>JACEGR010000146.1:0-380834 GCA_014170235.1 Listronotus bonariensis | reverse complement strand
AGTTAACTTTCCTCTCGTGGGTCGAAAGTAAATGTCAGAAAAAAGACAGATATAAAGTTTTAAAAAATCGGAAATGTTATGAATGTCGTGCACTGTCACTGCAAAATAATTGTAAAAGTGTATGCTTCCTTATTTTTTCCCAAAAATATAAAAATTGGGGTTTCCTTAAGTCTGAAACAAATTTGATTTCTTGACTTTTTTATTCGATGTGTGGTTTTCGCGTAAGTAAATAGAAATTATTTCTTAACATGGTCAAATTACTGTCTCATTCTATCAGGGGCGCAATAAGGGGCGGGCCAGGGAGGCTTAGCCCCCCAAGACGGTGATTAGCTTTCCCAAAATTTTTGGGTATTTAAAATGTATAAGTGTTTTTTGGCAAATTAAGTCTATAAACTGGGGCTCAAGCCCCTCAAAAAACAGGTGACTAGTTGCGCCACTGCAGTCTACACTAAACTGTTTATTGTAATAAGGTAGTCATGTTGAAAGTACTTATTACATTGTTTTACCAATCATGGCATGGATTAAAAGTTGAAACACTCGTATGAGTTAATATATATTAACAAATATTTTTCCTGAGATTTTGTATTTCTTTTTAAAGAATAAAAATAAATAGTGATTTTCTAAAAATATGTATTTGCAATACATGAATGTACATGAGTGTACAGAAATGATTTGTATTTATGTACGCCAAAACCGTACCAGCGTTGAATTATTCAGGGGGTGGTCCGGGGGGGACACATTTCCACCGGAACAAAAAATCCTCCACAGAGAAATTTGGTGTCAAATCATAAGTTTAAATGTAATTTAAAATTATACACTTTGTTATATACAGAATGTCTCTAAAAGGTTTGTACAAAATGTTAACAAACATTTCTTGGGCCAAAATACGATTTAACCCAATTTACCTTAGTCGAAAAGTTGGCAGATCGTTTGCTGTCTAAGTTTCAATTTTATTTTAGTTTTTTTATTATATTTTTTGGTATTAATAACTTTTCCATAAAATTAGGTATAAGCGGGTTTTTCAGGGTGGAAAATTGAAATCTGCTCACAATTTTTTTGTGAAATGTAGAGGGAGCCACCTGCAATTGCTTAATTAAAAAAACTTTATATATAATAATTATGCTTAAGGAATAAGTTATTAGTAGGGGAACATAACGCTAGTTTTTCGTACTAACTTTGTACCAAATGAGTCTTATTTGTAGCAAATGACTTTAAGTATTTTTATACCATGTCAAAATTTATGAGGGAGATTTTTGAATGATTTTAAACTAAAAAATAATCGTCAACTGTATTGAATATGGGGAATCATACGTCCGTCACTTATACAGTGACCGCCATAATTGTTGAACCATATGGAAAACTTTTTTATTTCTTATTTCTCAAAAATATAATTTTTAATAAAAATCGGCATAGGTATGCTTAAACTCACAAAACACTGATCAAACTTGGAATAGATCCTAGCGTGTATGGGGTTGATGATAATTTATAAATTTGGCAATGAGAAAACTACCCTAATTTTTTACCTTTAAACAAAATATTATTTGGTAAACTTTTTTAGAATTAAAAATTAGGCCCAAGTTTAAAAAAGAACCTCCTGGTTAAAAATAAAAAAATAAAACATACTTTTTTAACTTGTATAGCGACAAGATACCGAAATGGCCTCCTACTCATTTTTTTTTTTTTGAAAGTTTTTGAATTATCCCCGTATCGGTTAATTTGCTTATTCAACAAAAAAAAAAAAGGTTTTGCTCTCCGGCCAAGAATCGAACCCGGGGGTCGCACGTAACAGGCTGGGATACTTACTATAACTGTGATAATTAGGGTATATTATGAGAGCTAGTGAACCCTTCGAGTAACGTTAGAACTGTAGGGCTAAAAATTTGTATAGTAATGAGTCATAGTATGCTATGTACCAAAATATTTACCTGGCAGGCACCAGCCGTGCACATCATCACCCTGTATATTTTTAATGTTTAAAAAAATAATATAAAATAAAATACTTTGAGCTGTAAGCTTAAAATTTTCTAGGATTTAGTTTATTATTAGTAAGGTTTAAAAAAAAATTGACAGGCGATTTCAATGAGCACAAGTACTTGCCAGGCAAACTGAAAGGTGTGGTTGATTTGGATGGCCGTATTTCTAAAGCTAATAAAGTTAGATGTGCCCAATGTAGTATTTTTCCAAAGCTCTTTTAAGATATTTTTAATGGTAATAAAATACAAAGTGTGCCTCATTTTATTTATTTTTTTGCACCCTGGATCGTATTACCAGTATCAGCGTTATTTTTTTTAAAGAGCTCTAAGAAAACAACACATTAGGTACATCTAACTTTATTAGTTTTATATGGCTATCTAAATCAGTCACACTTTTCAGTTCACCTGGCAGGTAGTTCTGCTCATCGAAAACGCCCGTCATTTTTTTCAAACCTTACTATGAATGAACTAAATCCTAGAAAAATTTCAAGCTTACAGCTCAAAGCTTTTATTTTTATTATTTTTTAAAAACTTTTAAAAATATACAGGGTGATGGTGTGAACGGCTGAAGCCTGCCCAGTGATGATTTCGTACTAGCATGCTAGACTCATCACTATACAAATTTCCAGCCTTACAGGTCTAACGTTACTCGAAGGGTTCACTAGCTTTGGGACTATTAAGCTTTAGTGTAAAATCCTTATTTTATCATATAAAACCGTAGATTGTAAGTTGGTTCAAAGACTAAAGAGTGCAGTATTTTTGTATTTATATTTATTTGTACAATGACACTTTAGAATAAGTTAACATTGTAACAAATGTAAAATAAAAATATCTACAGCGTGTCTTCAGAAGTTTTTAACAAATGGGAAACTTTTTTATTATTAATTTTACGAAAAAAGTGTCGTTTCATAAAAAGTCCTGCTTGATAAGAAAATACATTTTCACAAAAATATTTGAAGGTTAAATGTACAGGGTAGCTTAAAAATGACTTGTTTCCAAATTAAAATAAGGGTTATTTCCTACAACGGTACCAAACTTTAAAGGGTGATTTCTTATGTCAATTTATGAAGAAAAGTTTCTATAAATATGTTTCTGAGATACAGGGCGATAAATATTTTTTTAAAGGTCTGTTTGTTTTTAAATATCTTAAATGCGAAGCCAAATACAAAAAAAAATGTACTACGCTAAAAAGTTGTATTTAAAGTTGTTTTAAAGGAAAAAATATAAAAATTGCATAAAAATGCATTGGGGTACAGTGGGCACAACAGCCAATATTATTGAGAGAAAAATGTACGCCACTGGCTTTTTATGCAGTTTTTATATTTTTTTCCTTTAAAGCAACTAAAAATACAATTTTTTAATGTAGTACATTTTTTACATTTAAGGTATTTAAAAACAAACAGAACTTTAAAAAATATTCAACGCCCTGTATTTCAGAAACGAAGCAACTCCGGACATATTATGTTTATAAAAACTTTTCTTCATAAAATGACATAAGAAGTCGCCTTTTAAAGTTTGGTACCGTAGTTAGGAAATAACCCTTATTTTAATTTGGAAACAAGTCATTTTTAAGCCACCCTGTACATCCAACCTACAAATATTTTTGTGAAAATGTATTTTTTCATCAAGCAGGGCTTTTTATAAAGAATAACTTTGACACGCTGTATACTACCGAAGACTCGATACAATTTTTAAAAACTTAATTAAAACACCAAGTACGTTTTCAAAAAAATAAAAATTACACAGCCTCACTAGAAACTGAAAGTTCATACACAAAGATCAGACATAATATGTTTTCCCATGTATTTTTTGACGCTGAATTCGCTTCCGAGTTCAGAAATGGCCGTACAATAGGCCCAGAAATACGGTTTCCGGGATAATGCGTGGTCGCAGGTCTACGGCTAACTAACACTTCCTGTTTGGAGCCTGGAAAATGACCCCTTGCAAGGGAAATCTAATACCTTGTTAATAATTAACTATTTTTACCCTTATTATTTTATTACACTTTTTTATAAACAGTTAGGCCCCAAAACTCTTTTTAAACAATTAATGCCATTGCTTTTGAAGGTATGTATATATCGCAGGCAAATGGTTATTTCAGGCAAATGGCTTCTGACAGGCAAATGCCTTCTGCCTGGGAAAATTGGGTATTTTTATTTTAAATGCTATTTGACTAGTCAAATAGCATTTGATTCTATTTGCCTAAGCAATTTTTAGACAAATGGAAATAAAAATATTTGCATACCCAGACGGTCATGCAAACTGTCACATTGTTAGTTCTAGCTAGTTAATTTTTTTTCACCTATTTTTCATTTTTATAAACCAATAAAAAAAAGATGTAACTAACCAAAACTAACCATAACCGCCCCAATGTAAAGTTTGGCATGACCGTCCATAGTGGTTCGAACCAATCAAATTACACATGTTTTTCCTTTTTACTGTAGAGTAAACATCAATAGTAAAAAAGCCACGCGGTCATCAGTTCTGTCTGACTTTCAATTATTTCCCTTTTTGTTGGTCGCACACTATTTAAAGCCATTTTTTGTTGTTAATACGGTTAAATATATTGCAAAAACATTAGAAGGTCCTGCTAAATGGTGACGTCATATACGTCACGTATTTAACCGTGTTTGAATACATCGCGGACAATGGTTTGAAAAAAATATAGTTATCTTTACAAGCAGGCGTATGTATTGAACTCATTAAAAACATTGTTTCGGCCATTTTTTGGAAACTTTTAACATGGATGTAAATGGAAATTGAAATATTTTTATATTCAGTGTAAACCAAAGTACATATTAACCCTAACAAAATAAATCATAATCATAACCTAAAAGCTTATTGGGCTGTGAAGTGTGACGTAAAGATTTAAAAAAGTAGATTTTCTTGATTCTTATTACGCGCTTAGACAGAAATAACTGATTGCCGTTCTTATTTGTATGACGCTTGTGGCATTTTTACTATTGATTTTTACTTTAGTCTGCAAAACACACTGTACGCCCAATATGATTATATATATATATATTTTTTTATCTTTGGACAATCTACAAAGGCTGAAAGCCTAAATACTAACGTACCGTGGGTGTCTTAAGCAGGGTAAGAGGGAGTTTGTTAACACGGGACTATATCAGTCATTTGCCTTACAAGGACCACGGCAAATGCATTTACCTAGGCAAATGGGTTTTAAATAAAAATTATTTTCATGAAGTCATTTGTCCAGGCAAAAGACATTTGCCTAGGCCGAAGACATTTGCTTAAAATAACCATTTGCCTGCTACATATACACAAAACTGCGATCTAGTTAAAATATTACCCAAAAATTTAATTTATATTATTCTCTGATTGTTCGCATACCCTGTATGACTAGTTAAATTAACTATTTATCTAAAATGTCAAGTTCAATGCCAGTAGTGGTGCTGATTCAAAAGTTTTTTGACACTGTAAACTGTATACAAAAAGGTGACACATCCGCTTTAAACAACTCGTTAATAAAATAAATAAAACACTAAAATTGATGTTAAAAAATGTATTTCCTTATTTCATGGGATCTATAATAAATATTTAAAAATATATAAAATTTATAAAACAATTATACGGGTATAATTACATGTACATATGTAGGTACTTTATTATTAGTTCAGATTTATCATCTTTCTTTAAAATACCAAATAAGAATTACCATCTATAAAACTATAGCTGAGTATCTAACTATCTAGCATATTATTCCAAAATATTAATTTTTATTATAACCTAAATGTCAAAATTTAAACATGAATACATATTTTTTCTATTAAGTTTAATCTGGAACTCTTATTTATTTAGCCCTGTTCGTAGAGAAATCACAAACTAGAAACAGTATTATTATACTATATGAGTATTTGAGTATATTTAGTATATCGGCCAGTAATATAATAACAAAACAAGCACTATTACTCAGGCATGTTTACATGCCGGTATTTAGTTAGATTATCTCTTTTAACATTGCCTCTGTGTTATGGTATTTAGCTCAACTGGTCACCAGACGTATTTGTAAAATCTGATTGGCGCTGACTAGTTTGTGATTTCTCTACGAACAGACCTAATAGGCCTGTTCGTAGAGATCTCACAAACTAGTTCTTTAAATATTTACTCTAACTGTAATTTTAATACATCCTTTATTAAAACAATATTTCTTTAGCTTGCTGTTTAAACATAGTTTTGTTGTTAAAAAAATTAACTTCCAATTCTACATCTAAAAGTGTAAATGAGTTCAGTTACTCTACCGACAAACTCAAGGGGTGATTCTACAAAAACAAAAAAAATAGGAGAAAAACTTTTTATGGACATTTGTCCTTTACGTTTTAGTTTTAGAACTACACTACGGGGTGGTAAAAATAATAAAAAAATGTTTTTTTTATAACTTTTATACCAATTTAAATATTTTAGAAAAATTTGGGAGCATTAGAGCACAAGAAAAAACTTTTTTTTACCAGTGTCGTCCATAGGGGTGATCTAATGACTTTTTTTTATAGGATGTTCAGTTTTGCCGTAAATAAATACAAACTTTTTTGGCAGGGTTATTTCATATCAGTAATATCCAATTCTAAAGTAAAACAACCCCTTTTTTTAGCCTTAATTTAGATACGAATTTAACCATGTAGAAAAATTGTTTATATTTATTAGCGCGAAAACCAAGCAAAAATTAAATTTGTTTTAAACTAAACGGGAATAAAAAAAAATATTTTACGAAAATGCAGTTGCCTACCGTCTTTTTCTTAAAAAATGAAGCCCTGGTGGACGACGCTATTGAAAACTATTTTTTTTTTCTTGTATGCCAAAAAGACGGCTGCCAATTTAAAAAAATATCTGGATTGGTATAAAATTATTATAAAAAAGAATAATTTCTAAAAAATTAACACTCTGTACTTCAAAAACTAAGACGTTTAGGACATATACATGTTTATACAAAGTTTTTTCCTAATTTTCATTGGAAAATCACCCCTAAAAGTCGGATATGTTTCGTTTTCATAATACGGGGTTTTTAAACTATTCCGTCTTTATTGGTTTATTTTCATTAAAAACTCGTTAAAATATTGACATTAGTTCGGGTATACTGGGTTGTTAAAAAGTTTTAAAATAAACAAACAATTCGGAAAAGCTCCGCAATGATTATTAAAATTATAAAAGTATGTGTTAAAACGAAAAAACTTTCGAGGCACTTTTTAAGCTAAATTAATCTGGACCTATAAAAGCGACAATCTTTTTGCAAAAACCAGTTCTGTTTTTTTGCTAAACAGAAATATGTACTTACTAACAAGATCCCCAATGATATAAGTGCTTTAGAAAAAAAAATTGTTTATGTTAATGGAAGACCTTTACCAATAATAAATTGACGTTTATTTTAACGGGTTTTCGATAAAAAATGTAAAATAAACTATTTAACATACCCCGTATCGTAAAAACATTGCATTTTCAGTCTTATATTTTTAGAAAATTGATCTAGTACAATTCGAGACCCTGTATATTTGAGAAAATAAAATATATATTTTTTAATAAAATGGCCTCCAAAAGGTTTTTTTAATAAAATAATTTTGTTTTTTATGGTTAGAAAGTGAAATTTTAGAAGGAAAAAAGTAATGAAAGAGGGACTGTGAGTATAGAAAGAATGTAATATAGAGTGAAAGGCCCCCGTTAGCAGGAGAGGAGGTTGTTTTTGTCAAGTTGTTTTGTTACAAACAAAAGGACAGAAAGGGGAGCCCGGACTACGAAAGTATATCATATAACAGTGGTAGGGCCTCATATTGGAGGTGAAGACTTTTTTCAATCTCAAAAAATTTGAAAATGGTGTAAGCCCCAAGTTTACTTTCTGCCCCGGGCCCCGACACCTCTAGCTACGCCCCTGCCTGCAAGCCAAGTAAGAATTTTGGTTGTTTTTTTAGTTTATTATAGGGCAGTTTAAAAAGACACATAGTTGTAGAAATTGTGTTTTCTTTTTTTAACTACTTTTTTGTTAGGGACTTTTGAAACATACCGTATAATTACAAAGCATAATCAATGGGTAAATAAATTTACTAATAAAACAAATAAATAACAGACTAATTTCTTTTGACGCAAGCAAGCAAATCATTTTGTTGACTTTCTTTATTCATTTAATACAAAGGGTGCAATCATTCAGCTCCTAAAACAAAGAAATTTTTAAATATATTTTTTTGTTATTAACAGATTACGAAAAGAATAAAGAAAGACAACAAATTACAACTGATTTTACCAGGATGTTCTGTAAATAAAAATAATAAATTAACAACGACCAAAATGTAGACTTTGTTCAATTGTTCAATAAATACCTAAAGGGGTCCAAGAGAGGATTTCGGGAATCACTATAGTGCGGCAGATTAATATACCGGAAGATACCTTGTACCCGGTTAAGTACCTCCATCAAATATGAGCCCCGTTTACAGGGTCGATCATAAAAAACAAAAATATGTCCATGAGAAATTATCGAGCGCGACAGATTAATATAGGGTAAGTTAATTACATGGTAAACAGTGTATATTCCACTAATCTGACAATTTGACAGTGCTACAAGAAAAACATTGTTTTGACAGTTTCGAGCGTGGCGATTTTTTTTTATTTTGAAGGAAATAAACCTATAAACTTAGGAAATTATTGTTATGGACAAAGAATGAGTAATAACAACACAACTTTGTAAAACTATTTGGCTAAATGTATTTTTTGAAAGAATTTAAATAAGGCTATTTTGGGTTTGTATTTCGTGTAACATTTTGAGCTTACGCACAGCTTACGATACGTTTAAATAAGTATGGCACATAAATACCTAGGAATCAAATATCGAATTTGCTTAGGCTATTTTTTACCAACTGTTTCCTTTGAAGATAAACTAAATGGCTTATAATAAAATGACCCGTATAGGGATGTGCGAAGATCGAATCGAATAATTATATTTGATTCGAATCTAAATCGAATAATTATATTCAAATCGAATAATTCGAATTTTCGAATTATTCGAAATTCGACGAATAACTCGAAAATTTTTGAATAATTCGAAAAATTTGGTATAGTTCAAAAAATTTCGAATAATTAGAAAATTCTTAAATTATCCACCATTAATGCGAATTATTCACTAATTATCAAAATATAAATGGATTTTCTATTTTATCCAATTGAGACTCCATAACATCGGGCATCAAAATATTCTACTAACCTATATTATCCTTTTTGATTAAAAATTTATTATCCGAAAAACACAATTGCTTAATTTTAATATATATTTATCTCAGCCAGTAGGTAACAAATAATCTAGATACTATTAACTATTATACTAGCAAGAGATCTTTTCAATTCATTTAACCTTTCCTTTTATAATTTTTAATTTACTTTAAAAAAATATACGAGAAAAAGGTATACACACAGTAATAAATAAAAACTGGATTTAAGAGCCAAAATCTTGACTTAAGAACACCATCCGAAAGAAAATACTTTTCTTGAATCAAAAGAATAAAATTCTTGATCTAAGAAAAATATTTAAGATAATTCGCGATTACTACAATAATTCGTAATAATTCGAAAAAAAACGAATTATTCGGGAACTTTCAAATAATTCGAATTTACGAATTATTCGATTCGAGTTTCCAAGCAAATATTGATAATCGATTCGATACGAATAATTCGTAAGTTAGAATTATTCGCACACCCCTAGTCCTGTATGATCCTAATGCGTAGTCCCTGTATATAAAGATAATTTATTAAAAACTATGCCTTTGTATTTCAAAAGTTAAGACGTTTAGAACATAGATTCATGTACAGTTTATTTCTTAAAATAAACCAAAGGATCACGTCCTTATTTTTGTTGTTTACTTTTGAAAACACCCTGTATATTATTATAAAAAATACGGAAAAAATACTACAATATTAATTTTAATTCTTTTCTATTTCCAACATAACACCCGTCTTGATCTAATTTATTTTTTACAAAACATTTTATGAAATTTTATGAATAAAATTATAATGCATGCATTCATTGTCTTAAAAACAACAATCATTACTTGACCTGTTTTCCTTAAATGTTCTTGAAAATTTGATGCAACTCAGCAATATACACATCCAATATTGGGATTTTTTTACAGGCACCACGCCTTTTTATTTTTTTATACCGCTCATGTAAATTGGTTCCATCTAGCTTTTTTAAATAATAAACCACTTGACCTTTCTTTCGCTTTTCGCAGAATTTCTTCGTGTTTCTTTTTACGTCTGCAATAACTTCTTTAATATCTTTTTTGACCTACTGTGTTTGATTTTTTTATAGTTTCAGTATCTCCCAAGTATTCCCTTAATTCTTTACTACAGTCCTCAAATCTCTTTTGTAAATCAAACAATATTTTAAGCTCTTTCTTAATTTTAATATTTTTGGAAAGTTTTTTGTTCATATCATTTATAATTTCTTTTTGTAATTTTCCCAAATTTTTCATCTCCCATAAGAATTTGGCCGCACCCTCGAGTTTTTCTGGTTGTTCATTAACAGCATTAAGAAGCCTTTTTAGTTTATTTAGTATATTCATGTGTTTTTGTCCCTCGCCGTCCCGGTCTTTACCTAACTTTTTAATTAAATCATTTCGGGTTTTTGCAAAAGCAAAATTAAGCCCCGACAGGTAGTCTACATATTTAATTTCTTTTTTTGTATTAAATGGCGTTTTCATCTTTAAATGTTGTTCAAAGTCTTCTACGACACTGCTGATGAGACATTGCAATTTCTGTAGTCTTATCAGACTGTTTACTAATTGGCACCTAACAAATTCATTGTCATTTTTCTTTAACGCTGCAGCAATCTTTTTTACACTAGAGTCTTTAATATGTTGAAGATCCTTAAATTTACTTAACAAACCAATCTTTGCACCAACATCATTAACTTTATCGTCAATAAGCAGTCGCTTCCAGTCTTGCTCAATAGATGATTTAATGTTCTCAATTCTTATTAAGTTTTCAAATATTTCATCGTAATTTTCTGCGTCTAAATTAACCAATTGGTCAATTTCTTCCAAAAGGGCCGATATTCGCTCTTTTACGATCTGCTGAGGTATTATATCTTTATGGGAATTTCCCACAATTTCTGTGTCTTCTTTTGCTCTTGCTATAAGGGTAGCAATTCTACTTCCAGTTTCTTCGGAAGAATCACTTGCTATTGGTCGAGGTTTTTCAATGACCCATTTTTCTTTCTGCGTAACTTAAGTGGTCTTTTATACCCATCATATTCCATAAATGGTCGGCCTTTGTTGTCTATAATAACTCTTGGTTTCATTTTCCTAATTTTTACTTTCTTTTTCTTTGGTTTTTCCTCAAAAGAGTCTTCATAACTTTCCGAAATTTCTTGCTGATTGTTATATTGTATCTCAGGAGGTAATTGATGTTCGTTGTAGCAGTCATCGCCCACTTGGCAGTTTGAATTATAATGTGAATGTAACTTTTGTAAAAATTCGTTTACCTTATCGTAGTAGGCTTGAACAGGATCAAAGTAGTCATACTGATTTCCAAGTTTTTGGGTCAGATAATCTTCAACGTGATCTTGAATTTCATCGTCATTTACAACTTTAATAATATACCTTTTTTTTCTGACATGTTTAACTGGAACCTCGCGAAAATTTGGAGTTTCCTTTGAGTTTTCAAACACTAAAGTATAATCTGGTGCAAAGTAATTAGGTTTACTGCAAGTTTCTACTATGCTATGTGCTT
Source organism: Listronotus bonariensis (assembly GCA_014170235.1). Taxonomy (NCBI): domain Eukaryota; kingdom Metazoa; phylum Arthropoda; class Insecta; order Coleoptera; family Curculionidae; genus Listronotus; species Listronotus bonariensis. Next base: position 369,138 of record JACEGR010000146.1, on the reverse strand, counting down.
CTTTATGAGATCCTAGATAATCTATTGTAGTTTCTTTACTATTAGACGAATACTTTGGCTTGTTCTCTTTATCTGATTTTATTGGCAAAATACTTTTATTTTTAAAATTTAATGTGCCAGACTCTTTTATAATACTGTTAAAAATCTTTTTTCTAAATAATTTGTGAAATTTCTCTTGGTACTTTTATCTTCCTTCCAGATTTTCCAATGACGAAACATCTCGTCTGTATCGTCCACCATAAGGTTCCACCTGCGGTATTGATTGAATGATACTGGGATGAACATCATCAAAATCACCAATAACGTTGCTAGCTAGATCCAAACAGCTTCTATGAAAATTTTTACCTAAATCCTTAACAGCTTTTTTGTGCGGTAGACTAACCTAGGAATAGTTGTTATAACTGGGCCTCTGTGTAGACCATTAAAATGCTTTAAAAATTTTACTGGTGCTTGTAAGAGCATGTATATTGGGTTTTGTGGTACTACTGATTCTTGCTTCTTTCTCTGCAGACTCTTCTTTATTTCTTTTAATTTCTGATCTCTTTCAAGCTTTTTATGATGTGCGGCCAATTCTTCTCTTACAGCTTTTTGTATAACGTTTTTACCTAATATGATTTCAGGATTATGAGATCTTCTAGGAAAATTAGAATAAAATGGGCGCGATGAAGGTAAAGTTCTTATATTATATGGACTAGCACCTACTAAAGGATCTTCCTCCTCTATTTCTTCAATATATTCATATTCTTGTCCTATTTCTTCATCTTCATCTTCGTCCTCAACACTGACCATATCAACTTCATAATGAGTGGGTAACTTAATTTCATCACTACCCAATATTATAGTTCTTTTCTTTCTCGAGAGTTCGTCTGAAGGATTTCTGGTACATCTCTTACTTCTTTGCTTCGATTTTTCAGGTTTAAGTAGCTGTTGCAAATACATTGTTGACTGGTCTTCTAAATTTGAGGAAAATGGGAAATTATTAAGTCTCTTTAATTTTCTTAAAAGGGCTTTTTCATTTACTTCTTCGTTTTGCTCAATGCGTTGGCTTAGAACAGGACTATTTGACTGAGGCATTTGTGGATTAAATTTTTGGGAAACATTTTGTATTTATTGTCTAAGGCTGGATCTGCATTGACATCCGATGGTTTTGCATTTCTATAGGTTAAGCTTTGAGTGAGCCTATCGTCTAAATATTTTTTTTGATTTAATAATGCAAATGTCGGATTATTTATTTGTTTCTCTCTTAAACTATTAAGATATGACGGTTCTACGATGTTAGCACTTTGATCGAATAAAGAATATTGGCTACGTTTGGGCTGTTTATTGTAGATTAAACCTTTTGGAATGAGCAAATATTTCTGTGGTGTATTAAAATATGTTGGTCGATGCGACAGTTGGTACTGAGACTGTATATCCCGATGGTCATACGGACTCTGCTTTAAACTATAATCTTTTTTCGTCATTAACTTATCGATCTTTTGCTTTAAGGTAGGTTTTGCTGATGACTGCTTTACATATTTGGCTCCTTGTAAGCTGTGGTGTAATGGTACCCTGATAGACTGTGGTAACATGTTCATTAAAAAATTATACCCATTTTTTGCCAAATCTCTCTTTGACCGTTTAAAATGGGTAAAGTCTTTTAACATTACATTGTTTTGGTAGTTTAAAAATTCTTGAGATGTTATGCCTCTCTTAGATCTTTTACATGACTTTTTATTAATTATGTCTAAGGCAGGATTACCTTTGAAATTGTGATATTCAACGCTGGTAGGTTTTTTGTTAACTAAGTCCAAAAATCTTGGGACGGATGACTGTTTCCAGATGACATTCGGCATTTGAAAATTTCCCTAGTCCAGTCATCGATGTAATCAGGGGCATTTCCATTGTTATCAATAGTTTTGCAGGCGGAAATTCTAGGCATGGTAGGTATAGCAGGAATAAAAGGTCTATCAGGGGTACTTCCTGAGTACTGAGCAAATGGAATGTAGGGTTGTAGTGTTGCAAAATTCATATTATTGGAAGCACTGTTGGCTGCTAAAATTAAAAAGGTTGTTTAATTAATCTGCATATATAAATTCAGTTATAAAAAATAAGTGTTAAATAGTAAAAAGAATTACCTTTGCATTGTTGACACTCCGAGCCTACATTTTTTTTAGAAATGGTTTCTAAAGGGTTTAAAGGTACGGCAGGGATAAAAGGGGTATTAGAACAGGTAGGCACATCGGAGGCTTTACAGTCTTGTATTTCTAAAAGTTGTTGCCGCCACTTGTCAATATTATTAGGTGTAAGTGGGGCAAAATTAATATTGTTCGGTACAGTGATAACTCTGGATGCTCCACAAGCAGTAGAAACTGTTGGGGCCGCAGACACTACAGAAAAGGCATTTGTGGAAGGCAAAGGGATGGTGGTATAGATGTTAGGAGTGTTAGGTACATTTTCGGTGATAGAGACGTCTTTGCCTGAAGGAGCAGGTGGCCAATTGTTTACTGTCTACATCAGGATTTCCTTCGTTCATTGCATAAGTGCTAGAAACAACAGGCTTCACTTGAATGGAAGAAGCACTGTAATCCGGAGGGATATTTTTCTCTAGACCCCGACGGTTGATATTTTCAGTTCTAAGTTGAGGGAATTGGGTTTTATGTTGCATTCTAAAATAATAAAATTATATTATATATTATAGCTAATTGCCTAAATAAACTATAATTATTAGGAACTTTTTAGTGAAACGTGCCCTTAATCTATGATATTATAAAGCCGCGTCCAGACTTGCAACAATTAGCCGCGCCGCACCACGCCGCATACCCCGCCACATAGCGCGGACGTGGACGGAATTCACGTTGTTTCTACGGCTTGGCGAATGATTTACCGGTGATTCAGAGCTTGTTGTTTTTGGCGTCAAAGAAGCCCGCAAACAGGTTAGAAAGTCGTGTATATCAAGTTTGGACGGATGTTTGGCGAATTGTTGGTGAAAGTCTGGACGCGGCTTAACAGCGTTTATCTAAAAAATAAATATAATACCTTCCGTTTTTGAATTTCAGTGCAGGGACACTTTTCCAAGGTAAGTTGTTTAGGAACACTTAGGACAGTAGTATTGGTAGGATCAATAGAGAAATTGTCACATTCTAGTTGTTTGGCAGAATGAACCTTTTGTAAAGCTCTCAGCCAGGCGAGTATATCTTGGGTTGTAATTTGGGTTGGATTAATATGGCTGGATAATTCAGGACCTAAAAAAGAAGTAAACTATTTAATTTTGAAAATATGTATATGTATAAGAAATAAAAAATGTATACCGAGTTATGATAGGGAAACGTATAATACCTTTATATGGATATGGCCGTTTTATTATTTTTATTCTAATGCATTTTTGTAGAAAATATTATCATACGTAATAGATTAGCAAAAGCGCTACGGGTATTAGAAAAAAATTCATTGTTCGTTATAACGTTCTTATAATTTACGACCAATTCTAGACATTTTTGGATCACATTTCTATAAAGTATGTCCACAAATGGACTTTATAATAAGACAAAAGGACCAAAACTGTAAATGTTTAAGAAAGTTGTGTATGGCAACTGCTTTTGCTTTTTTAAAAAACAAGATTCACGTCGAGAAATTTATTTTGTTTTGTACAGGGGCTCCAAAAACTACAAAATCTGAAAATGGACCAGGGCAAAACTGCCTTTATTTTTAATAATTCAGCTACACGTAAATAAAATACGTTTTTAGAATTAAATGATTATCTCATATCTAAAATTTCATCTAAAATAAACCATTTTCTTAGCGTCATATTCTTTTAAATCATGTTGTACACCTTTTTTACGTAATTTACCTAGTTTTAATACAATACAATAATTAATATCAAAGTTTGTGAAATACAATTAAATACAAAAATGTAAAACCAGTTAAATTACGTAAAACCATAGAGTAAGGAAATTATAAGAGTTATCATGGAATAGCCGATTTAAGGACAGGTCATGCGAAAACTCCAAATATAATTTTATTCGTTTCTCGTTGAAATACCGCCAGTTAGTCATTTCAGTAAGCTTACGTGTCTCCCCACCGCTGATGTTACACGAGGCGAGGCTTCGACCGACGCATTTAAAGTGTAAACTGGAAAAATGACAAGCCTGCCGCCAAGCCTGCCGCAAAAGCGGTACGAAAATTTTAGCATGCCATGGTTTCTCTTATCCGTAGGTATGTTACTTTATGGTAAAACATAATTAAAACATAATGAAAAAAAAACATATGCCTATTTAATTGTAAAAACTTTTGTTATTTTACATTTTGTTAAATTATTGAAAATAAAGGCAGTTTTGTCCTGGCCCATTTTAGCATTTTTATAGTTTTGGAGCCCCTGTACCAGGGGCGCAATTAGGGGGCTAGGGGCGGCAATTAGACCCCCAAAACTATTGGGCATTTTAAATGTATTAGTGTTTTTGAAAAATATAGTATTTAAACTAGAACTTATGCCCCCAGAAACTAGTGGCTAATTGCGCCACTGCCCTTTACAAAACCGTAAAGCCGCGTCCAGACTTGCAACAATTCGCCGTGCCCCTCACACACATGGACGTAATTCACGTCGTTTTAAGGGCTGGCGAATGATTCTCCGCTGATTTAGAGCTTGTCAAGTTTTTGGCGTCAAAGGAGCGCGCAAAAGGTTGGTTAGTTTGGACAGATGTTTGGCAAATTGTTGCAAGTCTGGACGCGGCTTTAGAAGCAAAAGCAGTTACCATACACGACTTTCTTGAAGATTTAAATTTAAATTTTTGGTTCATTTGTCCTATCGTATCCATTCGTGGACATAAGTATATTATTTATATTTTAAACGCATTTATAGCTGAAGAGCTAATTACAGCAAAGTTACAGTTTTCTCTATCAATAATTTTAATATTAGTTAAATAAAAAAATCAATGAATGGTCGAATTGACGCAGTTCTAAAGTGGCCCACAGACGATCAATTTTATTTCGCAATATTTCATATTGTACATTAATATTGACCATTTGTGGTTTATATTAAGAGGTTGTACAATACATTGTGTCAATCCAAAACAGTTTGATTTTTATTGTTTAATAGTGATTTATTGGGTCGTGTGTGGAAAACATTTCACAATTATTTCAGTTTTTAAATACAAAGAAACTATTTGTTTTTCAAAAACAATTAAGCAAATATGGGGTCAAAAACAATATAAAAAATAACGGTTTTTTTCCTTTTTTTTCAAACATGTTTGAAGCAGCTACTTTTTCTTCTTTAACCAGTAGCTACATAACAAAACCAGTTATTGTGCAATACATTAAATATAGTCATTGAGCAAATATAATGCACTGTTTGGGGACGACTAGCAATATTATTATACAATATTTTGCGCAATAATATTGATCGTCTGTGGGCCCCTTAAAAGTTATTTTACAATATACGGGGTGGTTATTAAGCATAGGAAATAAATTTACCAGACAATTGTTTAAGTAATCTTAAGTCAAAAGTTTATATAAACATGGATCCGCACATTTTCGCTTTTAGATACAGAGTATTTATAACTTTAAATGTAAATTTAACACACTTTTTTATCAAAAATTGTAAGTCTGGATACAAAAGTTATATAATTAGGTATTAGTTGTGGTTTTAACGTAATGAAATTGCTTTTTCCTGCGTGCTTTTAGTATGGTTCATAAATATGTGGATTTTTTTTTTGGAAACTAAGCAAAAAACAAAAGAAATTTAAAAAAGGCTGTAATTTTATTGGCCTTATCTAAAAAAATATAAAAATTGCACAGAAGCCATTGGCGTACACTTTTTGTTAGGAATATTCATCCTGGTGCCGCTTGAGACTCCACTACACTTAATTAATTAAATTAAGTTAGTGTTAAATTAGCACCAAGAAAAGTAAATAAATAATATTAAGAATATTTTCCATAATCACTTTTATTAATAAGTTTAAAACCCTGTATCTATATTGAAAACTAAGAATTTGATATTAAAATGATTTAAAGTTATATAAACTTACCGCTGCATTTAGGTGGTGGAGGAACCAAGACAGTATCGGTTCTATATTTTAGATTTGACAAATGTAACGATGGTTTTGGTTGAGTTGGATGTGGTACCTGAATAAAAGCACTGAACTGTTTCCCTTCATTTTGACCCCCTAATTCCTAAAAATTAAACAAAATATGTAATGCTATGCATCTGTTATCCATTCTAAATAAACAATGTGCTACACATGTATTCGATAAATATGACGTAGGCATGTAAAGGGTATTTCATTTTCGCTGGTTTTGCAGGGTATCTCGAAAACCGCAAGGAATATAAAAATTCTAATGTAGGACTCCCGATATCTTTCTTTGAGGAAACAACTGTAGAAAAAACAGTTCATGGCTATTGCGATACATCTCGGAGCTACAGGGTGAATACCCTCTATAATTATATTTATAAGGCCACAGTTGGGTCGAATACTGAAAATCGGCATTTGAATACTAAATATTTAAATATTTCAAAGAAAAAACGTTTTTATATACTTAGTATTTATGAATACCATGATTGGGTATTTATGAATACTGAAGACGAAAAAAACGATGCTTAAAAATTTTGAGGAGCAAAAAAATTCTCCTGTTCTACAATTCAACCAAAGTAAAAAAGCAATCAAACCTTTATATCTTGCCTGCCCAAAATTTTGAAGAGCAAAAAAAAGAAGGTCCTCACGTCATTTTTCCCCCGTTTTTTATTTACCATGTTTTGAATACCGACGTTCTTCGTATTTAAATACTTTAAATTCCAGTATTCGAATAGTGCTATCCACATTTAATACTCGGTACGAATACTGAAAAAGTATCCAAATAGTACTTAAAAACGGTAGGTATGCTGAATATAAAATCCCAGATACTGACCAAAAAAACAATTAATTTATTTTAATTATTTATATTATAATTTTAAATATCAATTAGTTTTATAAAGGCAAAATTTTAACATATTAAAAAAATAAATTCATCTATATTTTTTTCTAATTGCTAAGGTATCAAACAAATAAACAAAATGTAAAAACACATTTTCTTCCTTTACATATGAAAACGTGCAATGCAATCATTTCCAGTCAATTTTTGTTAGATAGAAGGTGTACTTTTTGGCCACTTAGTAACGATTTTTGCGATTAAAATCATTTTTAATTTGCTGACCCTCCTTAAACTATATTTTTTCTAGTTTCATATCGTTTTTCTTCCGACATAGAGTGTTCGCTGTCTGTTTCATGATTCGATAAAACGGCATGATTTGCTCAAATTAGTCGATATTTAGTGTATTCCTTTTACCTTGTAGAACGGTTCTAAACCGTTCTATGAACTGTCAATAGTGTCAAGAACGGTTCTACAACATGAAAAAATGTCAAAAAATTGTAAAAGGAACACTAATGGTGTCGTTCTGGGCGGTTCTGGAGCATAAAAGGAATACACCAATTGCTGGCATCATCTATTTCTTTAAACCAATTGTCTAATGTTTTTTCGTAATCTATTTCCCCAAATTTAACTTCTTTTGATAAAGATTACACCTAAGACAATTTAGACATTTAAATAAACAAAAATAACACAAAAAACAAAATGTATTTAACATTTTAAATTGTTACACATACACTATATATGAGTCTCCAAGACCTAATACTTTAAGCGAAGATTTTAACCATGAAACTACTTACACTGCACTGCCGACCGGAAAAGATTGCGTAAACTACTGCTAGGGAAAGGTGCATGGAAGGTGGTAAGGATAAAAGAAGCAGTATTCAAAATATTTTAAAAAGAAAGTCGCTATGAGCCTGATGATTCAACCGAAAACTAGCATTTGCCATATATTTGGATTTTTTTATGGTGTCAGAAAATGACAAAACATTATTTTTCAATACCCATATTTTTTGGTTTAGCTACCGCATATACAATGTGTCCAAAGAGTTTTAAAGTTTGGAAACGCTCAAATATTTCCAAGAATTTTGAACCAAACTGGACGAATGTTGCCAAATAAATTTTAAATAAATTTTATACATTTTTTCCTATCAACACTTAGAGAGAAAAACTAAACTTTTATACAAATGTTTAGCAAAAAACAGCGAAATCCAATAATAAAATAAAAAAATAGGTATCCCATACTAACCATACTAATACATATTAAAGATCTAACAACATTGCCGATATTAACACTGAATTCAGAGTGTGGTTTTACCCTGGAGTACCGAATTTCGTCGAGTATGGTTAAAAACTCGACAAAAAGATATTTGAGTGTTTCCGAACTTTTTGTACACACCGAATAGCCTTTTATTTTTGGTCCAGGGATCGCTAATAAAACTTACATAATTTTTATTCCTACAATCCAAATATAAACTAATATATAGGGTGTTCCATTTAAAAGAACAAAAGTTTGATATGAATCATTTTTTGGGAGCACCCTGTATAATTCCTCCTATAATTTATGCTTCCAATATGCTTGTACAAAATATTTTAAAAAATAATACCGTATGCTGTATTAGAGACCGAGGCGTTTGTGGTGTGCCACCCTGTATATAAATATAAAAAATGGATATTGAAAATATTATTTAATTTTTTTTAATTCATGCAAAAATGCTTGAAATTTGGGTCTCTAGACTAGAATACCCTCTAATTTTTCAAAAACAAACCATGTGAACTTACCAATTGTGGAATTTGTATATATGATTTGTCAACAGAGTTTTTACAGCCACAGCTACCGCTTGGAGTAGGTTTTCTAAAAATTACTTTTACTGGACCTGCAGGCCCCAGGATATCAACACCTTGCAAATGTTTTGAGCACTAAAAAGATTTAAACAATACTAGTTAATATTTTTTAATTAAGGTTAAAAAGAAAAATAGTTCGTTTCAAACATAATCGAAAAATCCCACTGATCTTGATGGGTTCTCATGGGCAAAAAACGGCTTTGTGCGTAAGCAAATTGAGGGTGAACGCGCCTGGCGCCAAACAGACTATCCGCATTATCGGAAAGAGTTTGTCGACGCCGTTCTGGTTTTCCGTTCGGAGTATGGTAGCTAATGAGCCTCACGGTCAGGCCGCGGACGGAGGACACGGGATGCTGGTGTTTGTATTTTGCCATGGCTTTTAAGTGCGCATGTTCGTCCACCCGTCCATTTGTTTACTGCGCGAAGTCGTACAAATCCGAAAAATACTTCTTGCCACTGCGGATCTAAATGTTGGTTATCTATGAAAAATCCTAAATAAACAGTGTGTCTACGGATGTACCTAACTATACCTGTTGTTTTTTTTTACTTCGAAAACAACTTATTTTTTGCCTTATCTAAAATGTTAGAAGCTCTACGAAAAATCGCCGTAGGCTATACAGTGTAGTAAAAAATCCCAAAACATTACTTTAAAAAATAAAAAAATGGGAACATTTTTTTCAGACTACCATAAAAAGTAATCAAGAGTGTATCTATAATTTTTTTATTTTATTATGGTTTCTAGGAAATTTTTATCTTAACTTAAAATGAAATCCCCAGACTGTACATGGATGGGGTTAACAAAAGGACAAATGAACCAAAAATTTTTGTATTTCGAAATAATTAATTTCTGTTAAAAATTTGTGCTTATAAAAAAGTAGGATTTAAAAAGAAAAAATATTAGTTGGAACACAGGGTTCGCTAAAACTTAAAAACATGATTTTTGGCAAGAATAATTTACCTTTATTTTAAATTTTTAGGCAAAATGTCATTCGGAAAATTTATTTAGAATGTTTGTAATCGATAGAAATAATTTGACAAAAACACTTTCATCACATTCGTTTACAGCTGAAAAATTGTTTTGTGTAAGAATTTGGAGAAAGCAGGTGTTATTATAGTTTTTTAGCCCATTTTTTATAAAGATTTTACAACAATTAATTTCTGGTAACTTTAAAATCAGTTTCATCAAACTTTTGATATCTCTGTACTGTAACAATAATAATAAAGTCATTCAAAATGCTATTCTAAATAAATTATCCAAATAATAATTTGCTTAAAAATAAATAATAAAGGTAGTTTACTTTTGGAGAAAAATCATGTTTTTTAGGTTTTTGCGAAACCTGTATACAAAATAAACATTTTCTCTTCGTGAATCTGATTTTTACAAGCAAACATTTTTATGAAGAATTACTTTAAAAAAAAATAAATTTTTTGGTCCATTTGTCCCCTTGTTAACCCCGCATCCGCCGACAATCTGTAGAATTTAATAGAGTTAAAATTTATTAAAATATACATGGGGTCCCATTTTTAAAAACCTACTTGAAAATTTTGTTTTTGAGATATTTTGTAGGTACATATATTAAGTAGTACTGTTAACAAGAAAAGTGTATCCAAATTAAAATAAATAGATTTTAAGTGTATTTTTGTATTTTGTCCAGAGACGAAGTTATTTTGTGTATAGAGTTGGGGCACCCTGTATATTTAGTGTGGGTACCGAATCTCACTTTTAGATAAACAAAGGTAAAAATCCTCAGCACGACCTCGACATAGCTAGGTGTACCTAATGATAACTGGTGGTTACCATTTGGTACACTGATATCATCGCCTTCTAGATGTTAGAATTTTACTAACGGCTCATTCTACAATTATTCAAAACATCTAGAAGGTGGTGACTGATATATTATATCTAGTACCTATCCACGTTCTATTTTCTTTTTAAATAACGTGTTCAATTTTTTTTAGTTTTCTTCGCGTGAGCAGTTAGAAAAAATTACATCAAAAAAGAATTTGGAAAAAAAACGTTTAAACTGCCAAAAACACCTTAAGATTATGAGGAGTACTTACTTTTAAACAACCGCAAGCTGCAGAAGCATACGATACATAAATAATCACCAAAATCAAAACAACAACCTTCATTTTAAAATTTTATCACCCCATAAGACCTTCACAAAAACAACCAGCTTCTAAAAAATCTTTACATTTATTTATAGCTTCTCATTCATTGCAATTGTTTAAAATTTATCAAGTTTTATTTTATAAACAACGTACTTTTTACCATTCTATTTGTTGTGATAGGTATTATTTTTACACAGGGGTGAAGGACGAACAATAATGTGTTTTGACCCTGACCATCAGATTCTTCCGTGTTTAGTTTAGGGTAAATTCATTTATTTTGATGTTTTTTCTTGGATTTAAACATAGAAAGGGAAAAAATATTAATAGGTAATGTTTTATACACAGGATAGGGTTACGACATAGACGCCATATTGGCGGCAATTTTTTAAAGTCATCAGATACCTTTTTAACTATGTTATTAAAGGAGATAAGTGTCAATACCGGTGCCATGGAAATATCGTTTAATATTATTACAACAACCGTTTACACAACATTTCTTCATTATATTGCAAAGTACTTCAACTTTAAATTAAAAGAAAATATATATATTTTACAGGGTGATTCAAAAATCGATTACGAAACTTAAGGGGGTGATAGTACTTGAAAAAATAAGGGTAGAGCTTTATATATATTTTTTTCAAAATGACATTCGTTTTGGAATTAGAAGCCGTCAAAGCTCAATTTTTATTTTGGTTTTTTCGCCATATAGCATTTATTTTTTAACTAATGCAGTTGATATTTGGCAACACAAATCAAGCTTTGCAGATTCTAACATTTTAAGACAAAAGTACTTTTTTTTAAATACCGCCAGAGGGCATTTTACCTAAAACTTAAAATTTATTTACATCATAACTTTTTTATTTTGACAGATATCGCAAAGCTGGGGTCGCCATTTTATAGACAATCAAAAAATAATAAAAATAAGGTACTCTTTTTTAAAGTCGATAAACCTCACCGTTTAGGCACCAATAGACATCAAAGTTTTAATTAATTTCAATCAAATTACCTACATACATACAGGGTGTCCAGTAACACAACCGACAAACTTTACGGGACAATTCTACAACAAAAAATAAGAAAAAACTTCATATAAACATATGTCCTAAGCATCTTAGTTTTTGAACTGGTGAACTGGCTAGCTACACTATTTAATTTTTTTGAAAAGTAAATCAGTAAACTTCCCTATGCTTTTTACACAAAAAGGAATACTTTATAAGAATGGCTCCGAGCAACCGTTATTAAGATATTTACATTTAAGTGTTTTAGTACAACCAAACAGTTTATGGAAGAATACATTAAAAGTAATACGCTGCTTTTAAGGGGATTTTTGGTTGCACTAAACCACTTAAATTCAAATATCTTAAAAACGGTTGCTCAGAGCATTCTTACAAAGTATACCTTTTGTGTAGAAACCATTGAAGAGTTTACTGATTTACTTAGATAGTACCTACAGTGTAGCACAAAAAGTTTAGGACGTTTTAGAGAAACTTAGTGTAGTCAGTCTCCTCTGATTTACACATAAAAATAATATCTATAATATCTAAATAGCCTCTGTCAAAAACCCTTAGATACCAAGTAACGTTTTAAAAGTTATCATAATAAATTTAAAATATTTTTTTGCTTTGACACCCTGTATCATTTTTATTATCAACATTTGGATATAGGTATGTGTGGTTTAATCTTCATATTTTGGCATAAGGAATCTGTGGTTTTTCTCTGTACCATTAATTATTGGACACCCTGAATACATAACTTAAAAAAGACGTGCTTTTAAAGCAAAAAAATCATAAATTTTAAATGCCACTGACTTGATCATCAACTGACAAAGCAAAGTGTCTTTCGGCGCTACTACCCAGTATTGCCAATTTTTCTCAGTTACTTACCCATTCACAGCCTCTATACTACTCTATAGTTATGTTTATTTCGTAACCCGTGATAGAGTGAGCCAAAAATAATATTATTACTAGTAGAGTGCGGCTCTTGCGCGTAATAGCCTCTTGCGGCACTTGCGCGTAAACTGAAGTTAGCTACATTATGCACCCCGTCTAGCGCCCAAAGTTAGGCAACCTGCCTATCAAGTTAGGCACCCCGCCTAGCTCCCAAAGTTAGGCAACCCGCGCCCAAAGTTAGGCAGCTAGCTTTACAGCTCGGCAACTTACCGCCCAATATACAGGGTGTGCACCCCGGGCCAACTTCCGGTCGTCAGCCATGTTTGAGTTCTAATGAAAGGTAAAAATAAGCCAAATTGAATGACGGTATCTGGACCTCTTAAATAATAGCCGTAAGGAAAAAAACAAGAATATTTTTTACATGTTATACAAAAGTATTTAAATTTAAGGTTTGTTTTTAAAATAATGTAATTATTTCCATAAGATTAGTGTGCTGAAGGAAGTTGATAAGAAAAACAATGTTTGTTAAACTTCCGTTCTAATCTAAACATTCTACCACATTCAGTAATTATAAATGTGTTTTATATGTTTTCTTTACATTATTAGTTTTAATATACCGTTTGTCCCATAATTGCAAGTTATACAGAGTGTTATGGCAAATATTATTAGTTTTAATTTACCAGCTGTCCCAATAAATTATTTTTAAAACTGCATGTTATACAAAGTGTTATGGCAAATATTATTAGTTTTTTAATATACCTGTTGTCCTAATAAATTGCAAGTTATACAGAGTGTTATGACAAATATTATTAGTTTTTATTATACCGGATGTCCTAATAAATTATTTTAAAAACTGCATGTTATACAGAGTGTTATGGCAAATATTATTAGTTTTTATTATACCATTTGTCCTAATAAATTATTTTTAAAACTGTATGTTATACAGAGTGTTATCGTTAATATTATTAGTTTTTATTATACCATTTGTCCTAATAAATTATTTTTAAAACTGTATGTTATACAGAGTGTTATGACAAATATTATTAGTTTTTATTATACCATTTGTCCTAATAAATTATTTTTAAAACTGTATGTTATACAGAGTGTTATGGTTAATATTATTAGTATTTAATATATCGGATGTCCTAATAAATTATTTTTAAAACTGCATGTTATACAGAGTGTTATGACAAATATTATTAGGTTTTAATATACAGGTTGTCCCAATAAATTGTAAGTTATACAGAGTGTTATGGCAAATATTATTAATTTAATATACCGGTTGTACTAATAAATTATTTTTAAAACTGCATGTTATACAGAGTGTTATGGCAAATATTATAAGTTTTTATTATACCATTTGTATTTAAACATTTTAAAAGTTGCAAATTATACAGAGTGTAATGGCAAATATTATTAGTTTTTAATATACCTGTTGTCCCTATAAATTATTTTAAAGCTGTAAATTATACAGAGTGTTAAGATAAACATTATTAGTATTTAATATACAGGTTGTCCCAATAAATTATTTTAAATTGTAAAGTTATACAGAGTGTTATGGTAAATATTATTAGGTTTTAATATACCTTTGTATTTAAAACATTTTAAAAAGTTACAAATTATACAGAGTGTAATGGCAAATATTAGTTTTTAATATATCTGTCGTCCCAATAAATTATTTTAAATTGTAAGTTATACAGAGTGTTATGGTAAATATTATTAGGTTTTAATATACCTTTGTATTTAAAACATTTTAAAAGTTGCAAATTATACAGAGTGTAATGGCAAATATTAGTTTTTAATATATCTGTCGTCCTAATAAATTATTTTAAATTGTAAGTTATACAGAGTATTATGGTAAATATTATTAGTTTAGTTACCGTTTGTCACGATTTTAGTTGTTCTTTTGCTAATAATTTAATTTTTTTATAAATCTACAAATATTAATACTAAAATTTTTAATAATTATGTTATTTGAGTGTAAATAGGGCCTTAACAGTTTTAACGTATATCTTGGCTTCTAGTGGTTTGATTTTAGTCATTCTTTTTTAAAATAATTATTTTAAATAAATATATTAACACTAATTTTTAAATAATTATGTTATTTGAGTGTAAATAGGGCCTTAACAGTTTTTACCGTATATTAGAAATACAGGGCTGTTTTTAGAAATACAGGGCTGTTTTTAGAAATACAGGGCTGTTTTTAGAAATACAGGGCTGTTTTTAGAAATACAGGGCTGTTTTTAGAAATACAGGGCTGTTTAGAAATACAGGGCTGTTTTGGAAATACAGTGGCTGTTTTTGGAAATACAGGGCTGTTTTTAGAAATACAGGGCTATTTTTAGAAATACAGGACTGTTTCTTGGAAATACAGGGCTGTTTTTGAAATACAGGGCTGTTTTTAGAAATACAGGGCTGTTTTTGAAATACAGGGCTGCTTTTAGAAATACAGGGCTGTTTTTGAAAATACAGGGCTGTTTTGAAAATACAGGGCTGTTTTTAGAAATACAGGGCTGTTTTTAGAAATACAGGGCTGTATTTCCAAACACAGGGCTGTTTTTGGAAATACAGGGCTGTTTTTCAAAATCAACTTCGTTTAGTGGTAAATGATACCATTCTTAATTGCATTGCTCGTAATCCTCGGCAACTTTACTTGAAGACAAAGGTTTTACTTCGTTGATGTTTAGGAGTATGTAGAAATCTGTATTAGATACAACAGACATTTTAGGATAGATTTAATGATTTTTAAGCTAAGCACAATGTTTCACTTTGAATGTCTACGAGAGACTGACCAAGTCTCTCTGGACTTATCTAATATATGTATTTACAATTATGACGCCAGCTCAAAAGTCTAAACATGAACAGGTAATTAAATATGAACAGCAAAATAAACAGCTGAACAGCCCTGTATTTTGAAAATACAGCCCTGTATTTTCAAATACGGCACCGTTTTCTAAAAACGGTGCCGTATTTTAAAAACGGTGCCGTATTTCTAAAAACGGTGCCGTATTTTAGAAAACGGTGCCGTATTTGAAAATACAGGGCTGTATTTTCAAAATACAGGGCTGTTCAGCTGTTTATTTTGCTGTTCATATTTAATTACCTGTTCATGTTTAGACTTTTGAGCTGGCGTCATAATTGTAAATACATATATTAGATAAGTCCAGAGAGACTTGGTCAGTCTCTCGTAGACATTCAAAGTGAAACATTGTGCTTAGCTTAAAAATCATTAAATCTATCCTAAAATGTCTGTTGTATCTAACTACAGATTTCTACATACCCTAAACATCAACGAAGTAAAACCTTTGTCTTCAAGTAAAGTTGCCGAGGATTACGAGCAATGCAATTAAGAATGGTATCATTTACCACTAAACGAAGCTGATTTTGAAAAACAGCCCTGTATTTCCAAAAACAGCTCTGCATTTGGAAATACAGCCCTGTATTTCTAAAACAGCCCTGTATTTCTAAAAACAGCCCTGTATTTTCAAAAACAGCCCTGTATTTTCAAAAACAGCCCTGTATTTCTAAAAACAGCCCTGTATTTAAAAACAGCCCTGTATTTCTAAAAACAGCCCTGTATTTCAAAAACAGCCCTGTATTTCCAAAAACAGTCCTGTATTTCTAAAAACACCCCTGTATTTCTAAAAAACAGCCCTGTATTTCCAAAACAGCCCTGTATTTTCAAAACAGCCCTGTATTTCTAAAAAACAGCCCTGTATTTCTAAAAACAGCCCTGTATTTCTAAAAACAGCCCTGTATTTCTAAAAACAGCCCTGTATTTCTAAAAAAACAGCCCTGTATTTCTAAAAACAGCCCTGTATTTCTAATATACGGTAAAAACTGTTAAGGCCCTATTTACACTCAAATAACATAATTATTTAAAATTAGTGTTAATATATTTATTTAAAAATAATTATTTTAAAAAAGAATGACTAAAATCAAACCACTAGAAGCCAAGATATACGTTAAAACTGTTAAGGCCCTATTTACACTCAAATAACATAATTATTAAAAATTTTAGTATTAATATTTGTAGATTTATAAAGAATTAAATTATTAGCAAAAAGAACAACTAAAATCGTGACAAACGGTAACTAAACTAATAATATTTACCATAATACTCTGTATAACTTACAATTTAAAATAATTTATTAGGACGACAGATATATTAAAAACTAATATTTGCTATTACACTCTGTATAATTTGCAACTTTTAAAATGTTTTAAATACAAAGGTATATTAAAACCTAATAATATTTACCATAACACTCTGTATAACTTACAATTTAAAATAATTTATTGGGACGACAGATATATTAAAAACTAATATTTGCCATTACACTCTGTATAATTTGCTAACTTTTAAAATGTTTTAAATACAAAGGTATATTAAAACCTAATAATATTTACCATAACACTCTGTATAACTTACAATTTAAAATAATTTATTGGGACAACCTGTATATTAAATACTAATAATGTTTATCTTAACACTCTGTATAATTTACAGCTTTAAAATAATTTATAGGGACAACAGGTATATTAAAACTAATAATATTTGCCATTACACTCTGTATAATTTGCAACTTTAAAATGTTTAAATACAAATGGTATAATAAAACTTATAATATTTGCCATAACACTCTGTATAACATGCAGTTTTAAAAATAATTTATTAGTACAACCGGTATATTAAATTAATAATATTTGCCATAACACTCTGTATAACTTACAAATTTATTGGGACAACCTGTATATTAAAACCTAATAATATTTGTCATAACACTCTGTATAACATGCAGTTTTAAAAATAATTTATTAGGACATCCGATATATTAAATACTAATAATATTAACCATAACACTCTGTATAACATACAGTTTTAAAAATAATTTATTAGGACAAATGGTATAATAAAAACTAATAATATTTGTCATAACACTCTGTATAACATACAGTTTTAAAAATAATTTATTAGGACAAATGGTATAATAAAACTAATAATATTAACGATAACACTCTGTATAACATACAGTTTTAAAAATAATTTATTAGGACAAATGGTATAATAAAAACTAATAATATTTGCCATAACACTCTGTATAACATGCAGTTTTTAAAATAATTTATTAGGACATCCGGTATAATAAAACTAATAATATTTGTCATAACACTCTGTATAACTTGCAATTTATTAGGACAACAGGTATATTAAAAAAACTAATAATATTTGCCATAACACTTTGTATAACATGCAGTTTTAAAAATAATTTATTGGGACAGCTGGTAAATTAAAACTAATAATATTTGCCATAACACTCTGTATAACTTGCAATTTATTGGGACAAACGGTATATTAAAACTTAATAATGTAAAGAAAAACATATAAAAACACATTTTATAATTACCGAATGTGGTAGAATGTTTAGATTAGAACGGAAGTTTAACAAACATTGTTTTTCTTATCAACTTCCTTCAGCAACACTAATCTTATGGAAATAATTACATTATTTTAAAAACAAACCTTAAATTTAAATACTTTTGTATAACATGTAAAAAAATATTCTTGTTTTTTTCCTTACGGCTATTATTTAAGAGGTCCAGATACCGTCATTCAATTTGGCTTATTTTTACCTTTCATTAGAACTCAAACATGGCTGACGACCGGAAGTTGGCCCGGGGTGCACACCCTGTATATTGGGCGGTAAGTTGCCGAGCTGTAAAGCTAGCTGCCTAACTTTGGGCGCGGGTTGCCTAACTTGGGAGCTAGGCGGGGTGCCTAACTTGATAGGCAGGTTGCCTAACTTTGGGCGCTAGACGGGGTGCATAATGTAGTTAACTTCAGTTTACGCGCAAGTGCCGCAAGAGGCTATTACGCGCAAGAGCCGCACTCCTACTATTACTCCATTTAAAAAAGTTGTATTGCGTTTTGTTAGGGAGTTATTACCCTTCAAAGTTGGAACAAAAAAAAATTTTAAACTTTCAAACGGTTGCCACAGTACCTATGATATTTGGGCAACTAAATGACTTTATAATAATGCTTCCTTTCATAGCAGGAAACGAATGTTTTGCAAGTTGGGATAATACAGGGTGAGATGATTTTTGACTGAGGTGATAAATTAAACATTTTGCTTTGACCCTGTGATTCCCTTGTCTTCTTTTTGCCTAATAGGTTTTTACATACAGTGTGTCTCTGAAAGGTGCGAAGAAAAGATACCACAAATTTCTGAGGCTAAAATATGGCGATGTGGATGTATATGGACAATGCCGGCGTACTTAAAAAAGAAAAAATATAATTACTGGAATAAAAAAACGAAGAGCAAAAAAAAAAGGTCATCACTTTAATAAATCGCACCCTTTTCTTCTTAGTATCGCTCCCTCTCCTGATAAATTTACGAAGAAGCACACATTTCAATGCTTGTTCTTTACAGCCCTGATTGGTCGCCCAACTACGCCCTATCCTAACGCCGCTACTGAATAGATACATAGGTTTATTTGAACTTTTCTTTTAATTACCTAGGAATTCACAGTTTTAAATATTAGCAACCTATTCTGAAACACCCTGTATAGCTTACACCTGGCCATACAAAAATTGTTTTTTTATTAAAATTCAGATATCTCAAAAACAGTTGCTTAAATCACAAGTGTACCTTATTTATGTATTATACGGTAAAGAATAGGAATTTTATGTAAAAGTAGGGTAGAGGGTAACTGAAAATAGTAATTTCGTTTTGGTGGCGCCCTCTAGAGTTTAAAACAAAACTAATAGCAGCTTTTAATTTCTTACCTTCTTTGCTAAATATTATAATAGTACACCAATTATTAACAAAACTTTTTATAAAAACCAAATCCACAATAAGTTTTTAATACTCTGTATCTTTAAAGCCATCCACATTTGGACTAAGGTAAATTGGGTTTAATCGTCCTATTTTAGTCTCAGGAATTTGTGATATCGTTTTATTTCCGCACCTTTTAGAGACACCTTGTATACATAGATAGTCAACATTTTAATTTAAACTTTAATGAACAATGACTGTCATACCACTATTACAATGTATAAAAAATTCGATCAAATTTCTGACTATGACTCAGGTTAAGTTTTCCTAAATTAAGTAAATTATTATTATTATTACTCTGTTACCTTTATGTATTTTTTTAATGATAAAACAGTTTGTTGATATGATCCTAATATTTAAAATTTTAATTTTCAATATTTATATTAATTCTTTCTAATTGGAGATCGTATACTGTTTTTTTATTTAAAAAACTAACAAAATTGGGTATACCGGATCAGCTTAATAACATAACATATAAGCAATGTGAGGAAAAGAGACAGTCTAACTAAATAGCGACATGTAAATATGGGTGATTAATAGTGCTTGTTATGTTATTGCATTACTGGCCGATATACCAAAACCTATTGCTCATGCAGTATGTTACCGGCAAAGTTCGTGTTGTAATCAAATCTGGGTTTACCGATTGTCTTCAGGCAAGGATCCAAATTGTACTGGTTAATTTTGGTTAAAACTAGTTGGTTCTAGATGAAACTTACTAGAACTAACTAAGAATTACCGTACCACTGGGCATAAATGTCTGAACACTGTCACAACGGACATTGCCTGTAACATGTACAGGGTGGGCCAAATAAAACTTTCACACTCTTTAACTCATAATAACTTTTATCTGTTGCGCCTATCTTTTTCATTTTTGAAGGGCTAATGGGTTGATATGTTTTCTCTAGGTTGGCCAATTTTGGTTAAATAGATTTATACAGGACTGGACTTACGGAACTTTTTCCAAAATACTGCATTTAACCTCGTTGCAAGAGATACCTGATTTAGCTACAATTAAGTTTATACATTTTTCTTGTAGACAAACTATGGGAAATGATTTAGTAAAAGCAACAATTAGAGGATTTAGAAATTATAACTATTTTTGATAAATATTACTCCCTATAAAGCATGCATTTTTCTTGATTTCAAAAGTGAACTTTTTTAGTGTCCTTTGAAAATAAAAAATGTGAGGTTACCATGGTTACCTGAGATGGATGCTGACCAAACTTAACAGTAAATTAAATAAAAATAAACGTAATAGCCTAATTGTAGGTAAAATTAGGTTTTTTTGAAATGAAGTTTAATGCATAATTTTAGAAAAAGTCCCGTAAATCCAGTCCTGTTTAAATCTATTTGACCACAATTGGCAAACCTAGAGAAAACATATCTACCTATTAGCCCTTCAAAAATGAGAAAGATGGGCGCAATAGATAAAAAGTTATTATTAGTTAAAAAGTGTGCAAGTTTAATTTGGCCCATACTGTATATTTTTTAAAATAAAATACACATTAACTACAACAATTTACCGATTTGTTTTTAAATCAACTGTGTTTTGATGTAATTTATACTGTTTAAAAATCTCAGCGTTCAGTTTAATACAGCGTGTCTTCGAAAGTTCTTACGAAATGGGAAACCTTTTAATTTTTAACTTTACGGAAAATGTGCCTCTTCATAAAAGTCTTGCTTGATGAGAAAATGCATTTTCAAAAAATAAAAAACTGTATGTTGGATATACAGGGGGCTTGACTTGTTTCCAAATTAATGTACAGGGTATTTCCTAATTATGGAAACTTAAAAAGTGATTTCTTATGTGATTTTATGAAGAAAAATTCCTAAAAACAAATGTCCGGAGTTGCTTCGTTTCTGAAATACAGGGCGTTGAAGTTTTTAAAAAAGTCGGTATTTTATAAATATCTTAAATACCCCTTCACCAAATTGGTTAAAATTTGGTATGTTTTTTGATGTAATAAAGCGCTAGATTGACTTAATTAGATCCGGTGGTATTTCAGTGGGCAGCACAATATTATTGAAAGAAAAATGTGCTTTTATGTAGTTTTATATTTTTTCCTATAAAGCAAACAAAAATACAACTTTTTAGTGTCGCACATTTTTACCGTAAATGGAGTCATATTTATAAAATACAGACTAAAGAACTAAAAACATAACGCGCTGTATCTTAGAAACGAAGCCACTCCGGACATTTGTTTATAAAAACTTGTATTCATAAAATGACATAAGAAATTACCCTTTAAAGTTTCGTACCATACCCGTATTTTAATTTAGTAACAGGTCTTTTTAGGCCATCCTGTACATCCAACATAAAAAATATTTTTGTGGAAATGTATCTTCCTATTAAGCAGGACATTTTATAAAGAGGTATTTTTTTTCATAAAGTTAATAATTAAAAAGTTTCCGATTGGGTAAGAACTTTTGAATTGTATTGTATATATCTATAAACCTTAATTTAGGTATGACTTAATTACAGTGCAGAGTAAAGACCAATTTTATTGAATTTTTATCATTTTCAAAGTAAATAAAATAATTATTTATATAAAATAAGTAAAAAAATGGGAAAATGGGGAAAAACGAGGCAAAACTTTTTTTTAAATAATATTTATTACAACCAAAATAAGGTACAGTAGCAACAATACATTTAGCTTTGCGCTTTAACCGTTAAATTATACAAACAATATTATAAAGAGCTTTTGGTTGGGCAACATACCTAAACTATTATTTTAATCTATCGCTTAAAATGAGCAATTCAACACTTTTTATATATGAAAGTTATACAGTTAAAACGTTCCAAATAATTTCATTGTTATACAGTGAACGCCAAAAATGTTGAACCTTATGGGAAACCTTATTTACTTTTGATTTCTCAAAAAAATTATACCTGATAAAAATCTCTGCATACACCGAAACTCACAAAACACTGATCAAAATTTAAATAAACCATAGCATACAAGGTAGGTTCAAACTATCGAATATGACACATGAGAAAACTACCTTTATTTTTGAACTTAGAGAAAAATATTATTTGGAAAACTTGATTGGGGAAAAAAATTAAAAGCAGAGCCTCCTATTAAAAAATTAAAAAACTTAGTTTTTCAACTTACCCCGTACAGAGATTAGATAGAATTAAAGTAACTGCCGTAAATTATCCTTATTGCCCCTAAATTTCGAAAAAAGTCAATACTTTGTTTTTCTTAAAGCATATAAGAAAATTTAGATCTCTTTAAAAATGAACGTAAATTTTTGCTTTTTTGTTGTTCAATAAGGCTAAAATTTAAAAGTCCCTTTGGATTAATGTTCCTTATAGTTTTCGTCTAATAGAGAACACCTTTACACTTTTTATTTTTTTATGTCTTTTTATTACAATATTTAAAAATAAAATGTAATTAGGATTATGACAATAATAAAAACGTCCACAAAAGTTCGAAAATTCATTTTAGGATTGAACTAAACATAAAAGAGATGAAAATCTAATGTGTAAAGTCGTTCTATGTCCGAAAACGATGTGGAATATTTAAATTTTAGCCTTATTGAATTATAAAAAACAGCAAAAATTTACTTTCATTTTTTAAAGTGATCTAAATGTACTTGCATGCTTTAGGAATAACAAAGCTTTGACTTTTTTCGCACTTTAAGGGATAATATGCGGCAATTAATTTATTTTGGTCGAATCTCTATACGGGGTAAGTTGGAAAACCAAGTGTGTTTTAATTTTTTTAATAGGGTATAACTTTTAATACTAAACAAGTTTTCTAAATAATATTTTTGTCTAAGTTTAAAAATAAAGGTAGTTTTCTTCTGTGTCTCTAGTGTAGTATACGCTATGGTTTATTTAAATTTTGATCATTGTTTTGTGAGTTTCGGTGTATGCAGAGACTTTATGAATTAATTTTTTTCAATCAAGTCAAAAATAAAAAGAAATTCATATGGTTTAACATTTCTGGCGGTCACTGTATAAACTATAATAAAGTAATAAAGATAATATGTCGTATAAGTCACACCTTTGAGAGCAATAGCAAAAAATATTTATTGCATGTGCCATCGATACTGATGAGAGTATCTGCTTTATCGATTTTTTTCTTTTGGTAAGTGGAGCACGAAGTCGATCGGTAAGACCCTGGAACCTGGAAACTCGTATATTTTACAGATTCTGGAGAAGGCAGTCTTTGATTAAACTATCTTCTGTAACTTAGAATTTGCAAGTGGAGCTATTCCTTTACTTCAGGCAGTATTGATGGATATGATTCAGGGGAAATGTTGATAAAATTTGGAGAAGTTGCTAAAAAAAAAATATATATTTTTTAAATCAAATTTATAAATATACAGTGTGTTCACGGATGGACTTAACTATACATGTAAAAAAATATTAAAAAAAAATTATTCCTTATAAAAAATTTTGCTTCGTCTGAAATGCTAAAAGCTATAATAAAAATTGCCCTATGATATATAGGGTGCTTGAAAATTGCGAAAGTATTATTTTGAAACATAAAGAAATTAAAAAAAAAATTTTGAAAATGCTTAATTAAAACGCATAAAGAAGTAATTATTAAAGGTTTATAACTTTTTTCTTAGCACTTATTATTACTTGGAAACACTTTTGCTTACTCTTTAAGCTTTAAATTAGGTTGTTTTGAAAAATGTTTTTCTGATTTTTTTCTTTTTCAAAGTAATATTTTTCTGATTTTAAACCACCTCGTATATCCTACGGCAAATTTTATTACAGCTTTAAGCATTTCAGACGAAGCGCAAATTCTTTATAATATAATATAAACAATGTTCTTTTTTACAGGTATAGTTAAGTCCATCCGGGGACACACAATTTTTATACAGTGTGTATATTAATAAACTTTACTACAGGGTGATCAAACTTAAGGCGGCACTATTGCTAACTTCTTTATTATCGGAGATACGAAGTTGATTAAATTAGAGAAGTAGTAGTATTTTTTCCGCTGATTAACGTGCTGCCAACAAAAAATTAAACATCAGGTTTTTGATATATTTCCTTGTATATTATATCACCATTTAAAAGATCTATCAAGAAGCTTAAAAAGAAGTTAACTGGTGATATATTCAATTTTTAAAAGTTTCGGAAATATGGCCATTCTCAGGAATTTAATATTAGACTGGCATTTTTAAATAAAAAACTCTGTATATTCCATCACTATTAAATGGATATTTTAAGGAGTTTTAAGAAATTACCTTTAATATGTCTTTTCTTTTAGTTTTGGAAATATGGCCATCCAAATCTGAGATTTATGATTAATTTCCATTATATCAATAGCTCTAATTTATAGGTAAGCATAAGTTTAGTGTCGTAGATAAAATGGACATATAATATGTACTATTTTTAAGATTTGGATGGCCATATTTCCAAAATTTTAATATGTAGACATATCAGATGTTGTATTTTCTTAAAGCTTTTTCAAATACATATTTAATGGCGATGCAATAAACGGGGTGTTGAATTTTAAAAAAATGCCAATTTACTCTTAAACTCCCGAGGATGGCCATATTTCGGAAACTATTAAAAATTGGATGTATGTTTATCAGTAATCCTAAATCAATAAGGAAATATTTGGTAAAATACAAAAACAAATATAAATTAAAGACCGTATATATATAAAAAATATAAGGATTTTGCGAAAATCCAAGTAGACATGTTTAAAAAATTTGGTAAATGATTTTGCTTTGCCCTCAAAATGTAAGAGCAGTCAGTAATAAACATTGTTAATAACGTTTTCATTGAGATAATATTGCCCTGGAAAAGAGATAGTGGTACAAATGTAGTTCAAACATAAAATACCGGTATGG
Organism: Listronotus bonariensis; assembly: GCA_014170235.1. NCBI lineage: Eukaryota > Metazoa > Arthropoda > Insecta > Coleoptera > Curculionidae > Listronotus > Listronotus bonariensis. The sequence continues at coordinate 343,760 of JACEGR010000146.1, read as the reverse complement.
AAACCAAACCGCCGATCTTAGCAATTGTGTATATTTAATCCTTTCCACCAGTCTACTATGTACTCCCCTACTGCAACAAGCCTGCCGATTGGAGCAAAGCGATACCAGGCTTCCCGTTTCCGCCTTTCATCAGCGAGCAACTTACTTCCCTCCACGAATATTTCCTATGCTTTTAATTCCCTATGGTCGATGAGCTCGTTTCCACACCGATATGAGAGGATTACTGTTGGACACCAAACAGGGATATTTTATAGGCTAAAAGGCTAACCAGAACTAAAATAAAATTTTCCTACACATGAAAACTCTGGAGAAACTTACATTTAACTGGTTCATATCCTAACTCAAACAAGCTGGGTCCTTTGTCATCTTTTACATTTATTTCTACGTCACAAGTTAGATCAGCTAACTCCTCCAGTGCTTCGGTAGAAAGTGAGTCTTCGGTGACCAGTTCAGGTACTGGTTTTAGTTCTACTATATTTCCATTGAAGGTGTACAGAAGAACTTCGGAATCAATCGGTTTGCTGGGCTAAAAAAATATTTGTAAGAAGTGATATTAATTATATTTTGTTAAAAAGAGTATGTGTTTTATGAAATATCTCTTTACAAGTTACCCTAAAAACTTACATACTTTTGAAGAGCGATCAGGGCAGTTACAATGTTCTTTTATGACGTTTGGCATACCTTTATATTTTTATATTATTTTATCTTTGGACAATCCACGAAGGCTGAAAGCCTAAATACTAACGTACCGTGGGTGTGAGTTAAGGTCGGGCCTCACATAACCGCAACGTTCCCGTGGCCGTGCGTTTCCCTGATAAAATGTAGGGGGTGCGGTGCAAAAAGTTTTGTATTTAATCAAATACAATTGTAGTTTCACTATAGACACCCAGAACAATGCTAAATTTTTGGTCATCAGCTTGGACGCTCGCTTCGTGGAATTTAAGAAGCGGGAATCCATCGAGTATACATGTGAACAGTACGTATAATTTGTCGCTTTATAAATTCAGCCAAGCCAGCGCCTAAACTGATGATCAAAAATTTAGCATTGTTCTGAAAGTCTATAGTGAAACTACAATTGTCTTTGGTTTAATCAAACTGCAGTTATATAAGTCAATTATTATACCACACTTTAAATTACACCTGATCATAAAATAAATCGTTACAAATAAGGTAACACAGCTTTAAGGTTTGGCTACATATAACCACACCGAGTCCTGCACTGTAGCACAGCCCTGTCCCGATTTTAAAATCAGGCGTTAGATGGCAAAACCAGTTATGACATTTTTTGTAAAATAAGGAAAAGAGATATTTTTAACTTTGGTATGTTTTCTAAAAATCACAATTTTAGTAAAATATTTTAATTTTTCAACTTAGTATGGAACAATTACTTGAAAAATTTAAATATTTTACTAAAATTTATTTAATTTACCGGAATAATAATTTAAAAAAACAAATTAAAACAAAAAATAACAATGGATTCGTAAGTTTTACTCACATGTTATTTATAAGATGTAACAATAAAATTATTTTTCACTTTTTAATACTTGTTAAATCACTATTTCTTGTATTGTTTGTTTACAACAACTAACCTTTAACCACTGACTTTTAATTTTTATACGTTATAAACTGAAATAAAAGGTGACGCCCGTAAACTCAAAGCTTGGTTCGGGGAACATTGGCGCTATCCGATCCACCTATAATTTCTTTGGCTGGGCATGTTTCAGACCGTACGAGACACAGTCAAGCTACAGTGCGGGTCTTGTGAAACATCGGCGCGGTTATGTGTGGCCATCAGACTTTTACCTATACTACGATCAAAGTTTGGATACCAAAGAAACAGGAATAAGTAGGAAAATTTGTTTTATTTAAACAAAGAAATATGCATACATAAAACAATAGACTTATTAGCTTGACAAAAATGCTTTTTATATTTTTGAGGACATAACATGTAGTGTAAATTTTTTCCGAATTAATTTGCTCCATTTTCCTCTATTACCGTGAATCCGAGCTCGGTGCGGTTAGGTGTGGCCCAACCTTTATCCATAATTTCGGCCATAGAAATTTTTAAGTATTTTACACAAGCAAAATTTGGAATTGTATTTGCTTTGTAACTTAAAACGGGTTTTTATAACTTTCATATTTTTTAATATACAGGATTAGTAGAACAAACCGGAACTGTGGATTATCTCAGCAACCGTTAAATACAAATTTTGTGCGAAGAAGTAACTGAACATGAAGAATTTAAAAATTATATTTCCAAGGTTACCAAGTTTATAGCTTTCTCTCTGGGTTAGGATATTTTAAAATTTGAGATACCCTCTTTTATTGTAGTCAATTGCGTGTATCAACTTTATTTTGGCTAATATTATTGTTTTTTTACTCCTGTCAATTTCAAAAATATGGCATTAAGCTTGAATACAAAAACGACCAGGTATGGTCAATTATCTCAAAAAAATCTAACCGAAATTCGTCAAAATTAGTACAGGAATGTAATTGTACATTTTACATTCAGGAATTACATTTAAGATGTTTCATAATTAAATTTATTTATTTCCTTTCCCAGACTTTTTTTTTAAATCTTCAAAACTTCGCAAAGATGCGATTCATGGATTTAGAAGGCCCAGTTTCATTTCTGTACTAATTTTGACGAATATTGGTTGAATCGTTTTTTATATAATTGACCATACCTAGCCGTTTTTGTATTAATTTCGAAAAAAGCATGATGCCTTATCTCCGAAATTGACAAAATTAAAAAATAGGGTATTCTATATATACACTGTGTGCAAAAAGTCCCGGAACCCCTTAATAATTCGCAAATGCGCTCATTTATCGAAAAGTCTTCCAAATAAAGTTTATAGATATATTTTAGATCTATTTTATAAAAATATGTTTACATGAGATAACTATGATGATACAGAAAATTGTTTTAGATATACTTTATGTGATACTCTCTTTACTCTCTTGTACTTGTACCACTACGGTGGTTTCGTAGCTTTGGTAATGAATTTATTTTTATTTTTTTATATTTATTTTATATAGATAAAGTAGTTTAAATTATTGTTGATTTCCTTTGCCTCGAGCAGGTGTGATAGACAGAAAATATATAGTAGATAGAAGGAAAATAACTGTGATAGAAATTCCAAAAACATATATACAGATATATTTAAATACCTAGGTGTTTTTGTACTATGTATAAAATAATGTAAAATAGTGCTTGTATTTTAAAACTTATTTATTATTGTAAAAAATATTTTTGGAAATAAATATTATTATTATTGTTATTATTATGTACAGGGGGCATCACAACGAAGATATAGACACAAATTACCTTTTTTTAAATGGAATGGTGTATATTTTATTGGATTTTTGAATTCTCCACAAAATTTTAACATGACTTTGTGTAACATATGCTATACCTAAACTCACTAGTTTAAAAGATACAAGGGTTCAAAAAAGTATTTTATCGGTATTTTTATTTTCTAGAACAAAAAACTAGAAACAAACAATACTGATAGAATAAGAACTATACTTACGGGTTCAGGTTTGTGTGTCTCAAGTGGTAATTTTCTAAACCCATAGGCCAATCCATCTTCAAAAATTTTCTTTTTTAATTTGTTTTGGTACGTTTTATAGGCAATAGCCAATGAAACTGCATCAGCTGGCGGATTGATATTTGGACAAGCTTTTTCATAAGCTGGGCACACGTCAATTATTTGAAAATTGGGCCCAATCTAAAATAATGAAATAAATATATTTTTTACAGGTAATAATTAAACAAGTTCAACCCCTTTTTTCTTTCGTGGCATTGTTATGATTACGAACTAGGTATTGGGTATTTAAAACCTTTTAGAGGGTTTCTTTTGACGAGTCTACCACGAATATTTATATCGCCATATATGGAAGCGGCTCTTTAACCCAGCCTGTCAATGTCAAATGTTTCGGCGGTATGAATGTTCGTGGTAGACTCGTCTAAAGGGTTTTTAGAAACCTTAGTAAGTGACTTTGTATTAAATATTTCATTATTTTATTTCTTTTAAAGTAATCTTAATTCCTATTATATAGTGCAAGGACAGAATAGTTCTTCATAGTATATAAGAGTTTTGATTTTCTTAAAATGTTTAATAAACTTTTTATTTTATTCTGGAGAAAAGCCAAATAATATTTTGTTTTTATGATTTTTAATTTTTTTCGTTGAAAATTAACAATAATTTAAGGGAATTATTAGGCCCACTAAGGGTTATAATCTAACACATTCGGAATTTTAGTTGCAGGAACTTTAGTGTCGAACGTTTTTCGCAATTTCTTATAATTATTTGGCTTAAAATCACCAAGTTGGGAAATTTGAAGATTGATTTTGTGAAAAAAAATGCATGCTTTAATCAAAATAAGTTGTTTAAACTGTCAATGAACTTGTAATTAAAAAGTAGCCTGAATAAACAAGCATAAAATTTAGTAGTAATTTCGTTTTCTTTTTTAACAGAACAATCGCTATAAGCAGTCACTTTCTTTTCTCTGCCATTTCTGCAAATATATTTTTTATTCAAGCTGTAGAATAGGTCAATATAATTTAACAGCAAATATAAAAATATATAAATTATACATACGAAATCCGTTAAAAGCATAATATATTAGAAAAAGAAGAAAAATGGCTTTTTATATGTGTACAATTTAAGAAATACAAAACTATTGGCGACATTTATATAATTAAATTAGGTTTACATGCACTAAATTGAAACGTTTTTATGGGACTTCAACGACATTTTAATACTGTTACCAAAATGACCCGTGTTACGTTATACATTTTTTACTTTAAATGTACATAATTTTAAATATTAGAAAATATACTAAGTTTCCTAAAGTATATTGGGTAGTGTCGATATGAAACTTATTATTAATAATTTTAATATATTACTATATTTACTGGGTCAATAAAAATACGTTTGATATAAGTTATTTGCTTCCGAAGCCAATTTCCCACCATGGTGATTTTAAGCCAATTGTAACTAGACATGTCCTTGTTTAAATGAGTACTTTAAATTTATATTTTTGTGGTACTAATAAATGTTTAAACTTATTGTAGCAATTGTTAATCAAATTGGCGCTTGGTGCTTGACCATTCATTTTTAAATATTTGATTTTGTTAATTAACATTTGTGGAATATAAAATATGTTCCAAAGCTTGAAATTTTTTTATTTTAGGTAATTGTTACGCATAAAAAGCAAAATAAATAAATAAAAACTTACTGCAGAAGGCGTTACAGTATAGGGAGTTAATTGAGACAGCATATGTTCAGCAGCAGCTGCAGCTGCACCAACGTTAAGCTTAGTGCTGACAGATTTTCCTTTAGAATTAGATGTCCTCCTAAAAATAAAAGAAAGGTCATACTGGGTTAGTAAAAAGTACTGCAACTCTTAAATATCTTTAAAGCTGCTAAAGATACATTTACCAAATTTTGTATCTAAAAGGTATCGGGCATAAAGAATTTAATAGTAATATCGGCATCGTTGTCAGATTTTCCTATTTTTTGCTACACGAATCATTTCGTTCTCTTTTTTTTAATGGACTCTTCCATTTATTTTCATTGCAATAAATGCGCAGGCTAAATTTAATCAAAGACAATTATAGTTTCACTATAGACTCCCAGAATAATGCTAAATTTTTGGACGCTGGTTTGGCTGAATTAATGAAACGGCAAATTATACGTACTGTTTACGTGTGTACTCGATGGATATCCGCTTCATAAATTCCACGAAGCGAGCGTCCAAGCTGCTGACCATAATATTGGGATTGTTCTGGGTGTCTATAGTAAAACTACAATTGTCTTTGATTTAATAAATCCACAATTTTTAAAATTCTATTTTTTCTAGCTGCTAAGATATGACAACACCACCTTTTAGGTAAAAAGTTCAGATGCGCTCAAATATCTTAAAAACCACTTAAACTACGTAAACAAAATTTAACATTTAAAGGTTTCTGGGCAAGTATAATTCAAGAGTAATACTCTCATTGTTGCCAAATTTTTCAGTTTATCGCCACAGTTAATGTTTTTGATATTTTAAATGAAACTTCCAATTTATTTTAAATGCAATAAAAAGAACTTGCCAACTTTAAGATTCCAAATTTTTCAAATTTATTCTTTACCAGTTACAAAGATATGACAACACCGCAATTCTATTAAAATTAGGCCCTAAATTACTTTTTGCTGAAAGTTTCGTGTATCATATCTCGACAACCAATAAAGACATAATTTTGAAAATTTAGAAACCTATTAAAATTAACTCGCCCAATTCAATGCAATAAAAATAAATAGGACATTCCATTTTTAAAACTGAAAAAAGTATATGTAGCACAAAACTGCAAAATCTGGCAACAGTGTCGATATCACTATTTAATTCCACATGTCCAAAACACCCTAAATGTGTATGTGACATAAAGGGTGGAGAATCCATCAGCTTATAAAGGAAACAAATAGACTCTCCATGTACTTCGATCAGACCGAAAGGTATGTTGATCTTTTGTACCCCTTATCTGCCAAGTTATTTTAACAGGATAGGTAGATAAATGCTGCATTAGGTAGGCTTTGACACTACTGCCTATGCTATGCAGGCACGGTAAACCTCAACTATGCAGTCATCAGCTCTAACCAGTGAGCAGTAACACAGCAATTTTATCTAGGCCTTTTATCCAATGCATCAAGATATGTATAACACTTGCTACATGGACAGTAGCCAAAAACACCCTAGATACCAAAATTGGTAAATATAGCTTTAGCGGTTTCAAAGATATTTAAAAGTTGCGGTACCTACTTTTTACTAACTCATTATATGGGGCTTTTTATAATAATGATTTTATTTATTATCCCAAAAATCAATAGTAAGTACACAAATATGACATCATACCTAAGGGAGGAGGCACATTTAGGGCAGGTTCCGCATAAACGTGATTTGCAAATTGGTATCTGAGTTATTTTTGGACGTATGGCCAAATCTCTTAAGATCCGGGATAGAGTTGTATCATCATTTTCAATTGTAGGCTGGCATATGCAGTTGCAACTCTTGCAAGATTGTATGGTAATCTGAAAAACAAAATAATTTCTTTTAAGCTTTTTACAAAGGTTCACATTTTCACACGCTTTTTAGTTTTAAAAGAGTATTTTTTCGGATTAATTTCCTTAGTACATTAGCGCCACAATCACACACAGTCATATTTACACAAAGAAAAAAACAGTAATGCCCTACTAACCTACAAAATTCCACAAATTGTATATTCACCATTATTATTAAGAACAAGTAGGTTATGGTAGCATTGTTTTAAACTAAAAAATGTTGTTTCTACGCTATCCGTAGGCTCGTTAAAGTTATTTTCCTAACAAGTGCGCAAAGTGATACTTTTCGCACGAAAAAGCAGTAAGATGAACGACGCGAAGTTCATATAGCGACATTATTTAATATAAGCTTTAACTGCGAGAAAGACACTTTAAGCAAGTGTTCGAAACAATATTTTTCTATAAGTGTCTTTAGGGACGGCACTAAGGTAAGTTGCGTCCTGGTGCAAAAAATTATTTGCCGCATCCTATAACCACTCTTTGGGTCAAATTAAGGGATTTAAATTTTTGAAGAGCAAAAAAACGTTCCCACTTTTAAAATATCTTGTTGTCTCTTTAATTCAACATTGCTTCTTTCATACAATCACATATCAAAGTGAAACTTTGAAATAATATTGTTTTTTGAATCATTTAAATCATTTTATTTTCAACATTACCGCCCTTCCAGCCATGTAATTTGAAGATTTTTTTAAATTACTTAATATCTTTTAATATTCCTTTTTAATCAAATTTTAAAACAAAACTGTATAATAAAATATCCTGATTTACCTTTAAAGATAAGAATTCCGCCAATGCAATGGTTTTATTTTCGTATATAATATCATAAAAAAATGGCTGGCATAATATTTCAATTGAATTATGGATTGTGGAGGGGAGGATAACTATCTTTTATGGCGGACAAGTTGAAAAAGTGGCAATCGGAATGTAGCAAATTGGGATGGCGCCACAGTAGCCAGTGGAGAGATTTTGGTATTTCTTTCCTTTTTTATTTTGTATCTATCTGTCCTTTTTCATTTTGTATCTCACTCTAATAATTCATGCTCATTGGTTAAAAAATCTCCTCTGGCTACTGTGGCGCCACCTTAAGTTGCACCTTTCGACGGACACTTTTTAAAACATTCAGATGGTTATCCTCCCCTCCACCATCCATAAATTGAATGAAAGTTTGTTGCTTTGCAATTTCATGAATTACATTTACAACAATACGTATCGCTTTAAATATAAATATTATGAACGAAAGTACCAAAAAGCAACTACTACTAATATATTAGTACTGTCATGTATAATAATAAAATGAAAATAGACATTATACAGGGTCACCTCAAAATTTTAAAACATACTTTTTTATTTGGTCATAGCCTTTACCTAATTTTTTAGGCAAACCTATGACAATACCTTTGTTTAAATACTATCCTTAATATAAAACAGTTTTTCTCCGGTAAACAGATGGGTGAAGGTCGCTTTCTATTCGGACCTTATACTAAAATGGTCATATATTATATCAGAAGACCTATAAATTTTATTGATTAAACTACCCAACATATTTTGAAGATATATATATTTTGTAGATAGTTAAATGTATAATAATTTAATAAAAACAGAGGAAGCGGACGGGATTTTATAATAAAATTTAAAACTCGAGTCGAGTCGAGTTTTTTTAATTATTGTCCATAACTATTTTTTAGCCAAACTTAGCACAACGTATTTAAATAGTTTAATCGATTTAAAATTTTAGGTCAAGTGGTATACGGCTAGATTCCTGAAAACCCTATATTAAAGTTAACAACAAAGAATTTTACTAATAATAAAGTTTGACATTTTTTGTCAATTTTGACAACTACTTTGGATGACGGAAATTTATTTGCTGTTTACAGTACATGTGATTTAATCATATATTATATCGCCAGACCAATAAATTTAATCGATTAAACTACCCAACAATACTTTGAGTAAGATTTTTCTTGGAAAATAGTTCAATGTACAATAATTTAATAAACACGGACCGCACAGCGGTCAAGGGTTTTTATTTTGAAATTAAAAACTCGAAACCGCGAAGCGATCGAGGGTTTTTTACCATTATTGTCCATGAAACTATTTGCCAAACCAATCTTACAAAAATATTTGGGTAATTTAATCGATTAAAATTTGTAGGTCGAGTGGTATACGGCTAGATTATTTCCCAAAAACTTACATTAAAGCCAACAACACAGGGTTTTACTGATAAAGTTTGACATTTTCTATAAATTTTGACAACTTGTTTGAATGACAGAAATTTATTCGCGGTTAACCAGCACATATGGTTTAATCACTAATCTAAACAAAATTTATCCGAAAAATGGTGGTTTCTGATTAGTCTATTTTCTATTAAGGGTAATAATCATAAATTATATCACAAGACCTATAAGTTTAATCGATTTAACTACCCAACAATATTTTGAGTAAGATTTTTCTTGGAAAATAGTTAAATGTACAATAATTTAATAAAAATAGGAGACCGCGCAGCGGTCGAGGGTTTTTATTTTAAAATTAAAGACGCGAGACCGCGAAGCGGTCAAGGGTTTTTAAAGTATTGTCCATAAAAGTATTTGCCAAGCTAATCTTACAAAAATATTTGAGTAATTTAATCGATTTAAATTAGTAGGTCGAGTGGTATACGACTGCATTATTTCCTGAAAAACTTACATTAAAGCCAACAACACAGAATTTTACTGATAATAAAGTTTGACATTTTCTTTCAATTTTGACAACTAGTTTTGATGACATAAATTTATTTGCGGCAAAACAGCACATGTGGTTTAATCACTTATCTAAACAAAATTTATCCGAGACATGGTGGTTTCTGAATGGTCTATTTTCTAGTGAGGGAAATAATCACTTATGCCTTGTTCAGACACGGCTAGTAATTTAGTCGAGTAGCGAGTAATTAAGTATTTTCGTGCGTGTGGACAGTAAAAATTAGAAAAGTAGTTTAGTGTAGTGGCTGTCAACATGCATGAGAATATTTAATTACTTGCTACTCGACTAAATTACTGAGCCGTGTCTGAACAAGGTATTATTTAGATTTATTTAAAAATGATGGTATCTGATTGGTCTATTTCATAATAAGGGACTAATCTAGGTAAAACTTACATTTTGTATTAAGATGAATAATCCTATCAAAACACTTATGTCCTTCACAAACATTTTTTGTTTTATAATTTTAGGAAAATATTATATCGAACAATTATTAATGATGAAAATACTTTTTATAAGTCCGAAATATTTTTCTTATGTTTATTTTAATTCGGACTAACAAGGTTGCAATTTGACGACTGCGAATTTGGGTACGTGAGGAACGATTAGGTCAATGTATGATACAAATTTTATTGTATCCAAATAAAATTAAGTGAATGTTTCTATTCAATTTATTATTTATTATTAAAGTTTAACTTCTGTTTTTAACTTCCTGGTTATTCTGTTTCTGTGCAACTAAAAAAATTGTAAATCCGAATTTAAAAAAAAATTTTTTTGAGATTTGTAATGATTTTTAGTGTACACACAACATAATGTTGTACCAATGTTGGTCAATTAGTTGACAAAAAATGGGTATCTAGATCCAAAATGGCCAAAAATTTTACATAAATTACCAGATTTTGAGTTGTGTCTCGACTAGAAACAAATATTTTTAAAAGAAGTCATTAAATTTCAGCAAGAAAGTATTTGGCATCATTGTCTAAAAACTTTATTACAACAAAGAATGGTTAAGAGTCAGCGTTCCGTGTAGTTCTATAGAAAGCCACGCAACGGTATGTAGTTGATTATTTACACTACCGGTTTAACCGGAAGTACCATAAACTTTTTATTTGAGATACAACTACCTACTTTTGTTTCTATATTTGTATTCTGTATTAAATTCTCTTTTTAATGATATATCATACAGGGTGTCATTTTTCAAAATGATTGCCAAAGAAGATGTTTAAAGAAAATCATGTACATACCGCTATTATTTCTGCTTTGAATATATGTTTTTGCTGAGTAGGCTGTGGAAACAGAAATATGACCTATTTTAGTTTCACAGGTAGTGATTTATTCCATTTTCTTTAATAAATTACTCATAAACAATATGTTGTGATTACGGAGACCCGTAGTGGTAATATGTCATTAGAAAGAGATTTTAATTTAAAAACAAAATAAAATGGGGAATTTTTATTTAAAATTTTTGTAAAATTTTCAATTTTCTCTTATTAATTACATTTAAAACTGAAATTACGAAATCTAAGTATGTAATTTATTAAAGAAAATGGAATATATCACTACCTACTGAAAAAGAGAAATAGGTCTTTCTTCTAGTTTCACAGCCTACTTAGCAAAAAAATATATTCAAAGCAGAAATATAGGCGGTAATTTATTTTCGTTAAAAATCTTCTCCAGCCGCCATTTTGAACAGAAATACCCTTTATGATATATCATTAAAGAGAAAATTTTATACAAAATACTAATATAGAAAAAGAAGTAGGTACTTGTATTTAAAATAAGAAAGTGTATTGTACTTTTAGTCTCAAACTCGTCGCGTTACTATGTACGCATGCATTTGATTTTTCACGTTTGATTTTTACGCGATGTCGCGCTGTTTGCTCGTCGCTATCCTCGTCGCTCCACTATGTTTTTAGCCTAAGGGTGGGTTTATGTCGGAGCGACAAGGAACCAGGTTAGCAACGCGGCTCGACAAAAATCACCTCTATAGTACAGTAACATAAGGATTGTTCGGTCGAGCGCTGCTAACCTCGCTCAAAACCGCTCTAACATAAACACAGATTAAAGCTTTATATTACTGTAACATAAAGGTGATTTTGTCGAGCCGCACTGCTAACCTCGGTCCTCGCCGTTTCGACATAAACACACCCTAAGGCTGTGTTTATGTCGGAGCTGTTTTGAGCGAGGTTAGCAGCGCGGCTCGACCGAAGCATCCTTATGTTACTGTACCATAAAGATGATTTTTTCGAGCTGCGCTGTTAACCTCGTTCCTCGTCGCTCCGACATATACACACGCGAAGGCTGTGTTTATGTTGGAGCTGTTTTGAGAGAGGTTAGCAGCGCTGCTCGACCGAAGCATCCTTATGTTACTGTACCACAGAGGTGATAATGTCGAGCCGCGCTGCTAACTCTCGTTCCTTGTCGCTCCAACATAAACATACCCTTTTAGGCTGTGTTTATGTCGGAGCTTTTGAGCGACGTTAGCAGCGCTTCTCGACCAAAGCCTCTTTATGTTACTGTACCATAAAGATGATTTTTCGAGCTGCGCTGCTAACCTCGATCTTCGTCGCTCCAACATAAACACACCCTTAGAAAACTTTGTGAGGTTTAGATTAATGACTGTAATAAAAAACTAAGTAGTTAGTAAGTAGTAGTAAGTAACTTTCTTATTACTTACCTTACCAGAAATACAGCCGTACAATACAGCCAGTTGTATTGTTGTTATAATGAATATTTATTTATTTTATAATATTCCGTTAGATTGGTATTTAACATTTTTTGAAAGATTTGAGATTTTTTAAAGATTATTCAATTTTTTTGGTAATGTAAGCATAAAGTATCGGGTATTTGGTAACAAAAACAGCTGCTGACAACGAATTTTCATCCTGTGCTTTTGTTTGTAATTACAAGCATAAAATATGATGTAAGAAAAATATTATTGATATCGGCAAATAATAAATTACAATAGTATTTCTAAGAAATATTTATTGAACAATAGAAAAACTATTTTATAAACTATGCATAAAATAACAAACACAACAATATTTAGAAAAATAGTGACTACAACTATAATAACATAAATTAGTAGTCTGGGAAGCATTAATATAAAAATATAAAATATAAAACAATCCTAATAAACTATCTTACATTTAAGTTTAATGTTTATGTTTAAATAATTATAATATAAAAATGTTATTTAGTTCGTTCATATGGCAAAACTTGTTTAAGGTCCCAATATCTGAAATAAAAATACCAAAACTAGTTAATTAGAAAATCTACAACAAATTATCAATAATACCACTTTTTTGGACTTTTATTCGTTTTTTATTTATTAACTGATACATCGCCATTCGTATGGTTTCTGTCCACAACTGTTTTCAAGAGATATACAGGGTGTTTCCTAACTACGATATATAAACTTAAGAAGGTGATTTTTTATGTCTTCTCAAAAAAAAGTACCTATAAACCTAAGCCCGGACTTGCTTCATTTCTGAGATACAGGACGTTAAAGTTTAAAAAAGTCGGTATTTTTTAAATATTTTATGAACGCTTTGACCGATTTAGATTAAAATTGGTACACTTATTTAATGTACTGAGGCACTGTTAAAGCTCTATCTAGATTAATATTATTGAGTCCAGTGGCGTCTAAGTGGGCACCAAAGCCAATATTATTGAGAAGAAAAGGTAGGCCACTGACTTTTTATAAAGTTTTTATATTTTTTTGATAAAGCAATTAAAAATCCAGCTTTTTAGTTTCCTGTATTTTTTCGCATCCAACTTCAATATTAAAATCACTTTAATATGTTCTATAAAGTATCACTGATATCGATGGATTGCATTTCATGGGCGAAAAAACCGATTTGTGCGCAAGCAAGTTGAGGGTAAACGCACCTGGAGCCAAACAGACCATCCGCTTTATCGGAAAGAATTTGTCGACGGCGTCCTGGTTTTCTGTTAGAAGTACGGTAGCTAATGGGCGTCGGGCACGGGGTACCGGTGTTTGTATTTTGCCACGGCTTTTAAGTGCGCATGTTTATCCACCCATTCATTTGTTTACTGCGCGAGGTCGTAAAAATCCGAAAATGCTTCTTGCCACTGCGGATCTAAATGTAGCTTATCTATGTAAAGTACCCATAGACAACATGATATAAAAAGCAAAAATAAAAATTAAACAATTATTTTTCTTTAAATAAAGACTGTTTGCCCAGCGAGTTTATCTCAATCAAAAGAATGTGTTGAAATTAAGATATTGCCAGTTTTTTATTCCAATAATCCTGATTTATTTTACACCATTTTTTTTTCAATTTTTAATATTTGATTAAGGTACCTGTTTTAACTTTGTTATTATTGTTATGTTGAATCCCTTAAAGTGACTTTATTTTATTGCATATTACATCTTTTTCTTAAAAGAACCAAATATAATATTAATTACGCGTAAATATGTATATCGCTCCAACATATCCCTACACTTTTATCAGTTTAGCAACAGTGCCTTTCTGCGAAAAAAACCCTTTCATAAATTGGTGGAGGAGAGAGACGAGCCTCCAAAGCATCGTCAAATAATATTCTAGGTTGTAGATTTCTTCCCCTGTCCCTTCAGGCGTTCTAGTTCTACACTCGATGGGCCAACAGTAAGCAGTCGTGAATTTTATTGAAAAATCATAATTTTTTTATTAACAAATTTGTTTATTTTTTGATTTTGGATTTTATTTTATGCTGTTTAAAGCTACTTTTTAGAATTACTTTAGGTGATTTCATTTTTTCTCAAAAATGATTCAAGGTATGAAAAAATACAAGGGACTAAAAATTTGCATCTCTTATTGCTAAATCTAGATAAAATAGAAAAACCTAATAAAAAGTCAGTGGCATCCTTTTTTCTTAATAATATTGGCTGTGGTGCCCACTGGGACGGACTAGACCCAATAATCTCAATCCAGGTAGAGCTTTTCAAGCGCCTCAGTACATTAAAAAAGTGCACCAAATTTTATTCGAATCGGTTAAAGGGCTTTTACAATATTTAAAAAATTTTGATATTTTTTCTAAACTTTTACGCCCTGTATCTCAGAAATAAAGCAAGGACATTTATTTAGAGGAACTTGTTTTCACAAAAACACCTAAAAAATCACTTCTTTAAGTTTCGTACGGTAGGTGTAGTAAGGAAGCACCCTTTGAGTTCTAAACAAAGTTATTTAAAATTAGTATCTGCTGGTAATTATAACTATTAAAGTAATTACAAAAATAATACAGATATTGTGAAAAAATAAGTAGAGAAAATTATGTTAAAAAAACTTTATTGGACGGATTCGCTTACGACTAGTTTCAGTTAAAAGAACAGAAATAAAGAACTTGTTGTCGTTTGGTAAACAAACTTGAAACTCGAATTCCACCAAAAAACAAAAAAATTAATCTGTCGCCTGTTTTGTTTTGAAATTTTTTCTTTCGTTTCCACTACACAAACAGTTTTTAAACAGTTTTTATCATGCCTTTTCTAGACGATGTCTTTTTTATTGGCATGCGGTTTTTTTATATACGGATTTTTCGAGCAAAACAAGCGATGTCGAAAAAACCAAAGATACCTACTGAATGAGATTATTTTAAAAAGACGACTAGATTATTTAACGGACAAAATTAGGGCAGTTTTGGTAGATTAAGACATAGGAATTAATGGTGAACTGAGATCGTTATTTCATAATTCTGTATAAATGTCCAATAGTCCAATTACGATTTGGGAACTTGTTAAATGTAGTGGGACTAAAAATTTGCAAACAGAATACAAATTATCGAGATGCTATATCTAGATTTCCAGCTAATGATGATAGTTTTAAAAGCTTAATGTATACCACCGTTCCAACTAGCTAACTCTGTTTGCAAAAACAGAGACAAAACATCGAAACCTTTTGATCTTTTCGCCTGGCGAGGGAACTTTTGTTGTTGATGAAAACAAGAACTCGCAACAAAAAATCTTCAAAATGTTTCCTATTTTGACTACAAAAGTTTTGGTTTCGTCAAAATCGACACAGTTGCTATTTTGTTTCGGTTTTATCCGTTTGGTGGAAATCCGCCTTAATAAGTCATTTGTATACCTATACAGAATATCCCAGAATATGTGGAAATGTCTCGAATTCATATAGAACACATCAAAATAATATGACAAGTTCCAATAATTTTTTCCTAAAGCTTCTCTTTAGTGTGCTCTTAAAGGACGCGGCTAAAAATCGTTTTTCTTGCAAAACTTTTACAATATTTGGTATAATAAAAAGAACTCCCTAAAATGATGTCCTAATTAAAACATTATTTGCATTCATTAGTTCGCCTGGGGCGGAACAAGCCTTACACAATAGTGTTAGTTTTTTTATTCTTTTATTAAACAGAGAGTAGTTTTTTTGGTAGCCCAAACTCTTAAGGTGCGTCCAGATTTGAACCACGACCTGCAACCGTACCTCGTCGCGTACCTCTCATAGATATCCCAAATGTAGACACGCAGTGGCTAGAAGTTGTTTTCGGATAACCAGAACGCGTACTTAAAAGCCATGGCAGAATACAATACCGGCAAACCGTGCTCTCCGTACACGGTCTTTAGCTACCATACTTCGAACATGCTTCGAACGGGAGACCCAGACAAGGCGTTGATAAATTCTTTCCGATAATGCGGATAGTATGTTTAGCGCCCGCGCGTCAAACCCCGGGGATGATTGATACCCAAGAGCACAAACACATTTTTTCGCCCATGAAGAGTAACTTTTCTTTCGCGCAGGTAATATTATTCTATCCAGATCAGTGAAACCACTATGACAGCCCCGTGAATCGGTATACAACGACCTGCAACCGTACAGGGTATTCCATTTAAGAGAAAATATGGCTTATTTTTTTACTTTTTTATATTTTTTAATAAATTTAAGATAGTTAATCTATGTATTTTCGCTCAGGGAATTTAAAAATTGTATTAAAAAAACGACATGAAAAACAAAAACATTTACGTCATCAATGTTAAATTTTTTAAATGAAACACCATGTTCATAATTATATTTGTTAATTATTTGCTGAATTTAAAACTAGACGTCTGAACGAACGCTGTCGCGTCTCGGACCAGATAAGTGTCGCAGCTTGAGGTTCACCTCGATCCACAGCTTGTCGGTAAATTAACATTACAAGAATTGCTCGGGGCGGCGTTTGCTCGGGCGTCCAGATATGTACAGTTGCAAGTCGTTTTAGACAAATCTAGATGGGGCTGTCGTAGTGGTTTGCGACGAGGTACAGTTGCAGGTCGTGGTTCAAATCTGAACGCACCTTTAGCTGAAAATAAGGTACTTCTATTCGAAGCGTTTTCGATAAAAAAGTCTTTTGGGCGTTTTACAAGGTTTACTGGTTACAGGGACAACTAAAAACATTAGGTAATTCTGTTGCAATTGAAAGTAAGAAAGGTATAAGAAAGGCTTATCAATAAATATTATTTTTTATATTCACGACAATAAAAAATAAAGTTGCAGCATTGTGAAAGGTCCCATAATCTTCGATAATTAAAGCTAATGAATGCATACGTTAATCAAGATAAACCGATTTATAACTGCTTTAAGGGCAGATATTATCCCAGTAAAGAGGGGCTTTAGAATAAAATGTATGGGAACTTGTCATATTATTTTCCGTGTTCTATATAAATATAAAAGATTACCTGCATATTCCGTAACATACTGTATAAAAACTTAATAATAAAAGTCCAAAAAGGCAGTTTTATTATTAACCATAGTACTACCCACTAAATAAAAATTGTTTGTTTTTCCCTAATCGTTAAATAAATTTTTAAAAATATACAGGGTGTCTCTAAAAGGTCTGTACGAAATGCTACCACAAATTCCTTGGGTCGAAATACAACGATCTAATGCATGCAATATAGCTTTGTCCAAAAGTTGACCGTTTGGGAGATACAGGGTGTCAAAGTTTTAATTTTATTATGGTTATTTGTAAATAGTTTCTCTAACATTAAACATTTTTTAATCAAATTTGCCATTGGGAGGATTTTCAGGGTTGGGAATCGAAAGCTGCTTATATTTTTCCCATAAAATCTAGAGGAAGCCACTTGTACTACTTTGCTTTTTTAAAATACCATAACTTTTTGGTCCCTCGGCATAAAATGACTTTAAATAAAAATTATTTTTTCCTATAATTTTTCTCTTAAAATGGTATACTTGATAAATATCGACACGTGCCACCGTTTATGAGCAGGGCCGTATTAACTGTTTGAGGCGCACCAGGCTAAAATTCCCAACGCCTATTTTCCAGCAAAAAAAAATTTTGAAGAGAAAAAAAGTAATTTCCTCCTTTTCACGCCTATTTGCCTATTTCATTCCAAAATTTCAAAGCACCTTATTCACAGAAAAATTAGTCACCAAAAATCCCCACTTTACCTAAACTTTTTTTAAAACTCCCCTGTCTGGCGCCTATTCCCCTGTCTGGCGCCCTAGGCTGTAGCCTAGTCAGCCTAATGGATAATACGGCCCTGTTTATGAGATATTTCAGATTAAACATTTTATACCACACAAAATAAATACGTCACGCTTTATCTGGGCCACCCGAATTTTTCTCAAAGCTTTATAAAAAATGCTACCACAAATTTTTTGGGCCAAAATACTTCGATGTAATGCAATTTGCCTTATGTCCAATTAAAAAAAAACAATGGAAAATTTGACACCCTGTATCTTATAAACCAGCAACCTTTTGACTAAGGTAAATTGCATTGGATCGTTGTATTTTGGCCTAAGGAATTTGTTGAATTTTTTTATTAAAGTCATATTATACCGAGGCACCAAAAAGTTATGATATTAAAAAAGCAAAAAACTGCAGGTGGCTTTCTCTACATTTTATAGAAAAAATATGGACAGCTTTTGATTCCCAACCCTAAAAACCTTTCAACACCAAATTTGGTGTTTAATGGTAAAGAAAATATTTAAAAATAACCGAAATAAAATTAAAACTTTAACACCCTGTATCTCCCAAACGGTCGACCTTTGGACTACGATAAATTGCGTTAAATTGTTATATTTTGGCCCAAGGAATTTGTCGTAGCTTTTTGTACAGACCTTTTAGAGACACCCTGTATATATTTACTCTTAGTTACCAACATTTTACACAAACAATTAAAGTGGATTATCAAAAGCTCTGGGCAAATCATCTACAAGGGGAACCTTGGAATTGTAGTTTGGCAATTTCTCCAAAAAGTTTTGAATTTGATTTCCGAGCTCTCGCCTTTTTGGCTGGCCTTTTCTATTCTGTTAAGGGAAATTTTGGAGGATGCATAGCCAGTGTTTACCAATTTGTTTATGAATCCCAAGATGGCGTCTTCAGCTGGTTTAATCGCTTCCTTTAATTCTGGACTGTAAAGTTCAAAAAGGAAATTAGCATGAGAAATAAACGATTGAAAAAAACCCATTATAACAAAATAATATAACTTACTAAAAAGTAAAAATAATAAAAAAAAGTTGTGTAATAACATTAGGTATTTAAGTATAAAAAGCTTTTGTTTATTTAGTTATTAACATTGAGTAGTTTAGCACGTTCGTTATTATTCTTTTTTTATTTATTTTTTTACTTTTAAGTGAGTTTAATTTTTTTCAGTTTAGTTTATTTTTTTAACTGTTTATTTTTTGCTATTTTGTAGCGTCAAGTGGAGTAAAAATGGGAATATTAAAAAAAATTAAACTTTATTAATTTTTTTCATTTAGGTGTTAGAACATCTTAAAGATTTTTCACTACCAAAAAGTCATTTTAAATGTTGTGTCAACCGATTGCAAAAAAAAACACCCATTATGGTTTATTTTTAAACAGCTAGATACACAGTTTTATCCAGATTATAAACATTAGCAGGTTTGTCTTTTAAATTCATATCCTCGTAACATTGTTCCAGTTTATTGTGAAAGGAATAAATTATAGGTTTGTTCCAGCAGGCTGTCAGAAATGTTTGCAACCGTTTGGATTCTGCGCACGTTAAATTTGTCGTTCCAGCAGTGCCAAGTTTGTAACATTATACAATTGTTTGTTGTTCCAGCAGTAGTTTTAAGATGTCGGAAACGGTTTGAAAAGTTTGCAAACTTTCTTCAAACATTACTGACAAATTTTTAACATAACCTATCTTGCATGGACGTATAAGCAGTATGCACGCCTTGTTTATTTTTCGTTCCAGCAGAAAACTGTTGCCAACATTTTCGACTAATCAATTTCTGCGTTTTACGATTGTTGCTAACATATTTCCAAGCCAACATTCTGCTGGAACAAACCTTATGAATTGCTCACTTGTGGCAGATCTTCGATACTTTTTCAGTTATTTCAATTTTTTCCCACTTAAATTGTTTCCACAGCAAAATAATTAAAATCAGTCGCCCGTTATCAGGTTTTCTATTTTTGAAAGTTGTTTAAACGTTTTTAAAATACCATAAGTTTAAACTAATTGTTTAACCTGAGTCTTTGTTAGTGTAAATCCCCATTTTGCCATGATACCTAACTTCGACGCTAAATCAATTTTCATTTCAACGGATAGTAGTGTTTTTCTTTCCTGTTTTGTAGTACTTTTTTGTGACCAAACCGATGTAACTTGCTAAATTTATTGAATAACTAAATTTGCGACTTTTTTTCAGGTCTCGCTTAAGAAATTTACTTTCTGGGAATTTTCAGGCCTACCCTAAAATGTTAAAGTTGTGGTGTGTTATTTTTAACCCATACATTTAATTACCTCACGACTTTCTTATCCTTAACTTATGCTCTGCTTGAAAAATACTAATTCCAAGAGCATCAGACGCGGCCAATGTTAGAAAGGCGAATTTAAAAGTTTTCTCGTTAAAAATTGCTTTTGCAAATATAACTAATTATAACACTATTATTTAAATACATGTAGTAATAGTTTATTCTATAGCCAGGGGCAGAAGTGAGCTATTATTTACCGAGCATTTTTTTATTCTGAGGCGGGTAGCGGCGAAAGATAATTATATATAATACCTACATATACCTTGGGTGAGAAAGCTATTATTTACATCGCAAATTAGTGCGATTTAATAATTTTCTTACCCGAGGTATATTTATATAGAATTTTTTTCACTGCTAACATTTAAACAGGGTGTTCGGAAAATGCGTTAGGAATAGGAGGCATTCTGCAATAAAAAGTAATGTTAGTAAGTTCTTTGACAAAATGTCAAAATCTCCTTGGTGACCAAGTTACAGGGGTTAAAAGTTCAATTTTTATTTTTGGTTTTTTGCCATATTGCATTTATTTTTTAACCAATCCAGTTGATATTTGACACCCAAATCGAGTTTGCATATTCTAACATTTTAGGACAAAAGTACTTTTTTTAAATACCGCCAAAGGGCACTTTACCTGAAACTTAAAATTTATTTACATCATAACTTTTTTATTTTTACAGATATCGCACAGCTAATGGCGCCATTTTATAGACAATCAAGAACTTAAAAAATAAGGTACTCTTTATTAAAGTTGATAAACCTTAGGGGTAGGCACCAATAGAAACAAGTTTTCATCAATTTCAATCAAATTACCTACATACATACAGGGTGTCCAGTAACTCAACCGAAAAATTTTACGGGGCGATTCTACAATGGAAAATAGGAAAAAACTTCATATAAACATATGTCCTAAACGTCTTAGTTTTTGAACTACGGATTGTTAAAAATTAAAAAAGTTTTTTAAATATCTTCAAATTTTAGAATCTGCAAAGCTTGATTTGTATGTCAAATTTCAAATATATTGGTTAAAAAATAAATGCAATATGGCGAAAAAACATAAATAAAATTGAACTTTTAACCCCTGTAACTTGGTAACCAAGGAGATTTCGACATTTTGTCAAAGGACTTACTAACATTATTTTTCATTGCAGGATAACCCCCTAAAATTTCCTAACGCATTTTCCGAACACCCTGTATATTAACAATTTTATTTTTGACATTAGTTATCTCTTTACAATTTGTTGAATGTATCGTAATATTAAATAGACTTATGCGTGTTTCTAATCAGATTGGCTTTATTTATGTAAAAATTTTGCTTTTGTAAAAGAATTGTTCTCATTCTCATTGGTGGCACCCACATGACCTAAAGTAGGACGGAAGTTTAAATATTTATTTAATATTCTTTTAGTAAAACCGTCCACCCCGTGCGCACTTGGTTGGGCGTTAAACAAACAAGCAAACTATTAAAGTTACAAACTTTACCTCTTTATAATATTAGTATATCAGTAGCGTAGCTAGGCGTAGGCGGCGTAGACGGTATAGGCGGTCGCCTACGGGCTCGCGTAGAGGGGCCTCGTGGCAAGGAGGCCTTGCAGTAGAGAGGTATAAAATGTAAGACATAACCTTACAAATAAAGAAAATAAATGGTAAAGGATGGAGACTTTTTTTTCTTCTCCAACTGTAATCTGTTATGAAAGGAGCCTCGCATGTAGTGATTAAAAATTTAGACAAGAGTTTATATTGCTTGAGGACCTTTTTTTGCCCTCCAAGTGGTATGTGTCCTAAAAGGGTTCTCGTAGGTACATGCTTACCTTACTAGTCCATTGAAATACATTTTTATAGCCTTAGCGGGCAATATGAGGAGGACGCAATTTTATTTTTTAGTTATCAAGAATGGGTCAAAGTTATGTTAAATTTAAGTTTATGGGGTCACCACTCCTGTCCTGCAGCTGCCATCTTGAAAAATGGATGCAAACGGTTTTTATTATTTATTAGAAGAACTGGTAATTAAAAAATATATATTATATCAGATGTTTTTTGTTTTAAATTAAATTATCTTTTATTTTAAGTCAGTAATTTTTTTCCTTAGACTAAAAATAAAAAAAAAATTATTAATGAGAATTAGGGCCACTCGTAAAACATTTTTTTAACCTGTATAAGTTATTTTTATTTATTTAAAAAAAAAAAAAAATACACCAGAGCAGTTTTATAGAATACTATTTAAAGAATAAATTTGATTTTTACCTGTTTATCGTTTGATCAAAAATTAAAAAGTTGTAAACAAACATAGATATCAATTTCTAAAAATTTGTCAACCCGCCTAGAGTAAACACCTTAGTTTACAGTGTGGTCGAGCGGGTTGAAATTCAGTGGTTTGTTTTTGGAAAAAAACGTTGGAATTATGTATACAGGGTGGCCCACAAATAGGTAATGATCATAAACTTTATTTTTTTAAATGAAAACACCTATTTTTGCCTATGCTATGCCACTGATTGTGACTGATTGGTGAAGAGTAGTAAAGATAGTAGAGATAAGTAAATAATTGTTTTTTGTTTAAACAAATAAAAGAACAACAAATTCAATTTTTACGAAAGTATGTCAAATATACATGATTTTTAAAGTATCAATTATGTAAATTAATATAGCAAAACAAACTGTTATTATAATTGCGATAGTAAGATGTTTATTATGTTTTATTGTCATTAAAGTGTCAATTGGTATAATTAAAAAGTTTAAATGGTAAATTTATGTATATTCATTACTTAAAACAACAGTGTTTACCGGTATGACAACTAAACCGCCATCCTTAGCAAACAGGTAAGTTTAATCCTCCCCACCAATCTACTATGAACCCATGAACCCTCCCGCAATTTACCGCTGAAACGATCGCGTCTATTTGAGCAGAACAAGATCAGAGGCTGCCGGTCCACCGCTTCCGTTTTTCGTTGGACCCCACCTTAAATATTTACTATGCTTTTAATTCCCTATGGTCGGCGAGTTGGTTTCCTCATCTGTATAGATGACAATGTCAAAATTATTCATAGCTACTATAATTTCACGTAAAATTCCCCATAATTTAATTTAAAAAGATAAAAGATTTTTGTAGACTTACGGTATTTTTATTAAAATAAAGTAAAAAAATTATTAACAATAATGTTTATGTCATAAGTTAAACCTATATTTTTCCCTAAGATTATAATTATTACCTTAAATCAGTTGATTCCTCAAAGGATTCATCGAATGAATCTGCGGGTTTGGAAGCTGCTCGGCAGGAGGCTTTAGAAATCTAAAAATAAATTTTATGGATATTTTCTTTTAACTGAATATTTTTTAAAAATTATTTGGGCAATTTATTTGCAATTATACATATTTACTTTTTAAATAAGAAGATTTAGGCATAGAAGATACTAATATAGGTAATTTAAATTTAAAATAAGAAATTAACTAAAATGGACTTTTTATTAATATTTTAAGTATTTCTTATCCGCTTTATGGCGTTGTTGTTAATGACATAAAGGGACTATTTTAGTATTAAATTATTTAAATTTATTTGGACATGTTAAGCGGTACATAAAAGAAAATTCTTGACAACAAAATGAACGTCACTGACTCTTATGCAAGATAAAATACAGATTGTTTTACCTGTTATTTATTTTTAAATGTTGCTTAGTCTTTAAGAAAAAGAACAAACATATGGAAAAATCACAAAAATTTTTAAGATTCCCCAAGTCCCAATTTTATTTATACACGAAATATCTTTGCGCTCTCTGGAATCCCGACTATGCCATAAAATTGTTGTGTCGTCTGCAAATAAAGTAAAATTTCCCGTAATGTTAAGCAGAGTTATGTCATTGATATAAAGCAAAAAGAATAGGGCCCAAGACGGAACCCAGCGGAATAAAAATTAAAAAAAACCTATTTATTGTTAATGCATTAATTTGAACGAATTAATTTTAGAAAGTTTCTAAATTTTCAAAATTTTTGTCTCCATAAGTTGTTGAGATATAATACAAAGCAATTCAGTAAAAAGTAATTTAGGGCCTAAATATCTTTAAAACCGCTAAAGCTATGTTTAAAAAATTGATATTTAGGTTTTTTGGCCTGCCTAAATCAGTAATCAGTAATATCAGCGTTGTTGTCAAATTTTAATAGAATCGCGGTGTTGTCATATCTCGGTAACTGGTTAAGATTAAATTTGGAAACTTAAAATCTTACTAAAGTAAAAACGCTCCTGGGCATTTCTGTTTAAAACGCCAAAAATATTACATGTGACGCAAAACTGGAAAATCTGGCAACACCGACAGTATCACTGTTTAATTCTACTTGCTCAAAAACCCTCAAATACCAAAATTTGTGAACGCAGCTTAAGTGGTTTTAGAGATATTTGAGAACATCTGAACATTTTACCTAAAATGTGGTGTTGTTATATCTTATCAGCTAATAAAAATGGAATTTTAAAAATTTGTGAACCTATTTAATTTAGCCTGCGCAATTCATTACAATGAAAATAAATGGAACATTTCATTTAAAAAAACGAAAAAGATACGTGTAGCACAAAACAGGTAAATCTGGCAACGCTGCCGATATAACTAATAAATTCTTCATGTCTACTACCTTCCAGATACCAAATTCGGTAAATGTAGCTTTAGCGGTTATAAAGATATTTAAGAGTTGCAGTACTTTTTAATAACTCCAGTATCTCCGGACAATGGTTTAGCAACCACCTAGAGTCCGAGAGTATGTTTTCCCTACTAGTTCCACACACTATTTTTTTCTGATCAAAATAATTCTTTAATTTTTGTTTAAGCTAGCATAAATAACACAGGTCCACAAAATAAAAAAAAAATTGTATGTGCTGAGTATCGGACAAAGATTTTCTAACATATTTTTGAAGCTGAACACGAATCTGAAGTCAAAACTAAAAGTCAAACTGAAAAAAAACAAATTGTGGGGGGCAAGGAGGCACTAGCAATTTTTTTTACTAAAGGGGTTATGTAGCACCTTATTTTAAAAGCTCTTTAATACTTTATTTAACGCCACTTTGTTTTTAAAAATCGGCCCAGTCATTGCAGACTTACAAGCCAATACCATTAAAAAACGCACTGTTTGTATAGTATTTAAGCCAAATTTCAATTGGTTGTAAGTCTGAAAAGGCTGGGGGCCGATTTTCAAAAGAAAGTTGCGTTAAATAGAGTTAATAAGAGAGGGCTTTTAAAATGAGGTGCTACATGTAGAATACTACAGTACACGGAGTCTCGGTGCAGGTTTGCGTATCGTACTCTAGAAAAACTCATACTTCGTTAACCCTTAACCACAGAGATCCGGTCATATTGACCAGCGGGGCTTACCAATTTGTGAAGATCATGGCATCCCCATCATATGCGTCTATGTATCTTTGTGGCACTTACTTTCATGCTATTAACCAAGTCGTAAAAGTGAATGTCTTATAGTAAGCAAAATATTGAAATTTAAAGTACGACACCGGTCAAATTTACCGATAGTCTGTGTTTACGTACCTATTTCAGGATATTCATTATTTTTTTAATTCTGGATTTTTACATTTATAAATTGCGTGTGGGTTATAATCTAAGATCCTCCAAAGGGGACCTATTAAAATTACTATCATGAGGATACCTACTTTGCTAAAATGGGCATAAGAAGTGGATTCTGATGGTAGCAATATCGAATAACATGTCGACCTTATACCATCGAATCATGACAGAATCAGAGATCGAGGTCAACGAATAAGACATAAAAAGTAGGAGTAAAACTGAAAAGTAAAAATATTCTGCGATTGCAACTTTTTAAAGGGCAAAAGTCGCTATAAATGGTCAAAAGTTTCTTTATTTTCTTATACACTCACAGAAACTCTTTAAAACCATATTTTTTATAACTTTTTGATTAGAATGGTTTATTTTTACTTTCTTTGATTACAAACGGCGTGCTGCAGTTTTTCCTTTATCTCTATAAATGCTTTTTGTAACATATGACAAAAATATCAATTAAAAAAATATCTACTGTTGTTTTATCATCTACTGTATTAGATGCCAATAAAAATATGTATAAACTAATCCATATATAACAAAATAAAAAAGATAATTGTTGATTTCTATGTATGGTAAAAAGACAACCGGTCAATATGACCGGTGGTCTATTCTTACGTTCCAGAAACGGCACCTCTGTGGTTAAGGGTTAAAAAATTGACAACAAACTTACCAGAAATATTCCTAATACTAGCACCACATATAACGGATACTTTGTAATCATATTTGATAAAATTAGAGAATAACTTGCACTTAGTAATAGTAGGTCGCAGAAGGTACCGCCTTACTTTTTTTTGTTACTGGCAAAGTACGCCAGTTGTTTATTACCAGCCAAAACACAGCTATTGTTTTAGTTAACATGGGGAAAAACTGCTAACAAGCCAATTTACCAATTATTTTATTTTAAATTTTTATTTAACCTTGTATCATTTTGTTACTAGTAATCATTGTAAACAATTTAAATTTGTGTATTACCTTCAGTGGCGTGTTGATAGTGCTCATCATTTTTCATGGAACTTAAGCGGTTTGTCGGTTAGTTATTCAACCATGTTTGCACTAAAGCCTGTTGGCACTCCTCTTTTGTTACAGAAGTCGGCTGTCCTTAATCAGGTTTAGCAGAGAGGGGGAGGAATTTATACATACAGGGTGTCCAAGAATATGTAGGCAATCTCTCGGATTAATATAGAACACGTGAAAATAATGTGACAAGTTCCTATAAATTTTATTCCCAAAGCCCCTCTTTACAGAGATATGTGGCCTTAAAGGACGCCGCTGGAAACTGAGACACACCCTTACACAATAGTGTTACTTATTTATACACCCTGTACAACTTCCATTGTCTTTATTAATTTATTCACACAACGTTTCGGGCGGTACTATTTCTGTCCTTTCTCAAGTGTAAACTAAATCTAATTCCTAAAGCTACTGAGTTTATATACACTGGGGAAGATTATTCAACCGTGATGGAGTTGAGTTCGGTCAAACGTGGGGTTGCTCACCTAAGGCGCCGGCATTAGTACGCTTCAATAGTGGATTCCAAATGTTTGGTATGCCCACACTTGGATTGCTAAAACGGTCAGCGATCCCTGATTTCGATGTTTCCCACCTCTGTGTGTGTTGTTTCTGCTCTGCCAGTCTTACATTTAATTAATATAATATAATAATATAATATAAATAATAAATACTTTATTAAGTATTTTTGGATAGCTTAAATCTTTAGCTAAAAAGGTACTCCGATGTCGATAAATTAAAGCGATTTTGATAAACACAAGTTTTTGTTTGGTAGAAACATCTAAAAACAATAGGTTATTCTGTTGAAAACAGTACTAAAAAAACTTATTAAAAAGATGTTTTTTTTTATTTTCACGAAACAAAAAAAATAAGTTGTAGCATTGTAGAGGGTCTCATAACCTTCGATAATTAAAGTCAGAAAATCCATAAAATAAGAGAAAGCATATGTCGAACCGACAAACAAAATTATTAAATACAAACCTATTTAACGAAAAGTTATTTTTCTCAGAAACGCTCAGTTTTCCTTCTTCCTTCTTTTTTTCTTCTTCCTTTATTTTTCTTTCCTTTTTTTTCTTTTACTTCAAAGTTATGTAAAAATGATGGCGGCACACCCGGGAGTAAAATACTCCTACTAAAGGTTTGATTTCCTTTGCAAATATATGTGGGCTTAACACCAATATAAACTCCGTTCACCATCATCTTGAGTAATCTAAGCCCCACATACTGTTTCTAACGGAGACCCAAATAAGTTCCAAAACTTCAACCAGCCACCTTCTTTTCCCAGGCTTATTTCGTCTTTTCGCCCACATGGTGGCTTGTGTGCGTACGTTCGCAACGATCTGGCTTGTGCTCGAGTTTCTAATCTTGAATCGGGTAGGCCCGATGTCCTTTGGCTCAAACTTTCCCTTAGGTCTTCTACTAAATTTATCTGTTGTTTGTACCGATCTCCATCTGACAACTCCTATGTGGAATTCTTTGACTTTCTTTCAACAAAGATCGACAGTATCATTTCCTAGTTTCCAATGGCCGAAGTAATCGCTGATTGGCGATTTCAATGTCCATAATAAGGACTGACTAGGCTCTTCAAAAACTGACCCTCAAGGCAGAGCAGCCGAAATCTTCGCAGTCAGTAACTTTCTACCAACCTTATTATGACTCCTACCTACTTTCCTAGAGTCCCAAATTATAGTTCAAACCCCTTAGATATTTTTCTTACTTGTAACCCTGAACTCTACGAAGCATCTATTACTGCCCCTCTAGGTCGCTCAGATCATGGCTTGATTACTGTATCTTACTCTGTACATCCTGAGGTAAATGAATGCATGCCACCACGCACCGTATGGCACTACAACTCAGCCGACTGGGATGACATTAGGGACTTTTTCGCCACGTACCCTTGGGACACTATGTGCTTTTCTTCCCAGGATCCTTCCGAAATCTGTAATCAACTGTCCGAGTCAATTCTATTGGGCGTTGAAACCTATGTACCTTACACCAAGAAAACCACCAAACCCTCTAATCACAAACCTTGGTTCACTAAAACATGTAACAAAGCTAGAATTTTAAAAGTTCAGGCTCACAAAAAGTTTCTACAGGATCCTAGTCCAGAAAACTGACAGGCCAGCATTGAAGCAAGAAACCACTACCACCAAACAATCTCAGAAGCCAAAGACTCCTTTGATAACCGTATAAAAAACAAAGTACTTTCTTGCTCAAATGGCAACAAATCCTTCTGGTCCTTTTGGTTCCTTAACTTTGGAAGATAAAAATATTTCTACATCTAAAGGAAAGGCCGAACTATTTGCTAAACAATTTGCTGCCAATTCAACCCTTCATCCGCCTGTCAATCATCCAATTTCAACTATTCCCCTAGTTCCTCACAAAATGCCCAAAATTATTTTTAAGGTAAAACACATGAAGCCTATCCTTTCTTCTCTTAACACCAAAAAATCGTCTAGGCTAGATGGAATACCAGCAATCGTTTTAAAAAAATGTGCTCCTGAACTTGCACTTATTTTAACTAGGCTCTTTCGAATTTCTTATGACACGGGTATTTTTCCAGACAGCTGGAGAGCTGCAAGTGTCCAGCCTATTCCCAAGAAAGGATCTAAATCTCTTCCATCCAACTATAGACCTATTTCACTCCTCTCAATGCTTTGTAAAGTAATGGAGAAATCCATTAACTCGCAAATTCTTAGGTATTTAGAAAAACATAATATTTTACATGAGGCAATACGGATTTCGTCACAAGAGATCTACAGCAGATCTTCTTTCCTTCGTTTCAAACAACTGGAACAGGTCTCTTGATCCCAGATCGTTGCTCTTGATATATCTTAAGCTTTCGACCAGGTCTGACATGACGCACTTCTCAATAAACTTCCTTCCTACGGTCTTCCAACTAAACTCTGCTCTTGGCTCTCTAGTTATCTTTCCAATCGACGTATATCAGTCATTGTTGATGGCCACTCTTCAAGCTTTCACGAAATTAATGCTGGAGTGCCTCAGGGTTCAGTACTAGCACCAACTTTGTTCCTTCTTCACATCAACGACCTTCTTTCTTCGACAACCAATCCCATTCATAGTTATGCTGACGATAGTACCCTTTACTCCACATTTCAGGTTCTCAAACCAATCTCTCAACCCGACTTGGAAAGCAAACGCAGGGCGATGCAAATATCTCTTTCACAGGATCTCAATTTGATTTTGGATTGGGGCGCCAAAAATCTCGTTCAATTTAATGCATCCAAAACATAATCATGTTCCTTGTCGCAAAAAAAATCATTGAACCCTCACCCTTTGCTTATGAGTGGCCAGGTTTTGCAGAGCGGGGGCACATTCAACCTTGTGGGCGTCACATTTGAGAATAACCTTAACTGGCATAAACACATTGTATCTATAGCCACTGCGGCTTTAAAAAGCTTGGATTTCTTTTTCGAGCCAAAAAGTATTGTTCTCCTTCCAATTTATACACTTTGTATGTGTCCCAAATTCGACCCTCTCTGGAATATTGTTCTCATGTCTGGGGAATGACATCCCCACAACCCTCAGCATTATTGATGCCATTCAAAGAAGAGCTGTTCGTCTTATTAATGATCCTTTGCTTTCCCATTTTGTTCGTTCTTTTATCCCCAGAGTTTCTAGGACTGTGGAGCCTATCGCCTTCTCCCCCAAATCTTCAAGTTTTTAAGTCCCGTGTTAACAAACTTCCTCTTACTTTGCTTAAGACACGCACGGTATGTTAGTATTTAGGCTTTCTGCCTTCGTGGATTGTCCAAAGATGAAAAAACAGAAAAAAACAGAATGTAAACATAATTAGTACTATTGTGTTAGGGTTAGTCCAGCCCTGGCAAACTAAGGAAGGCAAATGTTTTACAAGGATACCATTTTAAAAATTCCTAATTGATATTTATTACATTAAACAATTATTTCATTATACCAAGTGATATAAAAGTTATTTAAGGAAAACTGATTTTCAGTGGCGTCCTTTAAGGGCTCTGTAAAGAAGAACTTTAGAAAAATATTTTGTAGTACTAACTTGTCTTATTATTTTTATGTGTTCTATATGAATCCGAGAGATTGCCCATATATTCTTGGACACCCTGTATATCTAGGTTTCCAAACAGACTGTTTTTTGTGGGTCAGTGTATTGCCGTTGTATATTATGTGTAAGGCTAATTTCTTCTCGTCCTCACAAAAGCCTGCATGAGGTACCATTTTCTGCAAGCGTTTGTGTTTTCTTAGATGACAGTGGCCTGTTAAAAGTCCCATTAGTTTCATTAACTTTTGTTAACTTTTAAGTTTGTCCCAGTCGGAGGATTTTAGTTTTTAAAGATCGCCTACTGTCTCTTTCTCATGTCTTTGACCAGGTGATGTATGCCAACGATCTAGATGTTGTTCTTGGGACCATCCACTTATTGTTGCTTTCATCACCTGTTTGTCTGAAAATTGGCGCTGGTCCGTTAAACCTTTTAGATGACCCAGCTCTTGGTTCATCCGCTTTTTCATTGGCTTCTATTCCTGAGTGTCCAGAAACCCACAGGAGTTCTATTTTTGTTGTTCGGGGTGGCGAGTCCTTTAAAATTGTTTAGGTACTCCATCGTGATTTTTGATGTTATACGATGGGCATTCAAGGCTTTTAGAATAGCCTGGCTGTCTGAGAGAATGTGAATGGTATGACTGTGGTCCTCTTTTTCTCCTTAGAGAATTATTGCACAGTAAAATAAGGCCAGGCACTAATAATACCGGCCTTATTTTGACATCTGAGCTTGCGCAGATGCATGGTAGGATAAGGACTTCCTTAATAAGTATAGTGCCCGGCTTTATTTATGTCGGTTTTAGGTCGTGCCTTATTTTGGCCTTAATTTAACTTCGGAACTGTTCGTCAAACCGAACGGCTGCCGATCACAAATTCGAAAAGTCTTTAGAAGTAAAAATATTTAAAATCTTGCTTTTTTAAATGTTTTTCTGTAGTTGTGTAAAAAACCTTACAACACAAAACAATAAAGAAAAACTACAAAAAAATGTTTCCATTTTTTTTCGGTTAATGGTACTGTCAACATGATTTGCAATAACTCTAAATATTGGGTACAAGCACTATTTAAATAAGGCCGATATTAATACGTAGGAGATACAACCTTAGTATGTTTTCCTTCATTAGGCCATATCAGCCTCACTGTAAACTTTATTTTAGTTTTACTAAAAAAAAAATGGCTAAATGTAACAATAAAAAACTCATAAAAAAAGGACAGATTTCCTTCACATGACTGGCGAACGGAAGATTTTTTAAGGAGGTTTTTAAATTGCACTTTTTAAAAAGTCAGGTAGAGCAAAAGTTCCGACTTTATTTTTGACTTTAATAAAGCAAACAGTACCAACATGACTGTATTGGTTTAAAAATAAAAAGATGTCTTTTGGTCTAAAAATTATATACCTAGAACTGTATATGCAACAATTTAAGGTATGTCGGCCAGTAACGCAACAACAAAGAAAGTACGTACATTTAGCTGATTCTGTATATAGGGTGTCTAGTAACTCTACCGACAAACTTTAAGGGGTGATTTTACAATAAAAAATATGAACAAAACTTATATGAATATAATATGTCCTAAACGTCTTAGTTTTTAACTACTAGGTGTCAATAATTTAAAAAATATATTGTTTTCACTTCGAGCCCTGGTAATTTGTATGGCCTTCAACGCCCTCTCGTCGGGCGCATAAATACACACTAATATTTCATTTGGTAATTATGTGATTTTTTTCTTTAATTTCATAGTGATTTAATGTTAATGAAATAAATTATTTGACAGGTGAACATTTTTCATTTACCATTAGCGTGCGTTTTTGGTGGGTTAAAAAATACCTATTTCAATTTATGACCGTATCACTAAATAATAAAAAACTTCGGTGACGCAATATGTATGGTATTTTTTAAGGTCAAATATATTAAAGAAAAATAAATTCTGAAACAAACATGGGGCACTTTTTTTTAATTCTGTGTGAATAATTAAAAGGCATTGGCCAAACGACCGACTGCGAATTTGCTCAATTGTAAGAAGAAAACCGAGTTTTCGTTGTTATCGGCGGTTTTTACCTATTTCATTGGTAGATGCCGCTGTCCGGCGGTTTTGCTTATAAAAACTATTAAAAAATAATTAAAGTTGATCTAACCTTAATATTTATTTATTTTGCTGTGCCGCAATAGCGTTTAGTTTTTTTGTGGTTTTTATTGTTTAATATTGTAGTTTAGTTTATAGCACCCTTTGGAAAAACAAATTGGAGTAGTATAGCGGGATGGAGATAGGCAAATAAAACCACTATTGTGTTTATCCTAACGTTTTGTGGCTGGATTGCCACTTTATCAAGGGCCTATAATTAAACAAGACACATTAAAAGACTATTTTGTCACATGGACCCAATATTTTAAAACACCAAAAAACCTTTTAAATAAATATTGTCAGACAGAAAAGGCAAAGAAATAATAGGACGTCATAGTCAGCAATTAGATATAACTTAAAATTTATAAAAAGTGAAAAATTATTTGTCTTAAAATAAATTATGAATGATAAAAACTAAAAATGTATTAAAAATTATCAAGAAAAAAGTTAGTTACCTATCCGGAATTCGAACTCGAAACCTGTGGCTTACGTGTCAACACTCATAACCCTGTAGGTATGGGGCAACTTGATTTTTTTTAATGTTGATAATATAATTGAAGAAATAAACCGTGTTTATAAATTATTTATTTTACAACTTTTTTTTCTTTCCCTGAGAATTTAAAAGTTTGTTCCACCTTCAACACAATAACTGACTTGTGTAAGTACTTTGTACGTTGGCACCAATAAATTATTGATTGATTGACCACATGCATACCATAATTAATAATACTTTAGTTTAAGTTGTATAAAAATTTTTTTTGCTGCTTAAATACTCGTGGCTTTTCTTTTCCTAAAAGATGTACTTTTTTTTATTATATTTTTTAAACTCATGAAAATCTTCTTCAAAATCTTCGTAGGTGTTAAACCTGTCTCCTAGCTTTATTTTTGTTTTGTTGATCAATAATAAAAATATTATTAAACAATAAAACAAATAGGTATTAAAGTTAGGTTAACTTTATCTATTATTCTGCGGTTTTCAATAGTTTTTATAAACAAAACCGACGTACGGCGGCGTCTATCGAAAAATAAATAAAAACCTTCGGTAATAACAAATTAATTAACATTTTTGAAGGTTTTTATATGTCTTTAATAGATAAAACCGACGAACGGCGGTTTTCTTCCTATAATTGAGCAAAACAGCCGGCGGTTGTTTAGATAGTGCCTAATAAAAATGGAAGACAAAAGTTCTTATTTAAATATACCAAAATATTTTATTAAAGAAACACATGAATTATTAAAATTTAATGTCTACGAAGATAAAGGTTCGTATGAACTTTGACTTTTTATCTTACCATGTCAATAAAATCCATATTGGACTCTGATAATTTGATAAGGGTGCATGAACCATTTTACTTAAATGTTAATGAAATAAAAATTAACCAGGATATTTATTTTTCTAGCTAAACTATAGTTTGTTTCTTTTTATTTGCTCTAAAGTGATTTTTAACTATCAGAAGGCACATTGGAAACAGTAATGAGAATCTTGAGTGAGTGCTTGAATTTTTTTAGTCGAAAATTACAAAAATCACTCGAGGAAACAAAATTTTAACAAATATACTAAGTTTGATGGCTGTTTTATATAACTTAATATTTATTTTTATAAACTACTTCTGAAAAAATGTAAAGACAGAATACCTAAACTTCTTATATATATATAAAATTAATTTTGATAAGAACTTTTCATTTTCGTGACTATGATGGGCAAAAAATGGCTGATCTTTACCCACCCCTTTTGTATTTTTCCTATACTTGGTCTTCAACTATTTAATACTTATGGAATTAACTATATTTAAAATAAACATATTTTCTTATCAATATTATTGTCTTTATAATTAAAAACATATTTATAGTCATTTTTCTAAGTTATTCTTATAAGACCTCTGGTTCTATTAAGTCAGTCTTCCGAAAAGCTTCAATAAATTAAAACAAAATGGCCGCTAAAATCGCTTTAGTATTTATTGCTGCTTTTGTCCTTTTCCAGGTAAGCACAGTTTTTATTGTTTACCAACTTAAATAATTACACAACATGTTGGTACACCTATTTATTTTTCTATTTTTTAAGGTAAAACTATTAGGAATTTTATGGTACAATTAAAACATAATTAAAATTTTAATTTTTAAGGATTTTTGAATATTTTGGAAAGTTTAAAAAACATTTCTAAATATAAAAGTTGGATTACTTGTCTACAGTGTGTCGCAGAATAGGTGTTACAAGAGGACAAATAAAACAAACATGTTTGAATTTTAAATCGGCATTTTGGGAAAACTGGTTGCATGGTCCAAAACTAAGAAATTTAAAATTTTACTCCAATTGGTACTATACAGGGCGATCAAACTTAAGACGGCACTATTGCTAACTTCTATATTATTGGAGATACGAAGTCGATTAAATTAGTAAAGTTGTAGTAGAGTCTTTCTATATATATAGGGTCGGGACATACGGCCATATGGGTTTGACGTGTGTTGACGTCACAGTGACCATTTTTCGGCCATGTTTATGAGTGCCGGAGATATACAGTTTATGGTATTATTAGAATAACCATTTACAAAACACTTTTTAATTCTTGTTAAGTCGCATCCTCTTCAACTTTAAATAACAAACCTTTGAGATCACATCTTTCCACAAATATCACTTTAAAAACAATTCAAAACGAAAATCACAAATTCTAGACGCCACTGAATTAATCATCAGCTGTCAAAATATATTGACTTTACCCAGTTTTGCCAACTTTCCCCGGTACAGTGCTTTCCCTTGCGTCCCCGACCTCGAACCGCCTAAAGTCGATGATGTGTATAAACCAATTCCAAGTATATATAAATTATCCTTGAGCTGTAGTATTTTTCCGCTGATAATCGTGCT
Source organism: Listronotus bonariensis (assembly GCA_014170235.1). NCBI lineage: Eukaryota > Metazoa > Arthropoda > Insecta > Coleoptera > Curculionidae > Listronotus > Listronotus bonariensis. The sequence continues at coordinate 307,627 of JACEGR010000146.1, read as the reverse complement.
ACCAACAGAAAAACAATTGAACATCGGGGTTCTGACTTATTGCAAAAAAATAATTTTTTTTAATGGCACACCCTGTATATTAAATTACCATTTAAAAGATCCATTAAAGACTTTTAAAAAAGTACACGTCATATATAAAATTTTTAATAATTTTGGAAATATGGCCTTCCTCAGGAATTTTATAGTAGTAAATTACCATTTTTTAAATAATACACTCTGTATATTGCATCATCATTAAATAGATATTTTAAAGAGCTTTTAAAAAATAATATATTTGATATGTCTATCTTTTATAGTTTAAAAAATGTGACTATACAATTATGAAAATTATTCCAGTCCCATTGTATCTTTAGCTCCAAGCTTTAAGCACTAAATTTAGACCGAGTTTATAAATCAGAATTTAATTTTAATTTTAGTATTAGCATTAGTATTAGTAATAACCTAAAATAAATTTAGCCATTTGTGTGACACTGTTTACCTACATTAAAAAAAAGCTATAATATTATATATAATATTTTTCTCTATTTTAATATTAAATTTTGGATTTTTAGGAACTTTAGGGTCGTTTCTTAAGACTAAAAAAATTAAATTTAATTTACAAACACTTTCATTTTAATGTATGTTCTTGAATCTTGTGACCAATATTAATACTAATACTAAAATTAAATTTTGATTTATATACCCGGCCTTAGTGTCGGAGATAAAATAGACACTATCTACTGTTTTTAGATTTGAATTGCCATTTTTCCAAAACTACAAAGAGAGAAACTTATTAAAAGCTGTTTATTCACTCTTTCCGCGACCTCCGAGTAGTTGCGGTTCATGTTTACGTAGAGGTCTACATAGACCTTCCGGGTAGGCGATTGAAGGCATCGTACGAGCGTGGCTGTACCCTTGGGGATCGAGAAAAGATTCACGCTAAGTTGGGGCTTCTTTCTTCTGGGGCTAAGCGCTGTGAGTGAAGATTCCTAAAGCCTGAAGTTTTTACGTTTTGGTGTTGAACACATGGTGTCCTCGTATGGTCGAGGAGGTTCGCACGCCTACGGAAATACGTAAGGAATGAAAGTGACGGTTATGCGCGACACCAGTAGCAGCCGCTGGCTAGATAGTCGCAACTTATGCATTGCATCGAACAATACAATAAGTATTAACAATTAAAAAGTGAAAAGCTCGGGAGCCACCAGGGGCACAGGCCCGACTTACTGGAGACTCCCACCCAGAATACAACCACACACAGAGGGACGTACTGGCAATTGGACCTTCGGGGACCTACGTCAACAAACAAAGAAACAACAACAACAAATATCTATTTAATGGTAATGCAATATACAAAGTGTTTTATTTAAAAATTGCCAGTTTGCTTTTAAATTCTCGAGATTGGCCATATTTCCGAAACAATTAAAAATTGGATATATCACCTGTGGATTTTTTTAAAGCTCTCTGGTAAATCTTTTGAATGGTGATATAATATACAAGGTGTTTCATTTAAAAAAGTACATTTTTGTAATAAATTGAAAACCCGATGTTCAATTGTTTTTCGGTTGGCAGCACGTTAATCAGCGAAAAAAGCACTACAACTTTACTAATTAAACCGACTTCGTATCTCCAATAATAAAAAAGTTAGCAATAGTGCCGACTTAAGAATGATTACCAAGTATGTACAGGGCTAGTTATAACTAAAAATATGAAAAATGACCCAGAGTAAAGTACTTTTTATTTTTAAAAATAGAAAAAAAATTGTATGAGTAAATGTTGTAGCGAATTAAATTTTACATAGAAATTTGTGGTTAAAGTATTACAGAAAAAAATGTTCTTGTCAATGTTTTCACATGTTCTTTTATTTTTTAATTTTGCCACTTTTTGCCAAGTGTAAAATTTTTAATTTAGATTTTCAAAAAATGCCAACAACTTTTTTTACATTTAAATTTAAACATAAATTTAAATCTCTACAACATTATTCACACAATTTTGCTCTGTTTTCAAAAATAATAGTACTTTACTCTAGGTCACTTTTTATACTTTAAGTTATAACTTTCCCTGCGTATTACTTATTGAAGTAAATATTTGTATTTTATAGTTTTGGATTTTGTGATTAAAATGTTTTTAAACATTCCAGTTAGTTTAAATAATAGCGGCTGGATTTATTGATGAAAAAATTGATACAGTATGTTTAAAATAGCATAAAGTATATTTGATTTAAATTTAAGCGTATTCGAAAATTAAACCATTTTTGTACTTTTTCTTTAATCATAATAAAATATAGCGTATAGGCATCTTGAAGAGTAAAGCCTTCTTATTGTGAAAGAATGGTTATGATCGGTTTAGTGTTTCCGAAGATTAGCCCTTACAAACAAACACAAAAAAAAACAAATAATGTTACAAAATTTAGCTCTTTATAATATTAGTATAGATGTTAATTTTTTTTTATTGTCGACCTCTTCTTTATTTACCTTTTTTTTAATAGTTAATGTTTAGCTATAAATAAAAAATAATCATTTTTACCCTTAAAATCACCCCCTTTAACCCCTAACGAATTATTCTGGTCTGGAATTCTTTTTCTTACATAGGTATGATGCACTTAACAAAAGTATACCAATAGCTTGCTGTAATTTTTTTTGCAATCAAGTATTTCGCCTGGACTAAGAGTGCTCATCTCGAACAAAAGTATCATAACTGAAAACTTATTCTATTAATTTTTTTAGCTTTTCTCGCTACAAACTGACGGCACAATTATCCGTCGTGATGCCCCCACCACTGAAAAAATGAATTAGAAGAAGCTTTTAATTCGATGAAAAAGGACTAGAAGAATTTGTCGCCAAAGTACAAGTAAGTTTAGGTTATTAACAACAAATTTATAAAATATAAATAAAAAACATATAGAGTGTGGGCCAAATTAAACTTGCACACTTTTTAACTAGTGATAACTTTTATCTGTAGCGCCTATCTTTTTTATTTTTAAAGGGCCAGTAGGTAGATTTGTTTTTTCTAGGTTTGCCAAGTTTGTTTAAATAAATTTAGACAGGACCAGACTTATTATACTACTTTTATTAAAATAAAGTATATTATTAAAACTTTTATAGTTTATAGTTTGTTGATATGGGTATACAAAAATAATATTTATATTTTTTCAGGCAAGTGAACTATGGCAAAATGCAAGCCACGTAGTTGACGAATTCGGTCAAAAAGTCAAAGCGCAAGGAGAAGATCTATTGCAAAAAATTAAAACCGATACAAAGGCCACTAACTAATTTATAAATATATTTTAATTATAAATTAATAATACATTGTTTATAAATAAATAAACAAACATTGCAGTCGTCCCCTACATCTTTCTGTTATTTTAACCCTATTTACAACTTTACAAAATTAATATTTTTGAAAAATTAGGAAAACATCTTTAGATAACAATGTTTAAAATACAAATATTACCTTTCCCATTCTCCCATATACAGGGTCCTAACCAAATTACTTATGAAAATTTAAGGGTAACTTCATTATATAAAATGTAAAAGAGTTCATATAAATGGGCTTTTTTGGCTTGATGTATGGTTATCGCATAAAAAAATAAAAACCAGTTTTCTGCATTTCCCTATTGCTTTTATTATTATTTTTAATTTCATAATAATTGCGGTATTTTTAATTTAGAAAAAAAACATTTGAATTAAGTATCCTTCTCTGATGTGCTGTTTAAAGGAATTGATTAAATTTGTAAATATAAAATATAAGAAATGGATACGGGTATAATTTCTCCACATATGAGTGTAGGTACTCCCGTTAAACAGCTCATCATACAAGGCAAAAATTCTGTAGGATGAATTGTTAAGGGTAAATAAATAGGTATACATAAAAAAATTAAACCGACTTTAAAAACATAAATAAAACTGAGTAAAAGGTGTGTCTTAGACTTGCATTGTATTTATTTTAGTTTATAGTTTATTAAATAAGGACAATGCAAGTTTAAGAAACTTCTTTTCTTAACCTGCGTCATTGTCTATGACCTTTAAACAAATAAAACTCAAAAAAAAATTGAAAATGATAAATAAAAAAATTAGAAAAATAAAATCGGGTAATAACATAATATGGTATTGAAGTATAAAAATCATTTGTGTATTTAGTTATTAACATTAACTAGTTTAGCGGAATGTTATTACCCGACTAACTTACTAAATTTTTAGTGAGTTTTATTTATGATTTTAAGGTCGGTTTAATTTTTTATATATTTATTTAACTCGTAACTTGATTTTAATTATTAACATTTAATGGGTGACCATCCACTAAAAAAACAGTACAAGTACCTTTTCCTCTCACGTAAACTCTTTGCACAAAACGGCAATGGTACCGTTAATAGGTATAAGTTGGGTATAAACCCAACCCCTGACCCACAAAAATAAAATACACGATTAACACAATAAAAAAATACAAATATAAACTATTAGCTATAACAAATTTAAATATTTTGACATTACATTCACTACCTTGATTGTTCAAAAATATAGCATAGGTAGTATATACATATCTACCAGAGCTAGCTTTGCCTAAAAATAAGTCTAGTACCTTTGTCTTTCGCGATCCTGACTGGGGTTTCTTATGGGACCGCCGCTGAAATGCACTCTTTCGAATAAAAAAAATAATAAAATAAAATTGGTTCACAATTTTTGGCGATGTAATCGGTGTTCATACATAAAAAAAAATTAAATAAACCTAGGTGTCGAACATCTCAATTCTGGTGTGTCCCTATTTATAAACAGAGACACGCCTCAGGGATCAGGACAATGCTATATAAAGTCTTGCTTTGGGATCTAGAGATCATTTAGTGTTCAATTTTCGCAGAGTACAGATCCCTAAAGATGGCTCGTGCAATCGATGGCGAATCGTCTGTAAATGATTTTATTTTTACGCTGTTCAAACCCAAGAACCACGAGTCTTTAAGTGTGGGAACCCCTGGTCTAGTTAATAATGCAAGCAAAAAAAGGGCTACAATCAGAAAAGTGACACAACACCTCAAAATTTTTCTTTATTTATTTTTTTAAAGCAAAAATAGGTCATATAAAGCTGCATTTAGAATTGTTTTATATGCAAATCACTTACAGAACACAAATAATATTTTGAAGGTAATTCCCTTATGCCGAAATTAAACATAAACTGTAAAAAGGAAAATTTCGTTTATTACATTTACTAAATATAAATTACAATTTAGAACTTCAGTCAAAATTTATTAATACAAATTAATAATACAAAATATTATAATTTATAGGTACTTAGTTTTTCAAGTTTTTGTCTAATTCTTGTTTAAGGTTTCTGCTGACTTCGACAACTTGGTCCAGCAAGTTCTTGGCTGTGTTGGTTAAATCAGTTTTTACCTCTGGAGAATAAAATAAATAAAATTAGTAACAAAATTACATTTACAATTAAAACTTTTTGCGTAGAAAACATAGGAAAATTTACTGGTTTACTAAGATAGTACATACAGAGTAGCACAAAAAGTTGGGACGTTGTAGAGAAATTTTAATAGAGTAGCTAGCGCCCTCTGGTTTACACATAAAAATTAATATTAGCCCTTAATAGCTAATGTAAAAACCCTTAGATACTGAGTTTTATTAAAATATTTAAAAACTTATCATACATTATCAAAATAAATTAAAAATATTTTATTCACTTTCACCCCCTGTAGCAAGTTTTATTATCAACTTTTGGATATACAGGGTCATCCAAATTAAGTGTCCGTTATTGGTAACTTCGTTATTATTTAAAAAACGAAATATTTTAAATTAGCAAACTAGTAGCATTTTTCACGCTCTTTAAGACTGAAGATTAGAAAAAACAATTGACAATCGGGTTCCTGAGTTATACAGCAAAATATCCTTTTTTTAAATGGAACACCCTGTATATTTTATCACCATTAGAAAGATCTTTTAAAATCCTTGAAAAAAGTCTACATGTGATATATCCAATTTTTCATGGTTTCGGAAATATAGCCATTCTCAGAAATTTTATAGTACACTGGCATTTTTTAAATAAAACACCCTGTACACTACATTACCAATAAATAAATATTTAAAAGAGTTTTTAGAAAATACCACATTTGATATGTCTTTCTCTTATAGTTTTGGAAATATGGCCATTTAAATCTAAAAATTACGTTAAATTTCCATTATATCACAGCTTTAAGCTATAAGCAATAAGTTTTAGTGTCAGAAATAAAACGGGGAAAATATCTACTATCTTTTAGATTTAAATGGCTATATTTCCAAAACTAAAAAATTAGGCACATTAAATGTAGTATTTTCTTAAAGCTCTTTAAAATATCTTTTTAATGATGATACCATATACAGGGTGTTTTATATAAAAATCCAGTTAATTCCTGAGGATGGCCATATTTCTAATGGTGATAAAATATACAGGGTGTTTCATTTAAAAAAGGGGTATTTCGCTGTATAACTCGGCAACCCGATTGTCAATTGTTTTTCTAATCTTTAGTTCTAAAGAGCGTGAAAAAGCTACTAGTTTGCTAATTTAAACTGTTTCATATTTTGAGTAATAACGAAGTTACAAATGACAGACACCTAATTTGGATGACCCATTATGTATGTTTGTTAATTTTTAATATTTTAGCAAAAGGAATCTGTGGTTTTTTCATGTACCATTAATTAGAGACTCTTTCCTTAGAAAGTTTATAATTTGATAAAATTAGTAAAATTAAACACTTAAGACTAGATTTTTACAAAAAGATAAAAATGAAAATGCAATCCTGTGTTAAACTTTAAATATCATCAATTTTTTTTTGAAACCTACATGTCTATAATTTGCTTTTTTTGTGTTTTAGAGAATCTATTGATTATCATGCAACAAAAAGTACTTAATTAATATTAAAGAAAAGTTTCGGACTTTCATTGACTTTAATTTAATTATTCACACAAAGTTTTGGGCATGGTACTATTTCTGTCTGTTTTCAAGTATAAACTAATCTATTCTTTAAGCTACTGCGTTTATACAGTGTGTCTTCAGAGACATGGACCTCATGCTGTATACTGTACACAGTGGAGACCACAATGGTACCTGGTAGATGAAATCTTTCTTCTGTTGCGCTCTGCCAATGTGAGGAGTCATTCATTGGGGAAACAAAACGTCTTTTAAAAGTAAGATTTGCAAAGCCCAGACAATTTACACAGAGGAGCGAAACATCGAAATCTGCAATCGCTGACCATGTTTGGTCTTAACAACATACCATCAAGTGGTCAGAAGCACGGATTTTTCATGTAACCACATTGGGAAAGAGAAAATTTAAGGAGCCCGTTTATATTGAGAATAATAACATCTTTAGCAAACCAAGTCTGGAAATACTAAACATTTATAAACCAATTTTAAAGCGCACCAATGCCTGTGTCCTGGCTGAATAACCTCATGCTTGACCGCACCAAAGACAATTGTAGTTCCACTATAGACACCCAGAACAATGCTAAATTGTTGGTCATCAGCTTGGACGCTCGCTTCGTGGAATTTATGAAGCAGGTATCCATCGAGTACACACGTAAACAGTACGTATAATTTGCTGCTTTATACATTCAGCCAAGCCAGCGTCCAAACTGATGACCAAAAATTTAGCATTGTTCTGGAAGTCTTTAGTGAAACTACAATTGTCTTTGACCGCACCTAACTCCGTCACGAGTAGATGGTCTCCCCCAGTGTATATAAACCGAGTAGATTTAGAAATTAGATAAGTTTACACTTGAAAACTGACAGAGATAGTACTGCCCGGAATGTATAAATAAATGAAATAAAGACAATGAAAGTCCGCAACTCTTCTTTTAATATTAGGTATTCATATTGCATTGTCTACCAAATTCAAAAAATACATACTTGTAGCTTCAGGTTCAGCAGCCTTGGCCAATCGTTCAGCTTCGCTGATGGCTTTGTTAAGTCCTTCGTCGAGATTCTTCTTGAGTTCCTTAGCCTTTTGAGTAGCTTCTGGTCCAATAGCATTCTGCAATTTGGTTGCGGTCTCGCTAAGACTTTGTTTGATTGAGTTGAGAATGTTTTCGATATCACCTTTGTGTTCTTGGGCCTGAAAATTAATAATAGTCACTGTTAAAAGTTCTATTGAATAATTAGACTTTGGCAAAAAAGGAAACTTTAAAAGTACAATGCCGAATACGGCAGACTGCAAATTATTGGTGTTGCCAAGATAATAAATCATGTTTCGACGGACAATTTCTTGTCTTGCCCTACAAAAAAATTAAGAAATCTTTTCGTGATATCTTCTAGACTACTTTTGCCTTGCTAGACCTGTGATAATAATTTTTGAAACTAAAAAATAAAGTAAAATAAAACCCATTGTAAAAGGTAGAAATTATAACAAAAACTAAAGGAAAAATAAATTACGGGCGATCTGAGGTCGGGAGGTCCTATGGAAAAAAGTTGAATGGCAAAGTTTTGGGGAATAAATAGATCTACAATATTTGTATCTACACTTTCTTTACATGACCTTAAAATTTATGTAAATCAATTTAAATAACCAAATTTTGGTTCTTTATTTTTTCTTCTTACAGTTTTTTCGCGAAATTTGGTAAATACTTACCTTTATATGTCCCAAATACTACTATATTTTTTGGATTCTAAATATTTATTTTTACACAACATTTTAACTAAGTATTGAAAAAGTACCCTTATTCCCAATCGAAAAATTACGTGTTAAAATATCGGTATTTTTGCCAAAGTCGGTAGGCGTTTCGTTCGTTAAAATCTCTACCTTTTAATGGTGGGAAAAATATACATTATTACGGTAAATTTTCTCAAAAAATGCATTTTCGTAGGACTTGTAGTTTGTGAGTGTATTTCTTACCATATTTGGCACATCGTTTCAAAAATTGTATGTAAAACATTGTGGTGACCTTGTGCAACAAAAAAGTGACGCGTTCGCCCAGTCCGACAAACGTAACATGTCAAAATTGACAGACTGGGTGTAAGCGCCGGTTCCATGTATAGCGATATGAACATTCATGGTAGACTTGTCAAAACGAACCCTTCTAAAACGGTTTTACCAGGGTTCTTATCATAAACTCTATTTATTTACTGCCCCAGGCACTACAAGTCAATGCTTACCTTCAAGCTTAAGTCATCAACAACACTCTTAACCTTGGTGGCTAATGCTTGAGTGTTTTCAGTCAGAGTTTGTGAGATTTTTTGTGAGTCAATGGAGCTATCAAAACTCTCAGAGGCGTTTCGTACGATTTGACGGACATTTGCTGCAAACTCATCAATTTGGGATTTTTCTGTAGCAGCAGCTGGTCTTGGTCTGGGCTTAGCCAAGATTCCCTAAAATTAATTATTAAATTTAGTAATATGATTGGCAAAATACATTGTTTAAATGAGATACGATATTACTTTCTATATTATACTGCCTTTTAACGAGTGTTTCCTAACTACGATAGGAAATTTAAGAAGTGTTTCTGAGATACAAGTAAAAAAAGACATATTTTATAAATATTTTAAAAACCCTTAAGCCAATTTGCTTGAAATTTGGTACAGTTATTTCAAGAAATAAGCTTTTAGCCCTAACTAGTTTTCAAGTATTGGGTCCAGTTGCGTCCCGATAGGCATCACAGCCATTATTATTAAGAACAATAAATATTCCACTGACTTTTTTTTCATACATTTTAACTACCTTTTTACGTTAAAATAGTAGTTCCAAAAATCAAGATGGCAGATGGGCGCGATCTTAGAAAGAAAAGTAATGAAAAGGGGGTCTTGTGGCATATTATTTTAAAGCTCCTGACGGGTACTATACAACTCTGGAATATAAAGTCAATACGTTCACATGCTAGAAAATGGCGGTACTTTAAAAATTACTTAAATACCTGATTTGGATGGAAAGATTTCTGAGACTAATAGAGTTAGATGTACTTAATGTGGTATTTTCTTAAAGCTTTAATAAAATATAACATTGGGTACATCTTACTTTATTAGTTTTGAAAATATGGCCATCCAAATCAGTTATTTAGGCAATTCATAAAGTACCGCCATTTTATAGTGGGTGAAGATATTATCTTTATATTCAAGGGTTATAAAGTTCTTGTTAGGAGCTTTAAAATGGTGTGCCACAAGACCTCCCTTACAATTTAATTTAAAAAAATTAAGTGAAAAGGAGGGTCTTTCCATTTATTTTTTTATAAGATGGCGTCCATACGCCATCTTCTTTGTTGCAACTATTATTTTTACGTAAAAAGTAGTTAATATCCTCACATTAGTCATACCCAAATTTTATAAAGAAAAAATTAAGGGTACGAAAGTTAGCAGGAGGGGACTATTTACGTGCACACTGTATATTATCTGCAGTAATACCTAATTATGCAACAATTTTATTTAGGGTTTTAATATTTTTTGTACCTGCATATTAACAGAAATATTATTAATTTGTATATATGTATCACATCTGTATAAATTGAAAACTATGGATGTGTTAAGTAATACGCAAATTATAAAATATGTAGGAATTATACGGGTACGTTTTTATTTTATTACTTTTACTTTTTTTCAATTATATAATATATAAGGGACCCAGTTTCAAAGTATACAATCTCCATTTATACTTTTTAGTACAACAGCAAGATAAATTTCCTAATAGTTTTATTTTTTAGCGCTAAATTTAAATAAATCACTTTTTAGGCCATGTCTACATCCATAACACTTACAACATAGTGTTTAAACTTAAAGAATTAATTACATTTAATGCATAGGTTCTTTGTTCACTTTTTATTCGATATAACCAAAGACAATTGTAGTTTATTAAAGACAATTGTAGTTTCACTGTAGACTCCCGGAACAATGCTAAGTTTTTGGTCATTAGTTTGGACGCTGGCTTGGCTGAATTTATGAAGCGGCAAATTATACGTACTGTTTACGTGTGTACTCGATAGATACCCGCTTTATAAATTCCACGTAGCGAGCGTCCAAGCTGATGACCAAGAATTTAGCATTGTTCTGGGTATTTACAGTGGAACTTCAATTGTCTTTGATATAACATAAAATTCTAATTGCGGATATTGTACACTTTAAAACTAGCCCCTTATATATGGGGCTAGTTTAGGAAGTTTACAATCTCTAATATTAAATTGTTACAATATATGTATTTTATAAAAAATTAACAAAAAGATATAAATAAAATTTAATAAATTCTTTTTTAACTACTAACTAAAAAGCAATTTATTTAAATTTAGTGCTAAAATACAAAACCGTTAGGACATTTATCTCATTTTTGTTTTAAAAGAATTCTAAACTTTAAAACTAGGCCCCTCATATGAGACTTATTTTAGTAAAGTACTTTTCATTTTAAAAATAATAATTATTGCATTACCAAGATTTTTTTATAAAAAATATAGCATCTGAATAATAGTTTTGACAGCATTTATTTTATTTGGATTGCGGTCCGGGACAGACCCAATATTTAAATATTCTAAAATTTTCAATTTTAATAATTGAAATTGCCGATTTTTAACATATTTTACAAAATACTTTAACCCACAAACTTTGTCATGTCAAAGAATAAAACTTTATTAAAAAGTAGGGAATTCCCCATAAATACTGTTTATCAGTCTGTCATTTTCCAAGTTCATGTAATCAATGACTTTTGAACCAAGTTTGATTAAATTTATCACCGTTGATTCAGCAAATCTGTGTTTGTTTGCAATATTTTGATGTTTTTTGCTATTTCTGTTTTTAATTACCACAACAACAAATCCTTAACCTTTTTAACACTTAACCTTTAACTTTGCAAAATTATCAGACAGTCATTTCTAATATTTTTATAAGTAATAAATATTTATTTTCCAATAATAACATTCACATAATTGGTACAAAAAATAAGTTCAAATATACGTCTATTTTTTTTAACGTTTTTAATTTTTTTTTAAACATTTTATAAAAAGAAAATTTAATGATGATTTTTATAAACGACTAGCGGACCCGTGTCCACTTCGTTGGGCGTTAATATATAAACTTTTTGTTTAACCATAATAAAATATAGCCTATAACACTCCTGAATAGTGCAGCTTACTGATTGGGAATAAATTTTTATTATAGGAATAGGAAATATGAAGGAAACCCACAAAGTTACAAACTTTACCTCTTTATCTATTAGTAGAGATTAATTTTGTTTAAACAAGTAATCGCTTTTCAGCGAAAGTTGAAACAATAAGTATTATCCTACCAAAAACATAAATTAAAAAAGTTAAATACCAAAATTATGCTTGGCTGTGGGCTTCGCCGCAAAAAGAACGAAGATCTAAATTAGTGCGAAGTTCTGTACAAAATCCAAATAAGTATTTATAGAAATAAAATATTATTATGAACAAGTACAAGTATGAAACTCTCTTTCTTTGTTTATTAGACCTTATAACAATTTCTGCTATTTAAAAATGTGAGATCTTAAAGTAGGTTAGATTTAACTTGGTCAGTTTTTATTTCATAAGTAATTTTATAAAGTTATTCAACTAATTTAAATATTTTTAAATTCTGGTCAGTGCCAAAACGGTAGCCAAATTATAAATAATGAAGCTAAAATTCTGGGAGCCAAGACATGCCCAACTGAAATTTTATCCCCTTTTAGAACATTTTTTAAAATTTAATCTAGCTTATTGACAAAAAGAACTCAATAATGCTGTAAAATAAATGTTAAATATATATATATATATATATATATATATATATATATATATATATATATATATATATATATATATATATATGTATGGACTTTCTTGGTTTTTTCTTACTGTGATATGAAATAGGTTTTCTAACTAATGTATATTTATTTTTAAAAAACTTTTGTCTTTGATGTAAATAACTATTTTTTGCATTTTCAATTGCAATCCAAGTGTATGACATTTTTAAAAATGCTATTAAAATAACCCAAGTATAAGTTACTCCTAATCAAGATTCAGGGGTTGCTGTGCCCCTAGGTGATTAATTTAATTAAATTAAAAACAAGCACTTTAAGTGTTCCCCGTAAAAACAAAACCTACGTGTTATTGCGTTTTTTAAGATTTTCCATAGGGTCTGATATATTAGGGGTGGTACGTAGGCAGTATTTTTTAACTAAATAAATGTATAACAAATGTGAAAAACATTATAAACAGTTTTATTTTTTATTAAAAAATTGTACGAAATTTAAAAAATATTTTTATAAATAAAAAGATAATTACAGTAACCTTTATTGTAACATCGTAAAAACATAATTAGTCTGCAAAAACTTATAACTACTGTCAAAGTATATAATACAGGAAGTCCAATTTACTTGCTAAGCATTTTCAGAATACAAATGAATTTAACACTCCAAATAAGCTTCTAACAAAAATACTCTATGTCCAAAACTGCTTACAAAATGCAATTTATTTTGTAATAATGCCAATAAAATTAAAAAACATGTAAGAAGCACATTTATAATCATTGTTTATTTTATTTGTATCAAACATAATTAGATTTTGCAATGTACTGCTCAGAAATAAGATTATTATTCTATACTTTAAAAAAATGTTTTTGTTTCTGAAGTATACAGTGAGGATATTAAGAGACCTCCACCCTTTATCTTTTGAATGGGACAAAACATCGAGATCGAGTTAAATTTAGGTAAAAGGGTGTCACTTAAGGGGGAGATACCTGTAAATGCTTAAATTTTCATTGATTTTCATGATTTTTTTTTAATGAAAGAGGTATTATAATTTTTTAAAAAATTGGTATGTAGTTTACTCAGATATTAAAATATTCTAATATATGTATTTTTTTATTTTAATTATTTAAAATGGCGGCTGTACGCGAAATTTTTTAGAAAGGTCAAAGAGAGACTTTTTATTCAGCGGGCACTCTAGCATCGGTTCTAGTGATTTAAAAATTTAAAACCTTTTTTTTGTGTTTAATATTAATTATTCAATGCTTGAAAAAATATAATGACTTTTTGGCTCAATTTTTCCATCGTTTTTGTTTAAAAAACCTTTTTTTTATTTTGGGATTTTGGAGGTTCACATAGAAATTACTGCTGATAAAAATATGTGTGCAAAAGTTTAGGAAGATCGGTCAAAAACTTTTTAAGTTATCGTGCCCGCCAATTTTAAAATAAAGTTTTGAGAAAAACGCGTTTAAAGTTTGAATACGTACATAAGAATTCATTGATTAGAGTGACTTACCGACTCTGTAATATAGAAAATACTGAAAATTATGTTCTACAATTTTAGGGACGTGTTCTTAAAGGTCTATACTAACACATTAAAAAAACACATTATACAGGTACCTTCCCCTTAAAACTACTTTTTGAAATAAAAATAATTTCGGTCAGGTCTGGTGCCAACGGGGCACTAGCAACTTTTTTTTAGATGGAAATGGTGGTGACGTTTGTTTATCCAAATTTTACCCGATCTCGGTATCTGGTCCTGTTTAAAAGATAAAGGGGGAAGGATTTTTAATCATCTTACTGTATTGTAATACATAGGTACAAAAAATAATAAATTGTTATTAATATATTTTTTTAATTATTATTTTATCGAATATTTGAAAATAAACTTAAACAATTTTATTTTATTTTATTTTTGTATTTTTAGGCTTTTTTATTCTATTTAAAAAGCCCCTTTTACACAGCATCACTTAATGTTTCACTAAAGAGAAAAAAATATTTTTTAAAAAAGGTAAATATGCAATTAAAAATAAAGTTAAATTTAAAAAAATATTGCTTCAATTCCAAAATAACTATATAAAAAGTGTAATTAAAAATTTGGTTCCTAACATACAGCGTGTGCCTTCGAAAGTTTGTTTCACTAAGCAGGACTTTTTAGGAGAAGGCATTTTTTAGTTTATAATTAAATAGTTTTTTATTTGATAAAACTTCCGAAGAAAAAGTTTAGTTTAAAAGAAAATAAAATTTTTAATTTAAGAGAACAAATAAGAGGGATAGTTATGAAATGTACAATTTTCAATATTGCCATATTTAATTCAAAAGAAAAATAACACCACAAAATAAATGTAATGCATTCTTTCTTCAGTTTGCATACTCTATTTTGGATGTAGTTATGGTCTAAAAAATGAATTCTTCTTAATTCAGCGTTGACAAAAATATTGAGGCAGTTATTTTATATTTGTATTAAAAAGATAGATACATATTGGACACTTTGGGACTAGACACCTCAAATTATCATTAAACAGCAAAATTTTGTATGTTATGTTAAATCAACAAAACATTTTTTTTAATAGTTGTATATTTTAGTTTAAGAAATTCTTGCTATTGTGAAAAAAATTGTTTTTAAATAATTTTTCGTTGCTTCTGCTTAATGATGAAGAATTTTTGAAAACACATTACTGAAACTAACCAAGCGTTCCTTTGTATTTTAAATTTTTAAATTGAAATATAATTTTTGTAATACAAAAATTTGTTATTTGTAACATAGTTTTAATTTTCCAAAAACAACTTCTCAATTTCTAAAGCAGTTTTTTTGTCAACTATTTCTTTTTAATTTAGAAAAATAATTGATTTGTTATCAAAAAAAAAGTAAATTTGTTTATTTACTTATAGTTCATTTAAAAAGACATCTTTTATTGCTGTAATTTTTTTGATTACCAAATTCAATGAAAAATTACATAACAAAGACTTACATTACACAAAGGGCTTTAAAGACTTAATTTTTCAAAACAGATTTAAAGTTATTTGTTATATAAAGTAAACCTTTATTATTTGTTCTATATTTTAGAAGTTTAATTTAAAAAGCGGCCAAATCAATGAAATTATTTTTTTTACTTGCAAGTTCAGGATATTATTATTTTAAAAAAGTATAATTAAGTTAATAAAAATATAGGTAAACTCACCTGAAGGGCAACAAGTGCGATTACTGAAACAATAGCTAACTTGTACATTGTGACTTCTGAGTAGTGACTGACGACCCGTAAACGTCAAGTGAAATCTCTGAACTGAGTGAATCGTCGATAAGGGAAGACCTTTTTATAGTTTTGTTGCCTGCATCAATATTTTATTGTCTGTTATATTTTATTTTAGTAAACTTTTTCTTTGTGGATGATTTGGGACCACCCTTGGCCTCCCTAAAGATAAGACGGATCCGTTTCGAGATCCGTGTGCAGAGATGGACTGAATTTATCGGGGATTCTTGAAATAATGTTTATTATTTATTATTTGTTATTTTTTGTAAAAATAATTACATTTCTGATATGGCCACCAAATTTTAATAGTAGGGGAGCCCACGTTATAGAGACCTATTGGTTTGCAAAGCTTAGATGATAAGAAGAAAAATGTTATACAGGGATCCCCATAATGGGTAATTTTAATATCTGAATTTTTATTTTTTTAGTTTACCAAACAAACTTTTTATTTTAGAAGTATTTGACGAATATTTTTTTAGTATTCGAATACCGGCGATCCGAGTATTCGAATACCGAAAAAAGTGTAAGCAGTATCCGAATACTAAAATTTTCACGATTAAAATAACAAAAGGGAAGCAAAATAGGGAAAAAATGAGGTAGGGACTTTTTTTGCTATTCAAATTTAGGTTACTTTTTTGTAGTAGTATTCGAATCTTTTTGTTTCCAGTATTCGAATACCGATTCCGGATATTCATGAATACCTAGCATTCGAATACTTTTTTCTTCCAAGTATTCAAATATTCGGTATTCGAATACTTTCTTTTCCGGTATTCGTATTCGTATTTGAATACCGATTTTCAGTATTCTGCCCAACTCTGCTTTTAGTTATAATTAATTACAGCTAATTCTTTGGAATTTATGATAGCTTATAAATATTTGGCTAATTTAATCCTAACTTTTAAAAATCACGTCTTCTAAATGACCTTCACCAACTTTAACACATTTCTAATGCATTTTGTCACATATTTTATATTGCTTTTTGCGTTACTGCAGTTTCGACATACTATGTCATTTTCAAACGACTTTTTAAAAAGTCGTTTGAAAATGACATAGTATGTCGAAACTGCAGTAACGCAAAAGCAATATAAAATATGTGACAAAATAACAAAGTAAAATTTGTGTTTTTATTACATTCTACGTAAAAATGTATTGTCACAAAGTAACGGACTACTCAATAGATACATTTCTAATGGTTATATTTTTGTTTTTTTTACGATCGGCCCTGTATACAGATCTGCCGCTCTATAGTAAATCCGGAATTGCCTTTTTGGCTGCCCTACCATAAACTTTGCTATAAATATTTAAAGGTATTAAATTAAACATAGTGATTTTAAACAATGGTGTCAAACGACAACGGTAGCAGGGCCGTATTAAGGGTATGAGGCGCCCTAAGCTAAAATTCCTAGAGCGCCTATTTTGCAGGATTTTTTTTTAAGTGCAAAAGAAAGGTCCTTACTAAAAGAAATATGACTGCAAGCCTGAATATAGGGGCATAAAAAGGGCTTTATTCTCAAAATTTTTTCATACATCTCCACCAAAGAACCCATCTATAGGAGATCTTATTTGTGCTCCTTGGAGGGAGCATTGTCTCCATTGCCCTCCCTCCCCTGCGTACGGCTCTGTATTCGAGGTAGACGGAACTTAGAAGAAAATATTTCTTAGAAACCTCGTTTGTCATTAAGTTATATTATAATTATTGTAAGAAAGTAATAAAATATTAGTTGATAATACCACAAAATAACTAGCTAGTATCTTCTTTGATAATACTGAAGTGTTTAACTTTTATCCAATAAGTGCAAGTTATAATATTTTGGTTTATAACCTGTTATAGGTTTCCATGAAGCAAAAACGGCTTTATAAAAACCTAATAACTATTTTTAAAATTAAAAAGAATGAACAAAAGACGTTGTTGTCTAAACTTACATCGTTGAAAATTTCTAGTGTTTATAAATTTTATTATAAACCATGCTCATAAAATTTTCTTTTATTAATTTCTTTCGACCATACTTTAATACAAAATTGTTTTTTTCACTTTGTATTCTTATTTTGTTTATATGTTGTATGTCAAGCAAAAATCATAATATTGCATCATAAAAATAACCTTTGCGAACTCATAATGCTTTGAAATTACTTTTGATAATACTGTCGATTCTCGTTAATTTAAACCTCTCTCTAATTCAAAGTTATCACGAATTTCCTTCAAAATCTCTTTATATTCCTAACCAAGTCAATAAGTACATTTTTATGCACTGCAAATTATCGCTGCGTAAAGGTACGGTTCCGAGCATCGCGGCAGACAGCAAACCGCCGACGCAAACGCCAGAGCCATTCATATTACCAGCAATCAAGGTGCTTAGAGAGAAGGTGGCCAAAGTTTGATATGACAGTAAAAAGCTGATGGATGTGATGTCATTGGTGTCCTTTTTACCAGTTATAAAATTTAAAATATAGTTTAAACAATTGTTAAAGTGTTTTCAATTTACTATTTACTCACAGATATAAACACGATTAACACAAAATTTACATAAAAAAAAATTGTTAAAGTATTTTTAATTCACTATTTACTCACAAATATAACACGATTACCACGACTAAAACAAACTACAACAATTTACATAACATTAAAGAAATGACGATTTTTTTAAAGGATACCTTGTCAAACAAAACCTATTTTTTCTTGTTGCAAAGTAAAACCAGAAACTTGGGCGATTTCATAACTTTTTATATGTGCTTATTACAGTTTACCAAAGCTCATAAAAAAAATAGTCACATTGCCTTATGTCATACTACCTCTTATACTACTTCGTGTAATCATGGTATATTGTGAAATTTTTAATAAAGACAAAATAAAAACAAAAATACAACACAATTTAATTAAAAAAGTAAAAGGAAAAATATTTTAATAAAAAAGCGCATAGGCCAAACAGGCTACGTATATATTTGGAAAGTAAAATAATAACAACAAATATTACGAACTATGGTAAAATTTTTCTGATTTTATGACTTTTATTGTTGTACGTGTCATATTCTTTTTGTTTCTTAAGTAAACATGTTAATATAACCTTAGCCATACGCAGTTATAGAAACAATATCGCACCTTTCATATTATAGGGGCACAATTAAAAATTTTGTGAAATTGAGTTTTTGTGATATATAGGCACAAAAACAATTACTTTGCATGATGCCCTTGACAGAAAGAGACAGAGCCACTCATGGGGCGCACAAACATAATTGTGTCTCTATCTTATTTCCGAGTAACGCGACCCGATATTTAATATCAATTTCACAAAATTTTTAATTGTGCCCCTATAATATGAAAGGTGCGATATGTTAATACGGACCTGTCCACAAACCCCCTAGTATTTGGTATTGACCATTTTGACTAGACTGGACCTTTTAAAAGATAAAAGATAAATTTAAAAAGTACCTTACCCTTTTTTTTATTAACTTTTATCGTCTCTAGGTTAAGTTTTAAAAGGCAATTATAATAAAATACTGTGAGAAGAATTAAAATTTTATAAAAAGTAAATAATCAAGGTGCTTTTAAAAATTTTATTGTATATTCCTATTGTCAATATGGGTTTTATTGTTATTACAACTTGTCAGTGTGACATGTGAAAAAAAATGGAAATTATTAAGTAATTGTTTTTCCAAGCATTTGTACCTACATAATATATCGGGTTTTCGATTAATTGAATAAATGTACCTTTTTTAAACGGAACACCGTGTATATTATATTACCATTCGAAAGATCTGCCAAAAAGCTTTTAAAAAGTTCCACATGTAATATATTCAATTTTAATAGTAAACTGGCATCTTTTAAATAAAACCCCTTGTCTATTGCATTACCTTTAAATAGATAATTTAAGAAAATACCACATTTGATATGTCTATCTCTTATAGTAGATATAATGTCTATTTTATCTTCGATACTAAACTTAGTGCTTAAAGCTTATAGTCCATGGGCCAGATATAAAATTTACTTAAATACTGGATTGAGTTGTCCGTTACTTTGTGATAGTCCATTTTAAATTAAAATGAGACAAATTACTTTGTTTTCTATCACTATATTTATCAACATTGTGACTGCAGTTTCGAAGCTTTGCTACATTTTCAAACTGAATATTCTAAACTACTTGAAACTTGTATATATATACACGTACAATTGGTTAACACATTTTTAATAATAGTGCCTATCCTAAATTTTAAAAAACTGTAAATAGTGGGCTGCTCCTCAGGTCGGTCTGGTCATTCAATAAATTTATTGAGGGGTTTTTATTGGCTTTGTAAATTTGTAAAAAAAATTTACAAAGCCAATAAAACCCCTCAATAAATTTATTGAATGACCAGACCGACCTGAGGAGCAGCCCACTATTTACAGTTTTTTAAAATTTAGGATAGGCACTATTATTAAAAATGTGTTAACCAATTGTACGTGTATATATATACAAGTTTCAAGTAGTTTAGAATATTCAGTTTGAAAATGTAGCAAAGCTTCGAAACTGCAGTCACAATGTTGATAAATATAGTGACAGAAAACAAAGTAATTTGTCTCATTTTAATATAAAATTTACTTTTAGAACCTTTTTAGGGGAATTCCCTATGACTAGTCTACCACGAATATTCATACCGCGATATAATATGGAAGAGGCGCGTTAATTCTGTCAATATCAAATGTTGGTGTCGGACCGGGCAAACCACAATGTTTTGCATTAAATTTTTTAGACATTGTGCCAAAAAGCATAAAAATTACACTTACGAGAACCGCCAAATCCGATACCCAAAACATGTCAAAGGGCCTTATGGTTTCGTGACTATAGAATTCTGGAGGTTGGCCATATTTCCTACTGCTATTAAAAATTTAATATATCACATGTAAACTTTTTTAAAGCTCTTTGATTGATCTTTCAAATGGTGATATAATATACAGGATGTTCCATTTAAAACAAAAAGTACACTTTTTGCAATAAGTCTAAAACTCGATTTTCAATTGTTTTTCTGTTGATAGTACGTTAATCAGCGGAAAAAGTACTAAACTTTACTAATTTGAGGGTGCAAAAGTCGTCAATTTTTCACTGACTGACTGACATACAGTGTGTCTACGTATGTTGGCGTCATATAAAAACTTTTTTATTGTTAATTTTACGACAAAAAGTTATTTCTTATAAAAAGCTCTGCATGGTCCAAAACCTAAGAAGTAACCATCAGATATCAAGTTGCATTAGTCATCTACGAGGTTTGGCCAAAAATATAATTTTTGCTTAAGAGTAAAGTATCTGCATGTCTGCTTATATTAAAAATTGTTATAAAGAAAATATGTATAGAAATAAAACTTACTTCTAAATATGCAATTTTGTTTATTATCTGATGATTGTATTTTAGGTTTTGAAGTATGCAGAACTTTTTATAAAGAATAACTTTTCTTCGTAAAATTAATAATAAAAAGTTTGCCGTATTACGCCAACTTACGTAGACACACTGTATAGACCAAAACCTAATCCACTTGCAGATGACCTAGAAAGATAGAAATTTGTTTTGAAATCTAGCTCGGTAGTGATGTGTAAGCGTGGTAAAAACTAAAAATTAAAAAAAAGGTAAAAATAAGAAGGATTAAGGGCGGCCCTATACAAAAAAAGTTTTTTAATTGTAGCGTTTAGACCATTGGGCAATGTTCACTGTTATTTCTAACAAAAGTACGAATATTTGATTTCAGACTAAAATCATATTTAAAAGTAAGTTTATCTAAATTCCCGCTTTCTAATAAATGTATTATTTAAAAATAAATAATCGTCCATATAATGCTACTAAACATGCATTGCCTACTTTTGTTTTGTATATCGTCGGTTTAAAGGTAAAAGTAGCTAAGTCAATTTTAGTAAGTTTTTGTAGAAATAGAATATTATTTATATAAAAAATGGTTTGTCTTCTGTTTGATTACCAATTTTGTATAAAGGCGTTGTTAAGCCGTGAACCATACGTATCACTTAGTGTGTTTTACCTTTAAAATGACAATATCAACCTATAACAAATATCTACAAGGCCCCCAATAAACATAAAAATTGATTTATGATATCAGTCTGACATTGCTCTTAGATTACCTAACTAAAATATTCCTTTTAAAATTTATGTCCGGGTCAGTGTTATTTGTTTTGCTTATCTTTTGTAATGGTAATACATTTTTGTATTTCTAAAAGTCAGTAAACAACACAGACATGTACCTTAACATAATTTAAATATTTAAACCGTATCATCGTAAACAGTCGAGTCAATGAAGCTGTAAAACAGACAATCGTTGAAAGTCCTCAATAACAGCTGCGATTTTGATACATTTTTTCAAACTGTTATTTTTTATGTTATTTCAAATTAAAAACCTCTTTGGTGTGGGAAACTATTTTTAATACAACACAACAACAGGGCATCCACTAACTCTAACGATAAACTTTAAGGGGTGATTTTTCAACGAAAAATAAGAAAAAACTTCATAATATCATATGTCCTAAATGTCCTACTTTTGGAACTACAGGGTGAAAAAATTTAGGAGAAACAATGGTTTTTTTACAATAACTTTTTTACCAATACATCTATGCATTATAAAGAAAAATTTTTGACGTACAAGAAAAACTAACTTTTTATCAGTGTCGTCCGTGAGGGATTTATGCAAATATTTTATAAGAAGAAAATGGTACTTCAGTGAATTATTCTCAAATAAAAATATTATTTCGAATTTCCGTTAAGTTTCAAATAAATTTGGTCCCTTGTTTTTTTTTATTCAATGTATAGATTTCTCGTAATAAAATAAACATCAATTCTTGGCATGGTCAAATCGCTATCTCTCTTAGTTTTTGCTTTACCAGTCATTATATGAATTAAAAGTTGAAACATTGATAATTGACCAATCTTTCGCGATGAGACTTAATTTTTGATTTAAATAATATATAGAAAAGGTGATATTATTTAATGTAAACCTAAATATTAGCGATATTAAATGACTATGCTAGGAAATGTCTTGTAATTTATTTGAGCGAAAACCGTACATCATATAAAAAAAAATGAGATTAAATTTGTTTAAAACTAAACAGAAACTTAATAAAGTATTTCTATTTTAGGAAGACGCAGTGGCGTACAATTTTTTCTAAAAATATTTACCGTATATACCTCACGGACGACACTGGACAAAATTGTTGTTTTTTATATGGGAAACAATTTCCTTTGATGCTTAGGGGACCACTCTAAAACTTTGTAAAAATATATAAACGGGTATAAAAGATATGATAAAAAACCGATTATTTTTCTTAAATTTTAACACCCTGTAAGTAGGACTTTCAGGACATATGTTAATAAAAATATATTTTTTTATTTTTTAATGAAAAATTCCACCATTAAGTTTGCCGAGAGAGTTTGGGATACCTACCCTGTATAAATAACATATATATTGTTTAAACAATACTAATTATTTTACCACCCTATAAGTTTCTGATTTTAGATAAAATAAAAAAACAAAAAGGTAAAAAAATATATCAAAATCGAAGCTGTTTTTGAGAACTTTTGACGAAAAGTCTTCACTTACTTGACTAAAAGAGCTCGTAAGAGTCATGCATTTTTACCGATTTATTCCGTGAGCCATATTATGTTTAAATTTTTCCAACAATATATGTGAAGGGCCTAGATTTAAAGTGAACAACTCCATTAATACTTTTTAATACAACACTAAATTAAATTACCCAAGAGTTGTATTATTTAGCGCCTAATTTAAATAAATCACTTTTAGGCCATGACAGAATGCACAAACTTAACATTTATTACATGTATAAGTTATTTGTTTATTTTTAATCAAATAAAGGTTGATTTAAATTGAGTTTCCACATTAAAAGTATTAGAAAAAAGAGAAGAAATTAAAAATTATTAAAAAGTATTTATTTTTCCATTGAGAGAAGTTTATTACAATTAGGCATAAATAATAATATCAGGTAAATGACCTCCGTGGCTCATGTGGTATAACGTAATTCGTTTCCAGAAATTTCTTCGTGGTCATTGTTTCGATAGCGAACGTCATTAACCGTAACAGCGTTCTCCGCATGACCCTCAAAAAAATAGACTAATTACTCCTCCGGACCAAAAGGCACATTAAATAGTCACCTTTTAAGGATGCATTTTCACTTTCACAATCTGTCTTGGATTTTCCAATCCCACAGAGCCGATTTTGTGCGACAAAAATTCAGGTAAAGCACGAAAATTATTCCTTGATTGGCCGTTTCCATAATGGGCTTGAATAATTTTTATCCGTTGTTCAGTCGAATATTACTCCCTGATTGTTTTGTTTATATTTTGTCCTTAGATATGTTATGTTGTCTTAGACAAATTCAGTGGCGTTTCAAAAAATATACATTTGTAATACGGAAATTCAATGTGAATCACCATTTATAACATAACAACCGAATTACACCTGAAAACGGACAAAGACAGGATTATTCGAAACGTTATGTAAATAATTAAAAGTATAGACAATGGAAGTCCGAAATTCCGTTTCTTTGTAAACATTAAATGTCGGTACTTGCAAGGGAATATTAGTAAAAACCATAATTGTTTTTGGTACTTTTTGGTACTAGTCAAAAGAGACATTTTTGCTAAAGTATAAGTGAATGTGTAAAGAGAAAAGATATTTTAAAAATTTACTTATCAATCGATAGTTATTTTTATTGTTAATTATTTTTATATCTTTTCTTCTTAATTTAACCTTGTTTTATGGGAAAAGTGTAACATTTTAAATAGAAAGCCGCGCCCCGACTTGCATCAATTCGCCGTGCCTCTCCACGCCCCATAGCGCAGACGTGAATATGGACGGAATTCACGTCGTTTCAAGGGCTTGGCTAATGATTCGCCGGTGATTTAGAGTTTGTCGGTTTTTTGGCATCAAAGGAGCGCGATAAAAGGTTGTTTAGTTTGGACGGATGTTTGGCGAATTGTTGCAAGTCCTGATGCGGATTAAGGATTTGAAGCAGCGAAGAAATTAAAAGTACGAATAAAACTTCAGGTATAGTGTTTATAATATTTTAATAAATTTATCAAGTAATTACGAATAAATAATTAAAAATCTTAAATTATGTTAGTTTAGTACTTAAATTATATATTTACAAATTCACGATTTTAAGGAACTAAACATTTTGCAACTCCTATAATAAAAGAATGTGCAGGCATAGTTAAAGAAAGATCCAGTGGCGTAGCAAATAATTGTGGGATTCAAAATTAAAAACATGTAATGGGAGCCTCTGCTATCCCACGAGACTTAAAATTAAATAAAGCTTCCCTTAAGTCACCTACGTGTAATAAAAATAAAGACATTTTTTAAAAAAGAAACTTTTGAAACAGCATATAAAGATCTAAATAAAAAATATAATTGGTCGGTTGTCCTGTCATGATTTCATAATTAACTACTATAATCCTACCCTAACATACCGATATGAAAACAGAACGGCCGACCATAGGGAATGCAGGCATTTAATCGTCTTCACTAATCTATTATGTAGTCTCCTACAATTCACCTCTGCAACAAGCGCGCCTATTGGCGCCAAACGAGATCAAGGGCTGCCCGCGCACCGCTTCCACCGTTAGTCGGACGACGGCACGGCTTGAGCACACCCTACTTCGAATATTGCCAACGCTGTAACATACTCTGTAATTTCCTATGGTCGGCCGGGTCGTTTTTATACCTGTAAAAGTTTAGCTACTAAAAACAAAGCGACTGGCATGCGCACAGAGATAGATACTATTTAATAATACATATACACACCTAACTGAAAATATTTTAAAAAAAATAAATAAAGTACAAGGAAGTTGCACGTTGAAGTTTAAAACCAAATTTCAAGTGGGTTGTTGACATATTTTTTAAACCAATAATTTAAATGGTTCACAGAACCATTTGGTAGTATTTTAGAAAATTTTATTATAACTTTGTTTTTCTTGTTGTACTCTTTGTCCCTGTATGTATAATTTTAGTTTCAAAATAATATTAAAAATGCTAAATTACTGAAAAAAAAAAAAATTGAACGCAGTCCCTTGTAAAACTGTAAAAAATAGTACAAACATATTTTTTATATTTTCCGATTTAAAAAAATTGCACTTTTAAGCGAATAATTCTATAAAAACTTTTTTCTAATTGTACTAAACACCTAAAACTTAAAACAAAAATTATCTCTGCCATATACCCAAACCACCCCATTGTCTGCTAACTCTTTGGTTTGGTTGCGGATTGAAAAAAATGTTCCACTATTTGGCGTCAACCATCTTTCTTTTATCATGTCCGCACCTTTTTCTCCTATCATAACAGCTGGAGCGTGAGTATTTCCAGTGGTCACTTTAGGCATTATACTGGCATCAATGACACGAAGTCTGTCAATACCATGAACCTAAAATTATGTTCGGGTTAATTTATTTAAAGCATTTGACTGCGTTAATTTAAGTACATAAATACTATGGCCAAGGCATAAAAAGAGTTTTTAAAACCGTAAATAATAACAAATAAATAAGTTTAATATTTCCTAACACATATTTTGCGTAAAATTTTATTTAAAATTATTGTTACCAAATACAGAGTGTACCAAGAGTTTTTAAAGATGGTTTCACCTTATTACCTTTTTTACCTTTTAAAATAGAAAAATTTAAATTTGAAATATTGATACTTAAAACTGATAAATTTACAGCAAAGTGCATTTTATTCCAAACAATCTAGTAAATAGAGGGTATTTCGAGAAAGGTTTTTAAAACAGCATTGAATAAAATAATTCTTTCCCTGCTACTACACTAAATTATAATATCGACTTACGGCTACATTATTAGTTTATTAAATGGTTTGTAGAAAAATTCTTACCTACTCGAAATACCGCCTATGTGGTACCATACTACCATGTAGTATTATTTAAAATAAAATACTCTTTTAGAATAAGATGCTTAAGATTAAGGAGATATGACTATAAATAGGATGAAGCACCAAAAATATGTATTTTATCATTGCCGATATACATTTTTTATTGACAATACTGTGAAACGTTAACCTCATGAAAAGAAAAAAAGGTGCTTTTACGTGGGGACCTTTTTTTGCTCTTTAAAATGATTTAGAATAATAAATTTATTATTTACATAAGAAGTCTCCCCGAAAACATTAAATTGCCCTCTTTAAAAATGTCTCAATTTAACACTGTGTGAAAAGACAATTCAGCTTATAGATCTACACGACATCTCACATGTGCTTCAATAATTTTTATAACAGTACGGCCATTTAAAAATGTTGTCACTAAAATTTACTTCGCTAGCTTTTTACTTTCAAGAAGTGTTATTCTAAAATGCATATATTTTTTTTAACTTACTCGTAACTCTGGATCAACAACGGCCAAAGGATCTTCCTTAGGCCCCATTTTGCAACTGCCAGCTTGATGGTTTTCAGGTCCTGTTTGTCTCCTTATGGCGCATTCCCAGTAGTTGTCTGATCCAAAAGTTAAACTTTGACAGGCTGGGACTGGTGTTTTGTCTAGTTGGAACCCATATCTTCTTAATGCTTAAAACGTCCCAGATATTTTATTATTTTCCTCAATAATATTTTAAAAGAAATTAAGATTTTTAATACAGTATGTCCACGGAGGGACTTTACAATAGGACAAATGGATCAAAAATTTAAACGTTTAAGAAGATCGTGTGTGGCAACTGCTTTTTACTTCTTAAAAAAACAAGATTTACGTTGAAAAATTCGTTTTTTTTTGTACAGCGGCTCTAAAAACTACAAAACACATAAATTTAATAAAAAAATGTTTTTGAATCATATTGTTTCAATCATGTTTTACACCTTTTTTACGTAATTTACCTGATTTTACATTTTTGTATTTAAATATATTTGACCAGCTTAGACATTAATTTAGGAGTGTCTTTTCAAAAGGAGATATAATTTTTTTTTGTATGAAATTTCTTGTTTATTCTTATTATTCATATTAAAAACACAAATTCTTTAGCCTGTACTAACACAAAACGGTATATGAAACACAAATACAACTTATCACTCAATTTAAAGTAAATAATGTAAGCATTTTAATATAAATAAAGAGATCCCAAAATTAATTTAAAATAAAAATAAAAATTGAAAATATCCTATTTGAAAAACACTTCCCAATTATTGTCTTATATTAAAACTAGGTAAACTTTGTAAAAAGGGTATTAAACATGATTTAAAAAGTTGATGACACTAAAAAAATTGGTTTATTTTATGTTAAATTTCAGGCATAAAAAATTAGAATTGAATGAGGATCCCTGAATTTTAAAAAATAAAGGCAGTGGCAAAAGCAAAAGCCATACACGAGTTTCTTAAACATTTAAATTTTTGGTCCATTTGTCCTATTGTAACGTCTATCCGTGGATATACTGTATGATAAATATTCTTGTTGTTCTAATGTTTAATAGTAATGGCCTTTAAGTACCTTTAGTTTCTGCCAATCTTAAGGCAAATCTTATTCCTTCAATAAGAACCTTAACATCATCAGGATGACTCAAGTAGTTCGCATATATCAAGGCATGACTAAGAGGATTGTTATCTCTTAATCTAATCTCTCCTCTAGATTTGGGATGTAAGACAGCTGGAATGATTTGTACCTGTCTTGAACCGTTATCTACTCGCTCACCGACCATTCCTGTTCTCGCGCAGTTGGCCAAGAATCCACCGAAGAAGAACTGGATATCTGGATGATCGAGATTTGGATCGTTGTATTTCGTGTTTATAAAACCTGTTACTTCAGAGATACCTAAAAACAAATATTTATAATAATTTTATATTGGCTTTCATTTTTAAACAAAACTACTTAAAACACAAAAGTAGTTTTAATATTTTTGAAAGGAAATAGAACTTAAGATTTTTTTTTAAATAAGACATACCAGTTCCACTCATAAGTCCATCTCTAAACAACAAATACTCCATTGCAGTGGCCCAGTTCAATGGAGTGGTATTAGTATCATTAATATTGAAATTTACAAAAAGGCTACGTGGTTTTGTAGATTTTTGCCCACTCTCTGGTAAGTTGTGAACCACTGGGACTTTGGCTTGTTCCAGTTCTTGTCTTGGACCAACTCCAGATAAGAGAAGAATTTGTGGAGAATTGACAGCACCTAAAACAGTGATTTTCCATAGCAAAAACAGTCGGTATTATTTGTTTTTATATTTTTTCATTTGTTGTGGAGATATTATACAGTGATCATTAAAAAAAACGTCATATTTGCAATGCACCTGAAAAAGATGTTTTAATCTCCTTGCAGTGCAGTTAATATGCAAAATATTAACTGGACTCCAAAAAGAAATACCAAATTTTGTTTTCTGTATTGTTAATGTGGCAGTTTTGTAAAAGAATAATAGAGTCCAAAACTGACCACATAAAAGGAAAACCCCTAAAAATAAAAATTTTATTTAAGATTCTTTAGTTGTGAGGGGTGCTACAATTTTTTGAAAATAAAAATAATAAGAAGGTTATTACACTATTTTAACTACAAATAAAAAAGTTGTCTGTGCTGTGTATTAAATAAAGATTTTCTTTTCATATTTTTTCTGCTGAACAGGAATCTAAAGTCAAAACTAGGACTGAAACTTTGCTGGTGCCAAGGGGCACTAACATTTTTTCAAATAGAAAAAAGGGTTATAAAGCATCCTGTTTTAAAGACCCTTTGATTTTCCACTCAACGCCACTGTTTTTGAAAATCAACCCAGCCGTTCCAGACTTAGAAACATTTGAAATTTGGTTTAAATACTGTTCTGTGCGGTTTTGGCTTTAAAAGGATGTTTTACATAAGACCCTTTTTCCATTTGAAAAAATATAGGTATATATGTATATAGGGCCATTTGGCACCAGCTATTTGGTGCTTTGTAGTTTGGCCTCTAGTTTTTACTTCAGATTCGTGTTTAGCGAGAAAAATACGTGATAAAAATTATTCGAGACCCAGTACAGACCACTTTTTATTTTGTGGACCTGTGTTTTTTATGTTTTAGAAAGAGATATGTTTTTCATTTCCTCAGCTAATAAATTTAAAAATTTGCAAAAAACGTTTATTAAAGAAAAATATTACATTTAATATACGTAATTCATATGTTTGGTACAAAGTATCAAACCTATAAAAATTATGTGTATACAGATAATAAATAGAAGTAAAAGTTTTGGTATATCTTCATACAAAGATGAGTTTACGTAAGTTAAGTCCGATTATATTTTTAATCCATTTTGATTAACGAATAACTTTAAAACAAATAAAGTTATCAGAATGCGGTTTCCGTGGAAACCCTTAGATTTTTAAAAGTTTTTTTATATATTTGCTATTTCTTTGTGACATTTTGTTAACATAAAAACAAACTGGTTAATTTTCCGATAAAGGGCAACCTTGTTGTTTTAATTTGAACACCATGTATATCTGTCTATATTCTTAAGATTCAATCTTTTCCTTAAAAAATGTATTTAACATAAGGTACGGATATTTTTAAAGAATACTGTATTTATTGATTTCATTTGACAACGAAAATTTGCTACATGCTGTATTCCTTTTATGTTCCAGAACCGGTCAGAACGACACCATAAGTGTTCCTTTTACAATTTTTTGACATTTTTTATGTTGTAGAACCGTTC
The DNA here is from genome assembly GCA_014170235.1 of Listronotus bonariensis. NCBI lineage: Eukaryota > Metazoa > Arthropoda > Insecta > Coleoptera > Curculionidae > Listronotus > Listronotus bonariensis. The sequence goes on along the minus strand of JACEGR010000146.1, from coordinate 277,079 downwards.
TTGACACTATTGACAGTTTAGAGAACGGTTTTACAAAATATTAGTTGCAGTAAAGCTAGATTAATTTCTAAAAGACTTTTGTAAATATTGTAAATTATTTAGAGCTTTGTTGACGTATTTTTTCTTGTAACCTTGTATGTATCAAAATTTTGTTGACAAATAATACTTTTATAGTCAAACAGCCAATTTTTTAAAGATCAATAAATCCGGTTTTTTAAATCTAAGGCTTTTTGCGAAAACCGCATCTTAAGAACTGTATTTTGTTCTAAAGTTATTTGAGGTTAAATTAGGTCAAAGTATTAGAGGACATCCTATATTGCAAAATTTTAAAATCCATAGTTCTTACCTCCAGAAACGATAACTTCTTTAGTAGCATAAATAATCTGCTTAACACCATGGTTAAGTACTTCTACACCATAGGCTTGCCTAGTAGTTGTGTTGATTAGTACTCGGGTGACTGTAGAGTTCATTAAAATGTCCAAATTACTTCTATTTTTAAATGGTCGTATGAAAGCCCTTGCAGAACTTAATCTTGAGCCATTTCGGTTGGTGGTCTGAGCTATTTGGAAGCCGGTGTGGTAAATGCCGTTAAGGTCTCTAATTGGGTGACCTAAAAATAACGGTAAAAAAACAAATTATTATAAAATAATGTAAATATGAATGGTTCTTGAGCCTTGATATAAATACATAAAAAAATGGTAAAGTTCTTTGGGCATATGGCTCCTTAATGACAGTAAAAATAAATAAATAAATAACCTGTAAGATTTTGGCTACTATGGTTGGTTGTTTAAAAATTACGGAGTCTCCAAAAGAAAATGGAATACCCTTCCGGCCCGACCAAGACGGCGACACGTGTTCCGTCTTCGTTAAGACTTGTCACAGCCGATTCAGGTCGAACTTTTTATCTGTTATTAAGGAGCCATATGCCCAAAGAACTTTACCTATTATTAATAAAATAATGTTAATACTATTTATTTAACAAAAAGTAATTTGATATCTAATCCGAAAAGCCAATTGATCTAAAAATAATTTGTTAAAGAATATGATATACAGGGTGGCCCACCATATTCGACGTAGCTGGAAAACCATAGGGCTTAAAAAAAGTGAATGGAAGAACATATAGAGGTTGGATAAGGCCATGGTACAAAAATTATTTTACTCTATAAAGGATGTCTTAAAAAGTGTGACGTGTCAAAGTTTAATTTTTTTAAAGGAAACATCCTACATTTTATGACGGTTTTAGATTTCACATAAAAAAATAACTCAAGATTGGTAATAATAGCATGTGTTTAATTTTATTAATTTTTGTGATATTTGATTTTGATTGTAGGGGGATCCTGGGCTTCCGTAGCACCCAATTAAAATGCAAATTAGGCAGGTGTGCATTAAATTATGTGATTTTAAAGTTAAAATTTATTGTGTTCTTTATTTTTCCTTGTTGGTGGTCATTTAGGTAGGTCGTAAAAATTTAGATAACATCTTTAATAAATCTATTTTTGGGATTTAGAGACACGTGCTTGACATGTATTAAAATTTTAAAAAAGAAAGGGTTGTATTTTTTAAATAGTTACAAATTAATGTTTTTTTAACAGCGTATTTTTTGTTAAATAAAAATTAGAATTGTTTGACTTTTAAAAGTAACAAAACTACCTGACCTTCATTTTGATAAGACAGGTGTTACTCAACCTTGATTTTTACAAGGTAGGTGACGGTATTACAAATTAATGTTTTTTTTTTTTGAAACGGCGTATTTTTTGTTAAATAAAAAAGTAACAAAACTACTTGACCTTCATTTTGATAAGACAGGTGTTACACGACCTTGATTTTACAAGGTAGGTGTACGGTAAGTATTTGACTTTGTCCTTGGACATGTATTTAAATTAGTGGAGTGGGGTGTAATCGATTATGATATAAGCAGGTTTTTATTGAACGGAAGACATAATCTACCAAGCATCTGTGTTGTTATATAAATTTGTGTCTGTTACGTGATTTGTGCAAGTGCTTGTTCAAGGTATTATTTCTTTGATAATAAATAATATATTTTTAACTATGAACGTTACCAAAGAAGTTTTAGAAAATATTAATAATATGATTAATATGGAAGATGAATTTTTTAATCGTAAAAATTATCTGATTTAAATGTTGGGGTTGTTTACATAATTAAAAAAATGGTTCCTATGAATTCACAATTTGGTAAAACAGTTCTTGTTACGCTATTTGATCGACTTAATAGGGAAACATTTAAAGTATTTTTGCCGAGTCGTGTATCTGACAATATGTCCCATGATATCGTTTCAACAATAAATGCTTCGGATGGCAAATACACGTTAACCTATTTGGGGCAGAGTAACCGTATATTTCCCAATAGCAACCATAGTTCTAGAGCATTTTTAACTTTTGGTAGTTTGGAATAATTTTTTCTATTTTTATTTTTAATGTATCATAGTTAAAAATTATTATTATATATCTGCTCATATACTTGCACATAGTAAAGTACAGTCATATTTTTCTTTGTAATTAAAGATGCTGGACGATATAATAACTGACGAATGTAGATACACCTATGTGTTTTGGTTGGGGTTCAAGTTAAGAGATATGGCCTACGATATCTTGGAGTTTGCAAATGAAATGGATGATGAAGTACCCATTAATAAGTGTAGAAAATGTATGAAAGATACCACGCTTTTGTTAGCAGGAGCACATACATGTGATAAGTTTTTGTATGGTTCCTTAAACCTCGAAGAATTTTGTATTGAAATGATTGATCAAGATTTAAAAGAGTATCTAATTAATATACCACATCTACCCGCTGAAATATTGACAAAGTATGAGCTGATACCAACAATATCGATCGACACAGTGGATGGGGCAAGCAGAGATGAACCTGTGCTCGAGGCAGCACCACTTCTTCCTAATTATAGCGATGATATTGACGAAGGAATTTGTGTTTAATGCAAACTGTTAAAAATCACTGTACCATATACATTTAATTTTGTAATAAAAATAATTTATAAATAAATGTCTGTAATACAATATTGTTGTTTTAATTTGCCTAGGTTTTATTAGTTACCCTTGTTTAGAATACAGTTAGGTTCATATAAATGAATAATTCCTATAAAATAATTTAGTTTTAACTAAATATGAGTCGTGTTAACAACACAATTGATAAATTTGGTCGTCAAAGTAATTATACCAATGTTGAAAAACTACGTGGTTTGCCTGGACTTGGATTTAGATTTACAACTGATGGTCAATATGACATAGAACAAAAGCGTCTAACTAATGTCGGTACACCTATGATGCCCAATGATGCTGCTACTCAAGAATTTGTCATACAAGAAATTCACAAACTTCGAATCCAAATAACTCAAATAATAAATGAGGATATAATGAAATATTATTCAACAAAATTTAAGGCATTTGAAGACTTTAAAAACGATATTTATGAAAAAATGCAATCTCTAGAAAAGCGATTAAATGATTTAATTGTTTCTACCAAAAAAAACGAATGTAATTAGTTTATTTGTGTGATAATAAAAACAATGTTTTCTAATAATATGTGTGTTTTATTTCTTAAAAAGCCAATTTTTACAATAATATTAAAAACAATACAAATTATAATATAAATAATATTAGACAATATTTGTTGCATCTATCCAAGAGTTGTACTGATTTGGGAATCCTAACCATTTTACAAATAGCTGATTTTTTTGGTTTTTTTTTACTTACTAAGATTTATATTTAAAAATCCGACGTTTTGTTATTGTGTGATATATTTGAGCAATTTCGTGATACATGTTTAAAAGTTTATAAACTGGACGCAGCACATTATATCAGCCTGCCTAGTTTGTCTCTTGATTGTATGCTGCGTTTCTGTCGGTAGAGTTAGAACTTTTAACAGACATTGACATGCTCAATTTTTTTCAAAAAGGAATTCGCGGTGGTATAAGTCAGTGTACGGAAAGAAAGCATATTGCCAATAATAAATATCTTCCAAACTACGACCCCACAAAACCGTCGTCATTTATTACGTATTTAGATGCAACAAATCTTTATGGCCATAGTATGTCTCAAACATTACCATTTGCCGGCTTTAGATGGTTGTCTGAAAATGAAATTTTAAATTTAAATATTATGGCTGTGGAAGACGACAGTCCACAAGGATATGTTTTAGAAGTGGATGTGCATTATCCACAAGAGTTGCATGATGCACATTCAGATCTACCATTTTTAGTGGAAAACATCGTCCCACCAATAGAAACGTCCAAAACTAAGAAATTAATTCCTAATTTAAATGATAAAAAACGGTATGTTGTCCACTACAGAACTTTAAAACAAGCAATAAACAACGGGTTAATGGTAATGCAGACATACAGAATTTTAACATTTCAACAATCAAAGTGGTTAAAGAAATACATTGACTTTAATACGGTTTTGCGGAATTCGGCAACAACAAAGTTTGGCAGAGATTTATTTAAATTATTTATTAATGCTGTTTTCTGAAAAACAATGGAAAACGTTAATAACCGCAAAGACATAAGATTAATTACTGAATGGGACAATTCCAAATTTAAAACTGGAGCAAGAGCCTTAATTGCTCGACCCAACTTTAATACTTGTTCCATTTTTACTGAAGACTTTGTTGCCATTCATATGTCTAAACTTAAAGTTGTGTATAATAAACCAATATACATAGGGTTTTCCATACTTGACATTTCAAAAACAGTCATGTATGATTTTTTTAATAATTTTATTAAGCAAAAATTTGGTAATAATGCCTCTTTGCTTTACACTGACACGGATTCTCTTATTTTAAAAGTGTTCACAGATGACTTCTATCGCATAATTTTGGAAAACCCTGAAAAATTTGACACATCGAACTTTCCACAACAAAACCCATATAATATAATTAAAAGCGAATCGGTCCCGGGTAAGATGAAAGACGAATTTTCGGGTGACCCAATTGTTGGTTTTTATGGCACCGGGGCTAAAGCTTATTATGTTAAGTCTTTAAACAGTGAATTAAAAAAGCTAAAGGCATTAAAAAGTCAGTTATCGAAAAGGAGCTTCATATAGAAGACTACAGAAACATCGTTGAACACGGCGGTTTAATTTTTCGAAAAATGAGAACTTTTCGCAGCGAATTACATGATGTTTATACAAAGCTAATAAATAAGGTAGCTTTGAATCATACGGATGATAAGCGTTATGTAATTCCCGCATCTACCAAAACTCTACCTTGGGGTCACGCAGACATACAATTTTATAAAACTGACCCGAATGAAAACATCAACAACTTAGAAGTTGTATTAGAATCGTTTTTAACAGATGAGCAAAAATTACAAGCTCTATTAGGGGTGTTTGAAACGTTTCTTTCACAACAAAATTAGACTTTACTGAAAAATCCATACCTAAAAACCTTTGTATTTTAAATTAATTTATTATTTTTTAGAGTTAAACGTGTTATCCATTTGTTAAATTACTTTTGTAAAACTTTACGCTTTACCCATATACTCTGTACCATAAATATTTTGTATCAAAGTGTATTTGTAACAAATTTGTGGGATGCAAAAATGTTTTAAAATATTTTTTGTGTCTATATACTGTGTGCCCAATCTAACTTGTCCACATTTTAAATGTCTATAACTTTTTTATTCCTTTACTTAAAAATGATCCCAAAACCAAATTATACATTGAATTATCAAGTTTTTCTGTTATGAAGATTACACAAAACAATTTTATTAATAGTATAAATTGGCATAACTTACTTTTTTAAATGGAACACCATTTATATTATACCACCATTAAAAAGGTCTTTTAAAGAGCTTTACAAAAATACTACATTTGATATATCTATATTTAATAGTTTCGGAAATGTAACCATTTAAATCTGAAAAATTTTACATGTAATTACCGCTATACCTACTTACAGGACTAATTGTAAGCTTAGACTTAAAAATAAAAAAGTTATAGACATTTAAAATGTGGACAAGTTAGATTGAACACACTGTACAAGTTTATAATTGTTTTTTAATCTTGTCTAGAAGTTGTACTTTTTAGTTTTATGATTGTATCTAAACACGCATCTTTATGTTAAATAAGTGGGAGGTTTTATGACCCTGAAAGTTACATGTGATTTGACACAGGTGCATCAAAAAGGGTGTGTCCCTGAAAGCATAATTCAAGGTTAACAGTGAATGGTGTGGGGGATATAAAGAATAGTTAACTATAGAATAGATATTCAGTTAAAACCAAACCTTAAGGGTTAGCCTGTGTGTGTGTTAGAAAAAAGTTTAAGTAAAAACCACTAAAAAATGAGTCACGAAGATTTTTTCTCTTCCTTGGGTCTCGGTCAAGAGACACAAGCCCATATTGAGGAAGCGTTGTTAAATGTACCAGTACCTCCAGATATGGGACCTGGTGATATGTATTTTGACGTGCCGTCTCCCAGCCTAATGAATATTCCGTTTCCTACAGATGCAGCCCCCATAGACGTCCCTGTGCCGCCAAGCCAACAAGTAAATGATGCAATAGAGGAAATTTTCAACGCATTTCCACTTAATGAGGCTCAGACTGGTGGTAATGCCGAAGTGCGGGCCACAACAGAACCATATAAATCTAAAGTGAACATAATTAGCAATGTTGTTGTTCAACCTGCCACTTCAACACTTGAAAACATTTTAAATGCCCCTCTAGGAGCTAAAACAAAAATGCTGAAACCTTTTATGCTACCGCTGGTAGCAGTTTGGCCACCAGCAATAATCAAATTTTGTCGCCAGTGTTAGAAAAAAAGGGCTTCAAAACCTGTTGTTGCTACAAATAGTAAAAGGCCTAGGAAAGTCTTTAAATTGGAAGAAACACCTACAACATCCAATGCAACAGCTTTAAAGGGTCCGAGAAGAACAAACAGTGCTGCTTCAACAATGGAGGAGAAGGAAGATGCAGAAAAAGATTGGCTTAACGAAATTGACTGCACTCAACGTCGCTCCATATTTTCTGCAGCCATTTTTGAACGGGACAGTTTGCTGAGGCAGAAAGAAAAAGAAGATAAAAAGGTACGCGAGTGTGAAACAAAACTAAACAACATACAACAGCAGCTTATGGAGCTAAAGAGAAAAGCTGCTCAAACCCGGAAACAGCTATCATATTTTAACAAGCTTTATCTTCCGGAAGACTCATAACTAGTTTGTCTCTAATTTATGTAAATCATGTATATTTAAGATTTTGTTCTATTATTTTTATACCTAGTAGATTATTTAGTTAATTTTAAACTTAGTGATTTTTTATAATATATTGAAAATGCAATTTTTTAAATAAAATTTATAAGAAATTATTTAGTGTTTAATATTTTTTTACATTAATATTTAATGATGCACATATGGACGACGATTATCCATATGACCAATTAAACAGAGAAACCATGTTAGCAGTGGAAAGAGACTTAGCCATCGAAGAGATACACCAAACACGAATACATATGCTGGAAAGGAAGGAAAAACTTGCATCGCAGCTGAGGTGTTGCACTCAAATCATCCATGTGTTAAACCAGCGAGAGGGGTCCATTAGATTGAATTTTGAAAATGTAATAAAACAAGAACGCCTGATGCGAAAATTGTTGCAAGATTAAGTGTTTTTATGTTTAAAAATGTACTTTTATGTTTAAATATACATGTCTTAAACTTACTTTGTATCGCTTCTTTCGTTGAATAAAATTGGAGTCAAAAAATATATATTTTATTTATAAATCACACATTTTATCTTTTTAATGATAAAATACGATTTTCATGCATTACACTGTACAGTATTAAAATTTGTGTGCCTATCTTAGTGAATTATTTGCCAAGAAAAATAGGGAACACCGCTTTAGCAAAAAATATACCAAAAACAATAAAAACTTACCTTATTTCTCCAAAAATCAATTACTTAACAAAGTTAGTAAATCATCCATAGATAAATAACTTTAAAATACCACAAAAGCGAGTCTCTTTTAATTTAAAAGAAAACAAAACATACAACATGTTTGTTTGGCTATATGCGTACAAACAAGCCCGAAAATCAAATAATACGCAAAATGGTGCATCGAAAGAAAAATCCGAAAGGTGAATTTTGTTGCAAAATAAATGTGGAGTTTAAAAATAATTTTTAATTTTGATAAAAGCATTACAAGATGATTAAGAAAAACTAATTAGCAAAATACTTCGGAACTTATGTTCCTCATGTACAGGGTGGGCAAATTCGATGCATTTTACAGGATGCTTATCATATTTCCGTTTGCTTTACTCAAAAACTGATCCCTGTTTGCGAGACTTTAATTTCAAGTCAAAGTTACTTGTGAAAACCGCAATTCGTTAAACATTAATCATTTACTCGCTACAGTGTGATTTTTATTTTTTTTTATCATTTTTAAAATGGTGAAAAAATGTCCTAGTTAAAAATATGTCACAATTTTGTATATCTTTTAAACCGGTTTTTCAAAAAGTTAAAAGTGATGACCCAGGCATGCGATATACGTTTTTTGGCATATATTTGCTACAGCACACCCAAATCTTTAATAATTTTCAAAAAACTGTATTGCTTTTTTCTACTGTTTGTGGTTAAATGAAAATATTTATCGATAGCCAAATTTGATCCACGGTTGTTCCGCAAAATTAAAAGGTCATAGGAAATACGTAGAAGGGAAACGATCTAACGCGTGTAAATTACTAACACGTAGAGATTAGATAAGGAATGCAGGCATGTAAACATAGTGACGTATCGATTTCACTTTGTTGTTGCTTTACTAAACTTGCCTAAAAATCTTTTGATTTCATTTTTTTGTAAAGTGGTATTATTATTACCAAATAAATGGTTAATTTTAAGGTATAAAAATTATAAAGCGACAATTTTTGTCAATTTCAAAAATTCGTATCTCTAAATCTATTTACTTCAGCGACTTGAATTTTGGATATGATCTAGCTCAAACAATAAACTATACGCCATAATTATTTTAGAATTTTAGCTTGAAAGGTTTTTGAGTTATTATTATGTAAAAAATGTCCCGTTTCGCAAAAACGAAACTTTCAGGCTTTATAAAACACCCTGTATAATTTTGATTAGTTTTAACATAATTTGAGAAGTTGCTTATTATATACCATATACATAGGGTTGCCTTGATCTCTGGTATGTTAAATTTTATAAGGAGGTGAAAGAAAGAAAGAAGCACGATATTTTTTTGTGTTTTAATATATTTATAAATTTTAGCAGCATTTTAAAGTTATACTGACAATGCAAAATTAATTGCGTTAATAGATTCTGCCATATAAAAAACAGTCTTTGAATTGGCATTATGTGAAAGAACTTAAACTAAGTATTTACATATTTTGATAATTTTTGACGTTTTGTATAAATAGTCGATGTTTTTTAATGGTATTAGATAATAAAGGGGTTCATACAAAATTAAATATCTTCTTTCATATCGTAAATCGGGACTTTTCGCTATGAAATCGGGAAGTCGGGACATAGGACCTAATAACGGCGACAGTTCCAATTTATGGCAACCCTACATATACAGCGTGTCTACTTAAGTTCGCACTATATGGAAAATAATTTAAAAAAATATAAATAGTTTTACGAAAAAGGTGTTTTTAAAAAGTTTCGCATGCAATGCAATCATCAAATATTAATTTTATTGCAGTGGTATACGAGGTATGTCAAAAAGTATGAATTTTGCTTAAGAGGAACGTAAGTGGAAAAGTATCTTAATTTTTTAAACTAAATATTGGAAAATTTTATATTAAAAAAATGTTTAGAATTAAAAATAACATTTAATTATGCAAACTTGTTTATACTAAACACAAACTTTTTTGCGATAACGAGCTTTTCTGTGACTTTTCGCTCTTTTGACAGTTCCTAAGCTTTCTTACATATCATGTTTACCAATAACATATAAAAAAGAGTTTTTCTTAAAGATGAAGAAGTTTGCATATTTAAATACTATTTTTAATTCTAAACATCTTATATTAATTAAAATTTTTAATGTTGTAAAAATAAAGATACTTTAATCTTAAGCAAAATATTTATATTTTTTGACATAAACCTCGTATACCACTGCAGAAAATTAATATCTTATGATTGCATTTGTATTTGGGTTTAAGACCATGCTCAACATTTTATAATAAATAACTTTTTTTTCCTAAAATTAATATAAGAAAAAAGTGATTCATACAGTGCGAACTTAAGTAGACACGCTGTACAGGGTCATCCAACAAGGACTGAACAGGGGCTTAATTTTGACTTTCCCTGTATTTTTCAAAAAATCCAAGATAGCACTTTGGCGTAACTTTTTATGCTCTTTTGAAAATAGTACTTCGAAAAAAATGGACTCCGAAACAAAAGAGTTACGGCATGCAACTTTGTTTTTTAAATGGAATGCCCCACTTTTTATTTCATATTTGAAAAGAGGCTATCTTTTTACGTAAAAGCTGCTATATATTTTATTTATTTATCTTATTTAAATATGTTTATTTTTCAGAAGAAATTATCGTATTTCCAAATTTTTTCCCGCCGATATAAGGTAAAAATTACCTACCTACTAGGTAAAACCTACACCTGCTGAATATCTGTTAGTGTCATACCAGTTATGTTTCAGAAGGAAAAGTCAAGTAATTAAATTAAAGTATTTATTAAAGGGGAAATATTTATTAAAACGTTTAAAAATGATTCAAATTTGATCCACGGTTGTTCCGCAAAATTAAAAGGTCATAGGAAATACGTAGAAGGGAAACGATCTAACGCGTGTAAATTACTAACACGTAGAGATTAGATAAGGAATGCAGGCATGTAAACATAGTGACGTATCGATTTCACTTTGTTGTTGCTTTACTAAACTTGCCTAAAAAATCTTTTGATTTCATTTTTTTGTAAAGTGGTATTATTATTACCAAATAAATGGTTAATTTTAAGGTATAAAAATTATAAAGCGACAATTTTTGTCAATTTCAAAAATTCGTATCTCTAAATCTATTTACTTCAGCGACTTGAATTTTGGATATGATCTAGCTCAAACAATAAACTATACGCCATAATTATTTTAGAATTTTAGCTTGAAAGGTTTTTGAGTTATTATTATGTAAAAAATGTCCCGTTTCGCAAAAACGAAACTTTCAGGCTTTATAAAACACCCTGTATAATTTTGATTAGTTTTAACATAATTTGAGAAGTTGCTTATTATATACCATATACATAGGGTTGCCTTGATCTCTGGTATGTTAAATTTTATAAGGAGGTGAAAGAAAGAAAGAAGCACGATATTTTTTTGTGTTTTAATATATTTATAAATTTTAGCAGCATTTTAAAGTTATACTGACAATGCAAAATTAATTGCGTTAATAGATTCTGCCATATAAAAAACAGTCTTTGAATTGGCATTATGTGAAAGAACTTAAACTAAGTATTTACATATTTTGATAATTTTTGACGTTTTGTATAAATAGTCGATGTTTTTTAATGGTATTAGATAATAAAGGGGTTCATACAAAATTAAATATCTTCTTTCATATCGTAAATCGGGACTTTTCGCTATGAAATCGGGAAGTCGGGACATAGGACCTAATAACGGCGACAGTTCCAATTTATGGCAACCCTACATATACAGCGTGTCTACTTAAGTTCGCACTATATGGAAAATAATTTAAAAAATATAAATAGTTTTACGAAAAAGGTGTTTTTAAAAAGTTTCGCATGCAATGCAATCATCAAATATTAATTTTATTGCAGTGGTATACGAGGTATGTCAAAAAGTATGAATTTTGCTTAAGAGGAACGTAAGTGGAAAAGTATCTTAATTTTTAAACTAAATATTGGAAAATTTTATATTAAAAAAATGTTTAGAATTAAAAATAACATTTAATTATGCAAACTTGTTTATACTAAACACAAACTTTTTTGCGATAACGAGCTTTTCTGTGACTTTTCGCTCTTTTGACAGTTCCTAAGCTTTCTTACATATCATGTTTACCAATAACATATAAAAAAAGAGTTTTTCTTAAAGATGAAGAAGTTTGCATATTTAAATACTATTTTTAATTCTAAACATCTTATATTAATTAAAATTTTTAATGTTGTAAAAAATAAAGATACTTTAATCTTAAGCAAAATATTTATATTTTTTGACATAAACCTCGTATACCACTGCAGAAAATTAATATCTTATGATTGCATTTGTATTTGGGTTTAAGACCATGCTCAACATTTTATAATAAATAACTTTTTTTTCCTAAAATTAATATAAGAAAAAAGTGATTCATACAGTGCGAACTTAAGTAGACACGCTGTACAGGGTCATCCAACAAGGACTGAACAGGGGCTTAATTTTGACTTTCCCTGTATTTTTCAAAAAATCCAAGATAGCACTTTGGCGTAACTTTTATGCTCTTTTTTTTTTAAAGAGACAAAATCGTTACAGGACAAGAAAAAAACTATGCCAAGACGAAGATTACGGGAAAATTCTATTATAAATTATTTTACTAATAGCCCTAATAATTCGATTTCCGACACAGTTCGAGATTTTCAGTATGGTTTTACAAGAAGAAATGTTAGCTACGGAACAGTCCATAGAACATTAATAAAAAATAAGATGTTCCCATTTCGCATCCTTCCCGTTCAAAAATATCACCGCAGCAAAAAGAATCTCGATTTAGATTTGTTGCAGAAATTCTAATTAGAGAGCAAGATCATGACCCAGACCTTTTAAAAAAATTTATGGACGGATGAAGCTTGTTTTACAACTTCTGGCATGTTTAACCGCCATAATAAACATCACTGGGCAACTCAAAATCCTAGAAAATTTTTGGAAATAAAAAAGCAAGGTAGAACTTCCATTAATGTTTGGTGCGGAATGTTAAATACCAAAATTTTGGGTCCAATATTTTATCACGGAACGTTAACTGGTCAAAGGTACCATAATTTTTTGGAAAACGAAATCGAAAATCTTTTAGAAGAACTGCCTCTGGAAATCTACCGTTCAATCATTTGGCAACAGGACGGAGCACCTCCCACACTACCCAGGCTGTTGTTAATTTTTTAAATGAGCGGTATACTGAATGGATTGGACGAAATGGAACAGTTGCTTGGCCACCAAATAGTCCAGAGCTTTCACTTTTGGACTCATTTCTTTGGGGTCACCTTAAAAATGTAGCCTACCACCAAAGAAACGAAAATATTGAAGAAATAAGAGACAAAATTGTAAACGAAGTTCGTAGATTAAATGATGAAAACCATATTTTAGCGGCCAGTTTAGAACGACTTCAGAGAGCGTATCAATGTTGTTTTGAAAATAATGGGGGACACATTCAACATTTAAGTTATTAGTGACCAGTATGAAGCCCAATTATTGACATTTATTTTATTAAACTTCTTTTTTGTTAAATAGCCAATTTGTTGTCGGTTTAAAATTATATATAAATCGAGATTCTTGAGACTTCTGTTTTGTTGTATTTTTTGTATAATTTAGTGTAAATAATCATTTTTAAACGTTTTAATAAATATTTCCCCTTTAATAAATACTTTAATTTAATTACTTGACTTTTCCTTTTGAAACATAACTGGTATGACACTAACAGATATTCAGCAGGTGTAGGTTTTACCTAGTAGGTAGGTAATTTTTACCTTATATCGGCGGGAAAAAATTTGGAAATACGATAATTTCTTCTGAAAAATAAACATATTTAAATAAGATAAATAAATAAAATATATAGCAGCTTTTACGTAAAAAGATAGCCTCTTTTCAAATATGAAATAAAAAGTGGGGCATTCCATTTAAAAAAACAAAGTTGCATGCTGTAACTCTTTTGTTTCGGAGTCCATTTGTTTTTCGAAGTACTATTTTCAAAAAGAGCATAAAAAGTTACGCCAAACTGCTATCTTGGATTTTTTGAAAAATACAGGGAAAGTTAAAATTAAGCCCCTGTTCAGTCCTTGTTGGATGACCCTGTATATACCTTTTTTAATTATGTATATGATAACGTCACCTCACAGATGGTAATGGCAAAGCCTCTGTGTAGTATTCTGCCAATTCTAGGTAGTAGTTATTTTAAAAAATAACGTCCGTTGTCGCACTACCGCGTTGTCTGTCTTCTTATTCTGTTTTTCGCCCTTTTTTACTGGTTTAACACTATTGTTTTTTATGTACAGCAACTATATAGGGCTTTAGTTTCTACATATTTTAAATATGTTTTCAATCATATAGGATGACCCAAAAAAGAGTTGACAGTAAAAAATGTTGTAAATAAGGTTATTCAGGTATTAAAAAAGGCAATTTTATGGAAATAACTTTTTATTTAAAACTTGTTTACACTTCAGACATTGTGTTATAGCATGGTTTCCTATACATTCGAAACAGTACTTTTTATGACTACATATACACCTTTTTTATTCGACAAATCTTACACATTAACCTTTTTTTTAAAATAAGTGACTCGGGTACAGAATTTATAAATATTTCTACTTGCGTATCCATATTTTACAGATTTAGTTAAAAATATTTTTATTTAATAAATGATTCTCTATACTTAAAGTAACTGAGTTGTTGCAAGCAATACACACACTAACCTCTGCTACTTGACAAAGCGAAGTTTCACATAAAGTACAAGACAATTCATTAGTACAACAATTATAACTTCTTTGAAAATGTGTATTTACGTGTTTGTAACTTCCCTGGCTCGAATTGATTGCATGCAAAAATAACACTTGTAACACAAGGGGTAAATTCCTTTTGCAAAGATTCCACAGCAATATAGGATTGGGTTACACACACTGTACGATTTAAATAGTTTGGTTTTATAGCTATGGAAGCTTTAATACTTTTTATTTTGATTGAAGCACTTTGTCCACAAGTGAAGTCTTCTGAATCATCGATTCCACTTTCGTCTGAATCACTAGATTCTTCTTCTTCGTATATGTTTTTGTCAGCACGAATAAGCGTATTTTGTCTTGAGTCAAAAATGTCACTTTTCACTTGAAACAGTATTTCTTCGTTACCATAAATCGACTTGATACATGACATATTCATTATGAAAATAAGTTCATATAAATATGGATCCGAAAATTGCTGGCTCATAAGACACAGAGTGTTAAACTTGTAAAAAATAGTTTTTCTAAATATCTTAGAATAGGGCAGGGATAACCCATGCTTTGAAGCCACTTGGCTTATTGTGCGCCCTGTCTTTTTACGTCTGGGTGATGTCAGCCAGGCGGAACCTGCAGCTTAACTCGTCCCCACCCAGGGGGACTAACGAACCTTCCAACTGAGTGCGGTCCGAATGTCTATGGTTGCGCAGGACATGGCAAAGTGTGTTCCGGCGCCTTAGAAAAAATATTCGAAATTGGCCCCTCCCATATTTTTAGAAAGCTCTTTCTTTACTTGTTTTTTCCTTAATTTCAGTATTTAACCACAAAAACTACGAATTTATCTTTTTTCCCTATAAGGGTCCACCTTTAAGCCTCCCCCTCGCTTCGCTAGTGCCAGTAGTTCTGGTTAGTTAAATCTTTTTTAAATTCCTTATTGAATAATTCCTTATTTGACGAGAAAATCACAAATATACCGCTGTTCAGTCCTTGTTGGATTACCGTATACCTTAGACTCTGTAAAGGATAAAAGGTCATTGCCGTATACAGTTTAGAGATTAAGGCCCAGTTTTACAAAGCAGGTTATACTAAACTGAGGTCGGGCCTTTCAACTTTCCGTAAAATCTCATTTTTTTTCAATTTAAGAAATTGAAATTGCGCTGACTCATTTGTTTGCATTTGGAAATTATAATTTTATATATGTATTTCTCTTTTGTTATGATAAACACTATATGGGTCTGTTTATGCCTGGTTGGATGAATCTGTACAAAGTGATTTAAAAATAATTTTTGTTTTTCTGCTTCGACTATGAAGTCAATAAAATTAACTTCTTCGGTTTGGAAAGTGATAATTATCCTGATATTTTTAATTAACATCACTTATATTGTTTTTATACGTTAGGTTTAAGTTTATTAACAGCATTTAGATAGTTCCTTTTCTTTTTGTATTTTTTAATAAGGACAAACTAGGGTAGTTAAATCAAATGTTTACACCAATATTTTCTATCTCCAGAGTCTGTGTGTTCAAGAAATACCGAAATATTCTAAATAAAATAAGAAAATGTTCTGATAAATAAAAATACGATAATGATGACTACTTTACATTTTATTACATTAAAAACTGAATATTTTATTTATTTCAAAAACTGAATATTTTATTTATTTCAAAAACATGTAGTTTTGGCCAGTAGTTTTGGCCAGCGATTTTTTTTAAAGAATCTGAGGTATTGGTAGTATACAGATTTAAATGCTGGTGACTGATATTGCTGACAGTTAAAATTGTTCTATATCCCGGACATTTAGGGTGATTTAAAACCTCTTCCTAAAAATGAACGATTTAGAAAATTATTAGAAAAAAGTTTTTTATTTGAAAGAATATTATTATTTTTTGATATGTTTTAATAAACAGGGTTTCATATTAATTTTTACTAACAACACACTTGATTTAGGTACTTATGTGTTAAACTTTTACCAAGATTTAGTCATCGTTTTATGCTAAACTTTGACAGATACTTTTTATGAGTTTTAATTTATGGTCCTTCCTAATAAGAAAATACATCGTTACCAAAATACAAAGGTTTTTAGGTATGGATTTTTCAGTAAAGTCTAATTTTATTGTGAAAGAAACGTTTCAAACACCCCTAATAGAGCTTGTAATTTTTGCTCATCTGTTAAAAACGATTCTAATACAACTTCTAAGTTGTTGATGTTTTCATTCGGGTCAGTTTTATAAAATTGTATGTCTGCGTGACCCCAAGGTAGAGTTTTGGTAGATGCGGGAATTACATAACGCTTATCATCCGTATGATTCAAAGCTACCTTATTTATTAGCTTTGTATAAACATCATGTAATTCGCTGCGAAAAGTTCTCATTTTTCGAAAAATTAAACCGCCGTGTTCAACGATGTTTCTGTAGTCTTCTATATGAAGCTCCTTTTCGATAACTGACTTTTTAATGCCTTTAGCTTTTTTAATTCACTGTTTAAAGACTTAACATAATAAGCTTTAGCCCCGGTGCCATAAAAACCAACAATTGGGTCACCCGAAAATTCGTCTTTCATCTTACCCGGGACCGATTCGCTTTTAATTATATTATATGGGTTTTGTTGTGGAAAGTTCGATGTGTCAAATTTTTCAGGGTTTTCCAAAATTATGCGATAGAAGTCATCTGTGAACACTTTTAAAATAAGAGAATCCGTGTCAGTGTAAAGCAAAGAGGCATTATTACCAAATTTTTGCTTAATAAAATTATAAAAAAAATCATACATGACTGTTTTTGAAATGTCAAGTATGGAAAACCCTATGTATATTGGTTTATTATACACAACTTTAAGTTTAGACATATGAATGGCAACAAAGTCTTCAGTAAAAATGGAACAAGTATTAAAGTTGGGTCGAGCAATTAAGGCTCTTGCTCCAGTTTTAAATTTGGAATTGTCCCATTCAGTAATTAATCTTATGTCTTTGCGGTTATTAACGTTTTCCATTGTTTTTCCGAAAACAGCATTAATAAATAATTTAAATAAATCTCTGCCAAACTTTGTTGTTGCCGAATTCCGCAAAACCGTATTAAAGTCAATGTATTTCTTTAACCACTTTGATTGTTGAAATGTTAAAATTCTGTATGTCTGCATTACCATTAACCCGTTGTTTATTGCTTGTTTTAAAGTTCTGTAGTGGACAACATACCGTTTTTATCATTTAAATTAGGAATTAATTTCTTAGTTTTGGACGTTTCTATTGGTGGGACGATGTTTTCCACTAAAAATGGTAGATCTGAATGTGCATCATGCAACTCTTGTGGATAATGCACATCCACTTCTAAAACATATCCTTGTGGACTGTCGTCTTCCACAGCCATAATATTTAAATTTAAAATTTCATTTTCAGACAACCATCTAAAGCCGGCAAATGGTAATGATTGAGACATACTATGGCCATAAAGATTTGTTGCATCTAAATACGTAATAAATGACGACGGTTTTGTGGGGTCGTAGTTTGGAAGATATTTATTATTGGCAATATGCTTTCTTTCCATACACTGACTTATACCACGGCGAATTCCTTTTTGAAAAAATTGAGCATGTCAATGTCTGTTAAAAGTTCTAACTCTACCGAACAGAAACGCAGCATACAATCAAGAGACAAACTAGGCAGGCTGATATAATGTGCTGCGTCCAGTCTATAAACTTTTAAACATGTATCACGAAATTGCTCAAATATATCACACAATAACAAAACGTCGGATTTTAAATATAAATCTGAGTAAGTAAAAAAAACCAAAAATAAAAATAGAAAAAATTGTTTTTATTATCACACAAATAAACTAATTACATTCGTTTTTTTTAAGAAACAATTAAATCATTTAATCGCTTTTCTAGAGATTGCATTTTTTCATAAATATCGTTTTTAAAGTCTTCAAATGCCTTAAATTTTGTTGAATAATATTTCATTATATCCTCATTTATTATTTGAGTTATTTGGATTCGAAGTTTGTGAATTTCTTGTATGACAAATTCTTGAGTAGCAGCATCATTGGGCATCATAGGTGTACCGACATTAGTTAGACGCTTTTGTTCTATGTCATATTGACCATCAGTTGTAAATCTAAATCCAAGTCCAGGCAAACCACGTAGTTTTTCAACATTGGTATAATTACTTTGACGACCAAATTTATCAATTGTGTTGTTAACACGACTCATATTTAGTTAAAACTAAATTATTTTATAGAAATTATTCATTTATATGAACCTAACTGTATTCTAAACAAGGGTAACTAATAAAACCTAGACAAATTAAAACAACAATATTGTATTACAGACATTTATTTATAAATTATTTTTATTACAAAATTAAATGTATATGGTACAGTGATTTTTAACAGTTTGCATTAAACACAAATTCCTTCGTCAATATCATCGCTATAATTAGGAAGAAGTGGTGCTGCCTCGAGCACAGGTTCATCTCTGCTTGCCCCATCCACTGTGTCGATCGATATTGTTGGTATCAGCTCATACTTTGTCAATATTTCAGCGGGTAGATGTGGTTTATTAATTAGATACTCTTTTAAATCTTGATCAATCATTTCAATACAAAAATCTTCGAGGTTTAAGGAACCATACAAAAACTTATCACATGTATGTGCTCCTGCTAACAAAAGCGTGGTATTTTTCATACATTTTCTACACTTATTAATGGGTACTTCATCATCCATTTCATTTGCAAACTCCAAGATATCGTAGGCCATATCTCTTAACTTGAACCCCAACCAAAACACATAGGTGTATCTACATTTGTCAGTTATTGAAGAACTGTTTTACCAAATTGTGAATTCATAGGAACCATTTTTTTAATTATGTAAACAACCCCAACATTTAAATCAGATAATTTTTTACGATTAAAAAATTCATCTTCCATATTAATCATATTATTAATATTTTCTAAAACTTCTTTGGTAACGTTCATAGTTAAAAATATATTATTTATTATCAAAGAAATAATACCTTGAACAAGCACTTGCACAAATCACGTAACAGACACAAATTTATATAACAACACAGATGCTTGGTAGATTATGTCTTCCGTTCAATAAAAACCTGCTTATATCATAATCGATTACACCCCACTCCACCAATTTAAATACATGTCCAAGGACAAAGTCAAATACTTACCGTACACCTACCTTGTAAAATCAAGGTCGTGTAACACCTGTCTTATCAAAATGAAGGTCAAGTAGTTTTGTTACTTTTTTATTTAACAAAAAATACGCCGTTTCAAAAAAAAAAAACATTAATTTGTAATACCGTCACCTACCTTGTAAAAATCAAGGTTGAGTAACACCTGTCTTATCAAAATGAAGGTCAGGTAGTTTTGTTACTTTTAAAAGTCAAACAATTCTAATTTTTATTTAACAAAAATACGCTGTTAAAAAAACATTAATTTGTAACTATTTAAAAAATACAACCCTTTCTTTTTTAAAATTTTAATACATGTCAAGCACGTGTCTCTAAATCCCAAAAATAGATTTATTAAAGATGTTATCTAAATTTTTACGACCTACCTAAATGACCACCAACAAGGAAAAATAAAGAACACAATAAATTTTAACTTTAAAATCACATAATTTAATGCACACCTGCCTAATTTGCATTTTAATTGGGTGCTACGGAAGCCCACGATCCCTCTACTGTTATCCAAAAAGAAACCCAAAAATATATACGTACCTAATTCCTCAGCAGCTTTAATAATAGCTCTTGATAGTGGTGGATGATAGGGAAATTGTGAAACTTGAAGAAGACCTCCCTCAGAGTGGTATCCTCTATCCATTTTGTCAATTTGTTTGTTATCCTCGCTTTTTAAAAAGTAAGGTAAAACTTCGTTATAACTCCATCCTTAGGATAAAACACGATATTAATAGAGGTGTCTAAATACGGGGTGTTTATTTAAAAACTTACCACTCAAGTTATTTGCGAAAAGGCACAGATTTAAGAAAATCGCCGAAGCACGTCAAGGTGTATATTAAGGGGAAACATTTTTTACCAAAATTGGTCGGGGTTCTTTCAACCTCTAAGCCCCCAGGGCCACCACCCCAAAATTCTTAAATGAGAAGAGGGGTCAAGTGAAGCCCTGAATACAAAATTAATATCTTTACCTACTACAAAATGCCGACACAAAATTTCCCAAATATCTGATTGGGATGTCCATATTTCCGAAACTAATAAAGTTAGATAAACATATTGTGCCCTTTCAAGGATCTTTTTTGGTAATAAATATACAGGGTGATTTGCTAGTATCACTATTTAAAAGATCATTAAAAAGCTTTAAGAAAATATTACATTTAGTACATCGACAATATTAGTTTCTGAAGTATGACCATCAAATCAGGTTTTGGGTAATTTTAAGGTTCCGCTATTTTGTGGCAGAAAATATATTAAGTTTGTATTTTAGGTTTATAAAGTACTCGTCGGGAGCTTTAAAATGATGCATCACTCGATCCCCCTACTCATTTAAGAACTTTGGTGTGGTAGCCCTAGAAGTTGGGAGGCTTGAAAGGGCGCCGTCCAATTTTTGTAAAACGTTCCCCTCAATAAATATCTTGACGAGTTTCGACGATTTTCTTAAATTTGTCTTTTTCGCAGATAACGTAAGTGGTAAGTTTTTAAATAAATACCATGTGTAATATCTAACCTATTAATACAATATAGACCTACAAACCAGTAAGTTTATATTAAAACGCACCCTGATACAATTTTAAAGTTTTTGTTTGACACTAACCATCATTTCCAGCTGCTGCCCAGTCATCATAGTCCTTACGTGCACCACGCATGTACATCATTCCATTCATCACGGAGGTACCACCCATGACCTGTCACATAAATTTAAAAGAATTGTTATACATTTTTTACGCCCTTTTATCAAATAAAAGAAAGGTGATGTTAAAAATTTTCATTTTTTTTCAAAAAATTACTTTTCGATTGTCAAAAAAATCTTTTATCGAAGAGCAAAAATATTTTAATAATGTACCAATTTATATACTACTAACTGTACTTGTATATCCTTTCATTTTTGACAGAAAATTGTTCTGAAACAAGTTAAAAGAAACAAGTACTTTTTAATTTTTCTTTAGATTTTCACCCTATAAGCTTCAAAAGGTTTAGATCTGAAGTTCTGGGTGGCCTACCTTATTATATTAATTGTCAATTTATTAATTATTTTATTGGTAACTTTATAAGCACATAATGCAATCAAATCTACCTGGTTGAACAGAAAATTGTAAAGTTTGTTTTTAATGGATGATATCTCTACGTGGGAAAACAATTTTTGCAAAAAGAAAAATAGAATGTCTAAAAAACTTAAGCTAAATAATATTTGTTTATTTACATTTTTAAAGCTTAACACGTAGATATGGTTTAAAAGAACTATGAGCTTTTATCTAAATATGAGAAAATTCTTGGATATTTTATCAACGTCAGAATTTAAAGGATAAACAGAATATGCGGAGTGTTAAAAATATTTTTGTCTTTAAAACAAATTAAGTATTATATATAAACTACCAAGTAATGTCAAATAAAGATTTTATTTTAACGCTTTCATAGGTGACTGCAAATAAAAAAAATCCTGGTCCAGACACGTTATGATTTACATTTTATTTTTTTTTTTTAATATTAAATCTGCGATTTTATCAAAAAATATACAAGAAAAACATTTATTATATAAACGGGCGTTGCCCCTGTTTTTCTTTTAATTAGGTAAACAAAAAACGATAGTGATAGTCTCTTTCCACCTCTTCTATTATTTTTGTACTGCGATATATGATATAATGAACATTTGACCCAATGTTTATATAACAAACTACCCTTTATTTTAAACAAGAAATCATTAAATTTTTCGCATGTTTTTTGACACATTCTGTATTAAGTACGAGTTTTAACTTTACCTTTCCTCTTGCCCAGTAGCATCTTTGTTCTGTTTCATCCAAGCATGCTTGTCTTTCAGGCTCTGTCTGATAGCCCCAATCTATATCTGAACCAATGAAATTTAGAAACATTGAAGGTACTTGGGTGCCTGTTGGTTCATCGTTGCCTAAAAAATGTACCAAGTGTTTTTTAATAGCATGCTAATATTAACGAGGTTTATTTTTGGGTCATTTATTTAACACACTTTTAATTTAAATATTTTTTTTGGGCGTTCCGAATATTTTGCGTTATTATTTCAGCACTTATTTAAATACTTTTAATTTTATAATTGTATTGTTTAAAAACTATTTTTCTAAATAAATGATTGCCTAATTAATTTATACATTGTGTTCTTGCAGAAATGGTCCAGCAAGACAAAATTAACAAATTTTGTTGATGTTGAAATCAGGATTTCGGAAATAATTATCATAACTTTTTTTTTAATAATAATGTACAAATTCATCAAAACAGCACCTCATAAATGCTCAAGATCTTAAACTTTTTAGAATCATTTTAAACATAAACTTGGACGATTTGGTCTCTAAGCAATTTATTAATTTTATTCTTTGTGTTTTGCCAAAATACATTTGTTAAAAATAAAATATAAAGAATGTTGTTATACTGAGTGTTGCCACTTTTTGATGAAACAAAAGACGACAGTAAAATATTTTTTATGGCCATCTTAGTCTCTGACATACAGGGCGATATTTTTTCAATCTCTAACCCCCTTGTATTTTAGTTGTCTTGTAACTTACAACAAAAATAAAAAATGGTATAAATAGATATTTTTAAGTAGAATTTAGTGGTGTAGTTAGATTTTTTTTAAAATTACATTTTTCGAGATATGAACCAAACATGATTTTTTAATGAAACATCCTGTATATATTTTTTATTTATTAAATTATAGCGGAGAAAAGCGTTTTAAAAATGTATAACACCTAATAGTGATTTTTATTTATGTACCCCAAATTGATGTTTTTAATTTTAAAATTGAATTTCGCATAGTGGGCCATGATATATATATATATATATATATATATATATATATATATATATATATATATATATATATATATATATATATATAATGGCATTTTGGATCCTTTTACAAAGTAGATACTAATAAACATTATTATGAACTTCTTCAATTTAAAGCATAAAGAATTTACATACAGACTTCTAGACTCCTTGGGGTTTTATTTTAACGTCTTTTATCTTCTTTCTTAGTCGTTCTTTATTTTAATCATTATCCTTACCTGCTTCAATAAGTAAAACATTCCACTCAGGTATCTCGGATAGTCTACTTGCTACCACCGAACCCGCACTACCTGCACCCACGACAATAAAATCGTATTCTGGTAAAACAGGGGTGGGTTCAGGTCTTCCACAGGGATCTTCCAAATCACATTGAGATCTAAAAAATAATAATTTCGTTAAAATTTAATTTTTATGTCAATGATTGCTTGTTAAGTTTTTTTGCAAGATTAATAAATATTATATTATTTTTTATTATATTTAATTTTACCTTAAGAATACTTCTAAAAGACCCATGAACAACATAAATTGAGCCCCACCACATGTCGAGGCTAAAGTCGGTCCCGGCTGGGTCACCGGGCAATTACAGGTAGCCATTTTGTTAATAGGAAGAAAATCTGAAAAAAAAAGGAAAAGTTAAAGGTTTACTCTTTTCATAATAGGCAGTAACAGAACTTATAAACGTATGACTTTTCTGTCAGCTGCTTAACTTGTAAACCCGCATCCAGACTTGTAACAATTCGCCAAACATCCGTGCAAACTAACCAATCTGTTTGTGCGCTCAATTTGACGCCAAAAAATTGACAAGCTCTGAATTA
Organism: Listronotus bonariensis; assembly: GCA_014170235.1. Lineage (NCBI taxonomy): Eukaryota > Metazoa > Arthropoda > Insecta > Coleoptera > Curculionidae > Listronotus > Listronotus bonariensis. The sequence goes on along the minus strand of JACEGR010000146.1, from coordinate 252,671 downwards.
CCCTTGAAAGATGTGAATTTCGTCCACGTCCACGTCCCCGCTATGTGGCGGGGTATGCGGCGTGGAGCGACACGAGGAATTGTTGCAAGTCTGGACGCGGCTTAAGACAAAAAAATAATTTACTTATAGCGTCAGGGCCAGCAATAAAATGGACTTTATGATAATATAATCATTTTTAACCCATTTGGGAGTGTTCCTTTTGACGAGCCTATCACGAATACTCATACCGTCTTATACCGGTTGTCAACGAATTTATTAGACAAACCATAACTCATAAAGTATTAGACATGTCAAAATAGGTCTTTGTATAGAGTAAATGGTATGAACAAAGAAAAATTTCAAAGTCTCTTCCGGATTAACCGGAAATGACGCCAAATTTAAATTTTTATATGGAATACCCTGTATTTTCTTTATCATTTTTGGGTTTTTAGACAAGTCAGAATGTGTCATTTTAAAAGTTTTTAAGCCTACTTGATTTTTAGTGTCATTTTTACTATTGCATCTAGGTGGCCAAAATTGAATGCAAATTAATCTAGTAACCCTAGGTGATGTTTGAAAAATCAATTGCCAGGTTTTAGTGACTAATATAAAAAACAGGAATAACACAATTTGGCATATTGACATTTTCATGTCTAACTATTATTTTTGAATTCCCTTTTTAGACAAGTATATTTTGACTAAAGGATTTTTGGCAAATCTAGCGATACCAATTTATTTGCAATCGGATTAAAAAAGTCATAAATAAAGGATCATAGCCACCTGGATGTAATCTACAAATGGCTCTCATAAAATCAAGTAGGCCTTAAAACTTTTAAAAATGTCAAATGACTATATAAAATTGTCTAAAAATAAAAAAACTTTAAACATACAGGGTGTTTTTTAAATATTTTAAAAATACAAAATTTGAGTAATTTCCGGTTAAACCGGAAGTAACAAAAAAGTGCGTTTATAGATTTTGACCAGTGTTTACCAAAGAAAGTACTTTATTTCTAAAGAGTGTCCTAAAAGAAATTACATAGAGGTAAAACTGAAAAATGTAGTGGCTATTTCACTTGAACTGTATATTGTAAAAAATATTGCTATATATAGGAACGGCAATTTCAATAAGAATTTAAAACATGTAAATATCTCAGGAAAGTTAAAAAAAAATGTTTAAAAGCTACATTTTAATAAAAACAAAAAAAATAATCGATTTTAGATAATAGTTTTATGTACATTTTTCTCACAAAAGCAAAGGTATATCCTCATTAGGAATTTAAAAAGATATATAACGTTAAATGGGGTCCCTATTGTTTTAATGCACGTCACTATAGATTTAAATGTAAGAGAGTCACGATTTAATTCCATAATAAAGTATTATTATATTTGATCATGATTTAACAAATGCCACTCATCATTGCAAATATCGATTCTTCTTACCAACACATCCGCTTTGTTATTCTATTTTTTGTATTTTATTTTTCATATGTATTAATTACATTTGTAATTGATTTTTATGTAACAGGGATAATTATTTATTAATAAATAATAATTTAATTGTTATATAAAATTGATTGAGATTAGAAATCCTAGTTACCAAGACACAAATATTGCTAGAATCAAAATCGAATTTCATTTACAGGTTTATCATTTATATTTTGTCACCAACTTTTAATTATTTCCAAGAAGGAAATAAAGAAACACCCTTTATAAAAGTTTTATCCATTATTTTTTGAACATAAAAAAAAGAAAAAATGAAAATCAAAATCACAAGAAAAATGAAAAGGTAAACTTTTTTAAATGACACACCCTGTATATTATATCATAATTAAAAAGGTTGTTTAAAAAGCTTTACAAAAATACTGCGATTGATATATCTATCTTTAATAGTTAGATCTTTAATAGTTAGAAATATGACCGCATAAATCTGAAAAAGAGTAAATATAATTAATAGATGTAATGAAAATTATATCCAGATTTAAATGGACATATTTCCGAAACTATTAAAGATAGATATATTAAATGTCGTATTTTTAAAAAGCTTTTTAAAAGACCCTTTAATGGTGACATAATATACAGGGTGTCCATTAAAAAAATGCGTATTTATTTTTCTTAAGTTTTGAACGTTTATTTGTGTCTTTTATTATGCTTAAAAATAATAGATGACGACACGTTGTTTTCTATTCTACTTGGTTATAATTAAAAGTAGGTGGCAACATATAAATGAAAATCCTGTACTTTAGCAGACTTCTCAGTGGCACAGGCAAAAATATTTAATTTTATGCAAAAAAATCGTCAATGTCATTTTTCTTCAATTTTAATCGTGATGAATAAACTCTTGAAGACTTAAGAGCTCAACTATAATACAACCTACGAGCTGCTAATGTCCGTAAACATGACATTTATGGACGTACTTCGCAACGTAAAAATTTCACTTCATTTTAATTTAAGTATTTTAGGTTAAAAGCAAAACAATTGTTATTAAATACATAATAACTAGTTAAAAAATCTGCGCATTTATAAGTTTTTTTATTAAAACTGAGAAATAACCAACATGTATGTATAACTTTGTAAGTCCAAGTAAATGTTATGAATGATGTTATTATTTCAAATATTGCGTTTTTAATTGCGTTGTTATTAAAAGAGACGTGACTTAATTCTCACTTAAAAATATACAAATTTTACTTTTTTATTATTTGGAATTTAAACCAGATATACTCCTTTCTTACCATAACAGTATAAGCTTAAGCTTATATACAGGGTGTCCAGTAACTCAACTGACAAACTTTAAGGGGTAATTCTTTAATAAAAAATAAGAAAAAACTTCATATGAACATATTATGTCCTAAACGTCTTAGTTTTTAAACTACGGGGTGTAAACATTTAAAAAAATTATCGGTTTTTTTTAATAACTTTTTCACCAGTTAAAATATTTTAAAAAATTTGGAGACACCTCCTATGCATCAGAGGACATTTTTTGACATAAAATAAAGAAATATTTTTTACCGGTGTCGTCCATAAGGAGTTTGGTTTAAATATTTTTTAGAAAAAAAAATGGTATGTCAGTGCATTTTTCCAAAATAAAAATATTTTTTGAATCCCCGTTTAGTTTAGAACAAATTTGATCTCTTGACTTTGGTTTTGTTTGATGTACGGTTTTCGCGTAAATAAATAGCGACCATTTCTTGGCATGGTCAAATCTCTAACTAATTAAAGAATATTAAATAAGAAAGGTTAATTTTTACTCTGGAATTTATTAATAAAAATACGAAATGACCATGCCAAAAATGGTTTTAATTTTTTTATGCAAAAACCGTTCATCAAACAAAAAAAAGTCAAAAGATCAAATTTGTTATAAACCAAAGAAGGATTCAAAAAAGATTTTTATTCAGTGGCGTACCATTTTTTTCTTAAAAAGATTTACCCCAAACCCCTTATGGACAACACTGATAAAAGTTTTTTTTTTTGGTATGTCAATGCCCCCATTTTTTTAAAATATTTTAATTGGTAAAAAGTTATATTAAAAAAAAGATAATTTAAAAAAATAACACCCTGTAGTTTAAAAACTAATATGTTTAGGACATGTGTTCATATGACGTTTTTTTCTTATTTTTTATTGTAGAATCACCCTTTAAAGTTTGTCGGGTAAGTTACTGGACACCCTGTATATTAAAATAATACTTAAACATAAATTAAAGTAATGAACTGCAAAAAACTGAGATAGATAAAAGTACATACACAGGCAGAGATTAGACAACAAATGCCGGCACGTAAACATGGTTAGTCATCGGGTCCGCTTTGTTGTTGCTTGCCTATAAACCTTTTAATTTGGCTAAATGTGTATATTTTTAAAAAGCCGAAAGGAAGCCTAATAAAGATCAATAAAATATGTTTAATAGAGCTAGATTTCTTAAAAACTGCGCGACATATATAACAAATAATAACACAGTATTGTACAAAAAAACCGACAAAATTAAATAGTTTAAGGTTTCTTTCTTACTTTACCAGCAAACGAGTTATACATAGTAAGTTCTAGAAGTGGCTTAAATCTTACATCACCTTGTAGCTCCAAGATGGATCGCATTATCCATAAACTGGTTATAACACAGTTTTTAAAGAAAGAAACAGATCAACAGATTTATTAGATTTCTGATGTTTTTGACTTACAAACTAACCATACTGTTTGTATGGTATTTAAGCCAAATTTCAAAAGGTTCTAAGTTGGAAGGGCTGGACCGATTTTCATAAACAAAGTGGCATTGAGTACATAATCAAAGGGCCAGTAAAACAAGTTGTGACATATGACCCCACTTTCCCTTGAAAAAAGTAGATAGTGCCTCCTTGGCAGTAGGCTACCTGACCGAAATTATGGTAATGCCAAAAAGTAGTTTCAGTGACACCTTTTTACTATAATTTTACCCGATCTCGATATCTTGTCCCATTCAAAAGATAAAGGAAAGTGGAGGAATTTTAATAATATCCTTACTGTATACCATCTTGTACACCTTTTTGGCCTATAAAGATTTTAATTCGTAAATGTTATAGTTTTAATAGATCTTCGATGTCTGACTCTAATTAATCAAAAAATAAATTTAAGGAACGCAGTGCTACTGTTTCTGAAAGATAGAAAAAAAATTAAGGGCACAATCCTAGAAGCTACGGTTTCCTAGGACTGACGGTCGGCCAAAAACCGACGCAACCTACGTTCGTCCAAATCAAATAATTTACTTTTATATAAAACCACATTTCAGTATCAATCTTTAATTTTTACCGACCGACCGTCCTAGGAAACCTTTAAAAGTCTATTTAAAAAAATATTAGCAATTTATAGTAGATTTCTATAAACACAAAAAATGTAAAAGCATATTTTGAAAACAAGGCAATAAAGTATTAAATCTTTAGTGTAAAAATACAAAGAAAACCATTTTTAGAACAATAAAATACAGTGCTTGTCTAAATTCAGGACCCCCTCCTAACTTTGGAGTTGTTTGGTATTTTATCTTTCAGTCTTCGTGGATTATCCAATGATTAAAAAATAAAAATAAAATAAAGGTAGTTTACTCTCAAATAAAAATCATCTTTTAACGTCTTTGCAAACAATGTGTATACAAAATCAACATTTTCTCTTCGGAAATATTTTTGTTTTTAGAAGCAAAGCTTTTCAAAAGTCTTTTTTGCATGGAATATTTTTTTGATTTCTTAAACCCCATTCATGGACAGTCTGTACATTTTTTCAACATAGTTCACTGACTTTAAAAGTTCAGTTGAAACATGGACATACCAGCAATTATTCATATTTGGTCAATCAAGTGTGGAAAAACTGTTTACCTAACCGGTACAATGTTAAACTCTTTATTACCGTTAAATCTACGAGTACTTAAAAACAAAGGTCAAGTTTGATTTCGATTATAAATTTTCCGCTTTGTAGACTATAGTATGCAAATTTTGAATAATATACTTCTTGAAATAATTTTGTTTGTGCCCGGTTTTAAAATTGATATTTGTTATATTGTTCATTAAAAATAAAAACAAAAAAGAAAAGTCATTTGACTCCAAAAATGAAAATCTTTTAAAAATTTTACTTCTCATATTTTAGCTAGTCAGATGCTTAGACACTAACTATTTTTTGTGTGTTAATCACCATATTTAGCTTAAAAATAATAAGTGGATAAACTACTTGTCAGGCTAAATATGAAAATTTTATCAAACCCATGGTAATTCACAATTCCTAGGCAATACTAGAACTGAATACGCCTAAAAACTCTTCGCCAATTTTTCAAATGTCAGTTAACGCGTTAAACTCTATTATTTTTTCTAAAGGAGGAATATGGAATTGTAGAAAACTTGAAAAATATACAGGATGTTCTATTTAAAATAACAAAGTTCCTATTCCATTTTCCACACAACTTCAATATCTAAAAACTTTCCTTTTTTAGCATAGGGATTGCTAAAAACGTCCCTTATTTTATATCTCAAAATCAAAAAATGGACCTATGCACCAGATGTTCTATTTAAAAAATAATATTAACAATTTTAAATATTGATACGATAGCCACGCCATGACAAATACGCTGTATAAGATGCAGTGAATTTTCTTTCAGGGATTTATTCTGTTGCGGTTAGTGTTTCGAAATACCTAGTTAAGGTGGTTATTCCATGTAAATGCCTATTTTTAGGATTTTTTTCTACGACCAGTTAATAGATGGAGCTCTAAGTTTGTTATCATTTATTAACATATATTGTGACAGTATAATTATAAATTTAAAGCTGAAAATATTCTGTAGTTACAGCGTTCTAAACGACCCCGCCTTAAAAAAAGGGCTCGCTCTTCCTCCACGATTTTGGCTGACAGGCTTATCTGAACCAAAAAAAAAAATAATAATAATAAGCAGCGTTTTAATCTGTTAGCCTAAATGCACGGAATAAACTACGATCAAATGAATATACCAAAAATTGGACTTTTGGTAGACAGACAAAAAACGCACATTTTGTGTTTGGTTATAAAAAATCAAAATTTCATCCGTTTTTAATATATGATGGAGGAGAGTTTAAGAAAGACAATTTTGAAAAAACTTTTATAAAGTTTTAGGTCCGCTTGAAACTATGAAAATCTCAACTTACCCCCAATCGGCGATGCCTGGTCCAGAGGTATTTCTTTTTATTAAATAATTCATTAATTTTAATAAAATTCTTTACAAGTCTGTAAAAACTTGTATAAACGTATATTTGTCTAAAAGGGTTCCAGGTATTAAGTCGACACAATAGGGTGGATTCCAACTGCCAAGTCAGCTCCAAGCTATAAGCACTAAGTTTAGTGTCGAAGATAAAATAGTCATTTTATCTACAATTTTTTAGATTTGAATGGTCATAGTTTCAAAACTATAAGAGATAGACATATAAAGATAGATATTTTAAAGTGCTATTATCTTATAGCACTTTAAAATATCTATTTAATGGTAATGCAATACAAATAGTGTTCTATTTTAAAAATGCCACTTTACAATAAAATTCTCAAGGATGGCCATATTTCCGAAAGTATTAAAAATTGGATATAACGCAAAAGGACTTTTTTTAATGCCCTTTGATAGACTTCAATTGGTAATAGAATATACAGAGTGTTTCATTTTAAAAAAGTATATTTTTTGCAATAAAACAAAAACCAGATGTTCAATTGTTTTTTGTTGGCAGTACGTTAATCAGCGGAAAAATACTTCAAATTTCCTAATTTAACCGACTTTGTATCTCCAATAATAAAGAAGTTAGCAATAGTGCCGACTTAAACATGATTACCCTGTATGTATAAAATTACAAACTTAACAAACGTAAAAAACAGAATGGATTTGAAGAAATAAATTGACTTGCTAATTTTACTTGGTATTTATTAAACAAAGTAGTACAATGTTCTAATGTTTAAAATGTTTTCTACATTTTTAGACCACGAGGCTAAATTTGGAATTTTGGGATACACTAAGTTTTACCTGACATTCAAAGTTTCCTGCCTTTGAAAAAAAATGTTTTACTCTTGATTAGGATATAAGGTTAGTTGGACCTATAAGGAAAAAAAAAAAGAAAAGATTTAAAAGTAATGCGGTAAAGTTCAAGTTAAATGGGTAAGTCGAGTTTTGCTTTATGAAGGTAAAATTTTATTGCGTGAATATTTCACCAAGTAAATGTCAGTAATAATTCAAACTAAAAGTAATTATTTTTGTGTTGAAAATTTATCCAAATAATATTTAATATGTATCTCACGAAAACACATATATAGGGTGTCCGCTAATTAATGGTGCCCAAAATAACCACAGATTTCTTATGTCAAAATATTAAGATTTAACCAAACATACCTATATCCAAAAGTTGGGTGTCAAAGTGAAAAAATATTTAAATTTCTTTTCGATAATTTTTGATACGTTTTGAATATTTTAGTAAAACTCGGTATCTAGAGGTTTTTTAACATGACCTATTCAGAATTGATATTAATTTTAATGTGTAAACTAGAGGAGTAAATTTCTCTATGCTTTCTACACAAAAAGGTATACTTTGTAAGAATGGCTCGGGGCAACCGTTTTCAAGATATTTGCATTTAAGTGGTTTAGTGCATTTAAAAAGTATATGGAAGAATTCATTGTCATTTGTTTGTCATGAGGCAGTTGTACATATTATTTAGTTACGGCTAATACACTGTTTTTAGACATTAAATTAAAAAAACGTATTTTATTAGTAACTTTGGAACTGTTGCAAAGGTATCAATTATATTTGGACTAAGGTTAGTTTATATTTATAAGGTTGCGACACATCCTCAATTTTTAGGCGGTTCGAGGTCGGGGACGCAAGGAAGGGTACTCCACGGAGAAAAGTTGGCAAGACTGGTTAAAATCAAACCTGATGATCAATCCAGTGGCGTCTAGAATTTGCCCATTACATTTTGCATTGTTTTGGAAGTGATATTTGTTGAAAGATGTAATTCCAAATGTTTCTTATTTAAAGTAAAATAATTTACAACTTAATAATAATTAAAAACGTAAACGGTTGTTCTACTAACAGAAGAAACTGTATATCTCTGGCACTGAACAACATGGCCAAAAATGAGAGATGTGACGTCATAACACGTCAAACCAATATGGCCGAATATCGCGACCTTATATAGACCGACTTTGATTTGGACAACTAAATATCCTGATACTAATGCTTCTTTCCATAGGTAAAGCACTGTTTAGTAAATCGGCATTATAAAGGGAGATACATTTTTTTTCTGTGATTATTAAGTACTAACATTATTTTGGCTTATTTTATCACCCCTATTATTTAGGACCGCACCTCTCCACATCCTGTATATATTTTTTAATACCACAATTTATTTTATTTTTTACAAAATAAAATTGTAAGTAGCAACTTACGCAACAATTCCTAAATATTGATCTTAATTTTGCAACATTTAACCTTTTGACATGGAAACTATGTCGTTTAAAAGAGCGTGATTGAATTATTGCAAAACGAACCTGGCAGAATTTTTTTAGCAACTTCCTATATTTACTTGACATGCCAAACGTGAAATTTATTACTTTAAAATTGCATAACGACTGCAACTTCGTTGCAATTGTAACTTTTAACCGAATAATGTATACAAGGAGAATTTATAAATAATATTAGTGAAAAATGTGAATAATTTCGGAGTTACAGGGTATCAATTAATAATAATTTTAGTTTTTTAAAGATAGGTTTTTAAATTTTAATACTTATGTTATAAATAAAGGTTGTATTGATACAATATTTGGCTCTAGGGAGTTATGGGAAGGAGAAATAATAAACTGCTTCCAATTCAAATGCAATCAAAAGCATTAAAAAAACAAGATTACAATTTTTGGTCCAATTGTGCTATTTTAAAGTCCATTCGTGGACATACTGTATATCAAGAGACAAGTTATTCTTGCTGGTTAGAAACAAAATAAGGGATTTGGAATTTTATTAATAAAACAGTAAAAAATGCGTGCTTTTTAAATATTTATTTACAGCAATTTAACGAATACTAAAATCATTCCTTAGTTTCTTGTATTTCACGAAAATGGTACTGGTATGAAAATGTAATATGTACAATTTAAAAGATTTTTTGTTTTATTTGTTTTCTTAGAATCATAACACCTCGTATAACCATATTCTGTTTATTGCACTTTTTTAAAGAAAAACCATGATCTATGTATGATTAAATTATTATTTAAATTTTATATAGTTTTAATGTTTATTGTCCTCTTAAAGGTTGTCTGTTGGGATTGCACTTATTAAATAAATAAAATAAAAAACAAATAAACGAAAATATAATCGGGTATTTTCTCCGAGTCATTTCTCAGCAATTATATATATATATATATATATATATATATATATATATATATTTGAAAATAAAGAATTTTTGCATATTTGAAAGTTACTTTTAATCCTTAACATCTTTACTCTTTTAGGGTTTTGTAGTAAGCAAAATTAATCTTTTCAACATTCCTTGTATACCACTGCAAAAAATGAATATCTGATGATTGAATATATATATATATATATATATATATATATATATATATATATATATATATATATATATATATATATATATATATATATATATATATATATATATATATATATATATATGGTGCGAACTTAAGCAGACACGCTGTACATTTCTGTATAACAATAGCTATCCAACAACTTTAGCTTGGCATTTCCTAGTCTTTTATCTCATGAGGAAGATGATTTTTCCGCGATCTAATATAATGAGCAAGAAGAGCAAAAAATTTCTATTGATTTGTATTTGCAGTTTAAAAATAAAATAAAAATAAAATAATAGTGAAAGTAATGTTACTGTATTATCTAATAACACAATTACAACAGTTTATTAAATAGATATAAATATTTTATTGTCACTTGCTTGATAGGTATCTACCTTAGATATAATATGATCTCTTGGCTTTCTAAGTAAACCGTTGTCACATAAACGACATTTTAAAAATATTTTCATATTACCTGCTTTTTATGGTTTCTTGTAAAAATAGGAATTAAGTATTTCATTACAATGACCCCTAATAAAATATAGGGGTCTTCCATGTTTTCTATACAAAAAGATAAAAGTCCTTTGTAAAATGGCGTTTAAGTTATATAGTACTTTACTACTTTCAGGCAAATAAGGTTCGTCGGCATACTAGATAATAGAGAATTATTGCAAGTTGCCTTATTAGGTTCGGGAATTATTAGTACCGGCCTTATTTAAATAGTGCTTGTACCCATAATTTAGAGTTATTGCAAATCATGTTTACAGTACCATTAACCTAAAAATAAAGAAGAAAACATTTTAGTAGTTCTTCTTTATTGCTTTGTGTTATAGGGTTTTTTTTATAACACAATTACAGAAACATTAAAAAATTCAAGGTTTTAAGTATTGTTATCTCTAAAAACTTTTTGATTTTGTGATCGGCAGCCGCTCGGTTAGACGAACAGTTCGGAAGTTAAAATAAGGCCAAAATAAGACACGGCCTTAAACCGACATAAATAAAACCGGGTACCATACTTATTAAGGGAGTCCTTATCCTACCATGCATCTGCGCAAGCTCAGATGTCAAAATAAGGCCGGTATTATTAGTGCCTGGCCTTTTGACGGTGCAAATTCGAATCTTTTCGTTTCCAGTATTCGAGTACCGATCCCGGGTATTCATTCAAATATTCGGTATTCGAATACTTTGTTTTTCCGGTATTCGTATTCGTATTCGAATACCGATTTTCAGTATTCTGCCCAACTCTGGGTACAGGTAGTTTTTCTTGGGTAAGAGGAAAAAATGGTTTAATTAAGGAAAAGAAAGATTTAATTAACCAGACCAATGACCCCCCACCTATACTCCCTTCGGTTTTTGGTGTTTTGTTACTTGATATTACTCGAAAATTTTTCATCAAAGACAGAGAATAGGTGAGGGGTCATGGTTACTTCTGGTTAGTCAACGCCGTTTTTTTAATTCCTTTAATAAACCTGAGACTAATACACACTAGAGTGAGTCAAAAAACAACAATTTTCTTTTCATTTTGCACTCTGAAAACTGGTAGAGACCTCAAAAAAACTGTCCAAGTATAAACTCTAATTTTAGTAAACATGTCTTTATATTATAATTAATAAAAAAAAACATTACCTCGGTCTCTACTACATGAAAAAAATATCTGTATGTAAATGTTGTAACTTACTGTTCAAATTCTCTTCTGTACAGGTACAGATAGCATAAAAATTATGCGTCGAGATTACCTGCATCATTACCATGAACCCTTCGCTAGTGCGTCGAGTTTATCCGCTGAAAAATTTGCATAATTACTTCTGCGTCAAAATTTCATTCGTCCATTGTGAAAGTAACAATACGACACTGTTTGTTTGACTTCCGTAAATCGTCGTTAATCATTTTATTTTAAAAGATATTTTTATCTTTATAGTCGTTGGAATTAAATAAGAGCAACCATAAAAACATAAACACAATACCGCCACTCGTTTTTATAAAAAACCCTTTATCATACCGCACCGCCATGCCTTACTATCAGCGCAAAAATGCGCCGAAAAGTGGCGTAATAAAATTTTGAAGTCAACGAGTACTAATAACTTTTATGATTTCTCTTATTTCGACTAGTCGTTGGCAACAAATAAGAGAATTCATAAAAGTTGTAAGTCCTCGTTGACTCCAAAATTCTATTACTCCACTTGTCGGCGGCTTTTTGCGCTGATAGCAGGACAAAGCGGCGCGGTATGATAAAGGTTTTTTTTATAAAAACGAGTAGAGGTATTGCGTTTATGTTTTTATGGTTTCGCTTATTGAATTCCAACGACTATACTAATAAAATAAACATATCATTTTCAATAAAAAAAAACCTTTTAATTGCACTATACTAGCTATAGCTATAGCCACAACTGCTTTATCATAGACTCATGTTTAATGTCTTTCTATACAGGGTCGCCATTGACAACGAAACTGGGTAAATTTTGAGCGCTCTAGGTTATTTAAGGAAAAATGCTCTGACCCGTTAATTTTCTATTTTAGGGAGCAACACTTTTTTGCTAATTTTAAAATCTTAAATAAAAAAAGGTGTTAAGTTTTTTAGATCTCCCTGATTACAACTGCCAAGTTTGAAGTCTCTGCTATAATTTCCATTGATATGACAGCCTGTCAAGGATAATGGTAAATTACCTGTAAGAGCAGGCCACTTTAAACTTAGTGCCTATAGCTTAGAGGTGTAGTTATAATGGAAATTTAACATAATTTTTAGATTTGAATGGCCATAATTCCAAAACTATAAGATATATTGACATATCAAATTTGGTATTTTCTTAAACCTCTTTAAAATATCTAGTTAATGGTGCAATTTTAAATGTATTTAAAATATATAAAGTGGTTTATTTAAATTTTAAACATTAAAATGCCAGTTTACTCTTAAATTCCTGAGGATGGCCACATTTTCGAAGCTATTTAAAATTGGATATATCACATGTGAACTTTTTTAAAGCTCTTTAATAAATCTTTTGAATGATGTGTGATAATCTTTTGATAAATGTACCCTTTAAAAAAGTACATTTTTTGTTATAAATCGAAAACTCGATGTTTAATTGTTTTTCGATTGGCAACACGTTAATAAGCGGAAAAAGTTCTACAACTTTACCAATTTAATCGACTTCGTATCTCCAATAATGAGGAAGTTAGCAATAGTGCCGACTTAAGAATGATCACCCTGTATATCAGTAAGCATTTTTTGTACTTGTTTCATAGTGTTTTTAAATACCAGAATATACAGGGTGTTTTCTAATTGCGCTAAGTAAATATAAGTATTTCTAACCAATTTTATGAAAAAAGTTCATATAAACATAGGTCCTCAAATTTTTCGTTTCCAAGATACAGGGTGTTAAACTTTTCAAAAAACCTAAAAACCGAATTTTAATAAAATTTGTTAGACTGGATATAAACATTGTTTAATTACGTATTTGTTTTTGTTGTTACATAATTCCTACCCAAGCAACACAGAATCCTCTAATAAACGTTTAATTACGTATATACCACTAGTATATTTTTAGTTTATTTCTAACCTTTAATATAGGTTAAAATGTCCGCCTAATATAGGTGTATTAATATTGCAGTACTATCCAAATTTTAGACGTTGAAAGTATACGTTTATTTATAATATAAAATGAGCAATTAAAAAGCGGTTTCTAATAAACCCTATAAATTGGTATATAATATACAAAACTGTAACGTTTACTAAACACGTTAAAAAGTCTTAAATTTTATACGTTCATATTTAGACTAAATTTTACGTTAAAAAAGCCATATGAAATAAATCAAATATTGACGTATACGAAAAACGTTTATTTTGTATGTATAATATAGGTATATGTATTAGGTAATACATTCGTTTAGGCTTACTAAATCTAAAAAAAATAATAAATAAAATAACAAATTCACAAATCAAAAGGACGCAACTGGTAACACTTAACACTGCACTCTAATAAATAAAAGTAATAAAAAACACAACAAAAACTGTATAGAACATAAAAAAACAGTTGAAACTTAAAAAATTCTAGAATCAAACATAATAATAGAGTCTTTCACGTTTTGGCATTATGGTATCGCTGTTTGGACAGTTTAAGCCAATCTTGGCATGCCTGTCCGATAGCTTTGTCTGTGAGTTCTCCGACAAATGCAACTCGATGCACCTGGTCCTTACCTTGAAATGAAATTTTGACCGCTTCTGTAAAAAAAAGAAAAACCAAAGTCACTAAAAAGTACAGGTGATCTTAGTGTTTTTTGCATAATAAATTAATTGTTAGGGTAGATTAAAGATACGCCCAAACCAACGCGGGATGCGGGAACGGGACGGGGCGAAACGGATGCAGAACCTATTTCTACAGCGGGATATGAATATATTTACACCAACGCGTTGTGAATACATACATATATCCCGCTGTGGAAATAGGTCCCGCATCATAAAACAATACTCCCATATCCATGAGGAATATTTTGTGTCCAAATTCGTCCCGCTCCCGTCCCGTTCCCGCATTTTAAGGTCTTTATTGTAATTGATTGGTTTTGTTTGTATTATTTTTTAGGTCTGATGATGCTCTTAGGAGCGAAACACATGTCACCATTTAACGGTTAATTAGTAAAAAGTATTAAGACCGAGACTTTTTGTTGTTTTCTTTTGATATGTTATATCAGGTCTCTTTGAGAATATGGACGACTTCTTTCAACCCAAACATTACTAAGAAAATTAAAAATAATACTAAAATAGTACACAATACACGTAAATTAAAGCGTATATATTAGACGTTTATAAATGGTTTATTAAAAACGTATAATAGACCATTAAATAACCAAGATATATTTCAATAATTTTTATTTTAGTGTACTAAAAATTAAAACAAAACAGAGGTGTAAGGTGTGACATTCACCTAATCCAAGTGTTTGAGCCATAATCATTCCTTATAAATAAGGTATAATAGGGGTTGAGAGATCAAAACGAAAATTTCCGCAACAGGTTCAGCGGCCATTTTTGCCGACTTCATCAAATAAAACATCAACAATTCTTATCTAATATTATATGTAATATGCATAACTATTGCATTGATATGAGCGCAATTAAAATAAAGGTAAAAAGTAGGTACTTACTTTATTAGCAATCGGAAAAACAATGCACTGCACAATAATAAGTCACTTCGAACTTCGAAGTGTCGAAGGTTAGTGACAAAGCCGAGGAGAAAAGCAACTGCCGCGCATCACGTGTCGTTATTGTAAGGCTGTTATTGGCTGTTATTGGAATAATGCCGAACGGATGAGTAAATTTTGTAGATTATTGGTACGTTTACTTTTAGGGAATTTTAGACAATATTATTTATATACAGCACAAAGTCAAATATTTGTAAATATTAACATCAAATTAAAATTATAAAATATTATTACTAAACCAATGATATGTCATAGGAGAATGATAATGATTTTAAAGCAATAATAGTTAGTTTTCTAATAAAAAATAATCTATAATAGACGTAGATTATGCTTTAGTTTCACACGTTGAAATTTCAGTAAATAGTAAGAAAAAAACGTTTTGAAAATACTCGAAAATAAGAGTGTTTCATGAGATTATCATTAATAGTTCCAAACTATAAACATATTTTTGTGCATTTTTAAAACACGCACATAAATGACACCATAATATAAAGTAAAATATTTTTTAAAAATTTTATGATATTAAAAGATGATATGACATACGTTGAATATACGATTAAAATATGCACGTGTTTAAAAAATGTTTAATAGAGGTGTAATAAATATACCAAAACCAAAAATACACGACAATATCGTTTAATAAACGTTTATTAAACAAAAAGGCAAATTCTTGTGTTGCTTGGGTAATAAGAAGTTATAACACCTAATTTTTAAAAGAAAAAAATACACTTGTATGGTCCAGGATTATGCAGTTTAACGGTATTTTTTTCCTGGAAAATTAAGCAAGCTACGTATAAATATGAAGTTATAAAAAGTTGTATTTTTAGATGTTTCATCCAGAAAAATTATAAAAGTTGCATAAAAGTCAGTGGTGTACATTTTTTTGTCAATAATATTAGCTAATATGCGTTCCACGCCGCCACTGCTCACATTAATTAAAATTAGCTTAAAGCTAAATAAACCACCAATTTTAACAAATACCAGAGCCAAATTTCATTAAAATCGGATAAGGCATATTTGTGATAATATTAAAATTTTATTTTTAAGGTCTAACACCCTGTATCTTAGAAACAAAGCCTTTCCAAACCTTTGTTTATATGACCTTTTTCATAAAATTGGCTCAAGAATACACCCTTAAATTTTTTTACCGCAATTAGGAAACAGCCTGTATAAATTTTTAAAATTCCCATTATAACTGCACACTACTTACCTATTACCTTAAATTTACACAATTTTCATAGCTAAATTTAAAAAAACAATGGGCAATCAACTGAAAAGGATTACGTTATGCTTTGTTTTGTTTTATTTTATTTTTCAAATGTCGTTCTTTAACACAATAGGACGATGCTGAGAACGTACTATTACATGGCCGAGATTTAATCCACGAGCGCACAGGGGCAGAACAAAACTAAGAAAATCTGCATATTAAAAATTCTAAATCAAAATTTTTAACAAGTTCTTGGGTGAGTTCTACTGCACGAATTTACGAGGCGTGTTCTTAAAGTAAGTACCGTTTTTAAATTACGTCGCCGCAGTGCTGCGGTCGGCGATTAGCGCATGCGCACCGTATAGCTACATCTGTTAGAAATAAGCCACATACGCCATTACGGAACCATCCGATCGAGTCCACACCTATTTGCGTGATTTTAAAAGGCCTCCATCTATTGCGAACCCCGCCGAATGCGAATTGTGTGCTGTAATACGGTTTCTCTGTGTTCAAGATTTCAAATCAGTTGATATTCATCGCCAAATCAGTAAAGTGTATGGTGAAAAATTTTGGTGTATTCCTTTTAGGGTCTAGAACCGCCCAGAACGACACCAAAAGTGTTCCTTTTAATTGCAGTCTATTGTATTTTTGACAGTTTTGACGCTCGTGACAGTTCAAGAACGGTTTCGTGCGGTTCTAGAGCATAAAAGGAATACACCAATTATGAGTGATGGAATGGTGGGGAAATGGTAAAAATCTTTTAAACCGCTAAAGATGTGTTAACAATTACATTTGATATTTGGGGGCTTTAAGGCATATCTAATTAATCAGTGATATCAGCATTGTTGCCAAATTTCAATGAAAATGTTGTGTTGTTTTATCTTGGCTACTGGTCTAAATTGAATTTTAAATGAATGAGGTATATCATTAAAAAAAAAGAAACGAAAAGATACGTGTAGCACAAAACGGGGATATCTGGCAACGGTGCTAATATCTATCCCTGTTAAACTTTTTATGTCTGATACTTTTCCAATATCGTACCGGGTGTGAACGAATTTATTAGACAAGCCGTAACTCCTAGAGTGCTTGACATACATATAAAAATAATACTTGGTATAGGTAAATTAATGGTGCAGGAAGAGAAGAGTTTTCGCATATTTTTAACTTTCCCAGTCGCTTTCGGTTTAACCGAAAATGGCTTTAATTTTGAATTTTTAAATGAAACACCATGTATATTAAATTATTTTTGGATTTTTAGGACAATTCTAAGTCAAAAGGTTACATTTTAAAAAGTTTTTGAGCTTACTTAATATTTTAAGAGCCATTTTTAATATTGCATATAGGTGACCATGAGTGGACGTAAATTAATCTAGTGAATCTAGGTGATGTTAGAAAAATACAATCGCAAAGTTTTAGTGACTAATAGAAAAGATATTGATAAAACAATTTGCCAAATTGACATTTTCGTGTCTAACTATTGTTTTCAAAAGGCCACCCTTGTTAGACAAGCACTCGAATAAGAATTTTTTAAAGAATCTAAGGATATCAATTAATTTGCGATCGGATTAATAATAAAGTCATAAAGCTATAACCACCTACATAGATACAATACTACAAATTGCTCCTAAAAAAACAAGTAGGCTTAAATTTTTTTAAAAATGTCAATTTACTATTTACAATATTTGTCTCAGGAATCCAAAAACTGAAAATATACAAGACGATATTTAAATTTAAAAATTAATAAATTGGAGTCATTTCCGGTTAAACCGGAAGTAACTAAAAAGTGAAAAATACGCAAAAACTCTCCTCTTTCTATATCGCTTACTTACATCAAGTCTCATTTTGATATATTTAAGATTTTAGAAGTTATAGCTTGTCCAATAGATAAATAAAATTAAGCTTGCAAAATTGTTAAAAACCCCTTGTCGGCAAAATTTTAAACTAGTATAAGAGTTCATGACAATTTATAGTCAAGTTTTTCTTGTTGCTGTGGCAGTAAATATCGTATTTTTTGAATCATTTTTATAATTTATTGACTAAATGCAATAAAAAATACAAGAATAATTAGTCTACAATTTGTGCCAAGTGTTTTGGTGGTCGTTATCGTAAATTCCGTAAAAATTCTGCCATGAAGCAAAAGGTGCAAAGTCGGATTTGTTATGCCTGCAGTTTAAGTGTAAATATTCAAGAACTTATGTTTTTTCCCTTTATATAAAAATACGCGGAACGTTAGCTGGTAACTACTACTTGTTTTATTCAGGTTTTTGGACAATGATGCCTAATATTTGGTCTGAAATTGAATGCCTTGTTGTCAAAACTTCTTTTGCTTTTAGTCGAGACACAAACCCTAAATCGCATATTTCTGTAAATATGGTAAATATTCTCGGCACTTTTGATCTAGATACCCAGCTTTACCAGCTGATTGACCGAATTCCAACACTGCTGCTCCCTAATTTGAATTTCCTATAGATTCGTTGACACCCAGTATTATGTTAATCAAGTTAATAAGATATTTAACAGCTGCAGAACTTTTTACTAACCTATTATGCAATACTTTTGGATATTAACTATTTACTTTATAAAATCAATTATATTAATTTATTCCATAAAAACGCCACTGAACCTGCGAAATATGCATTTTTGTTGACTTTCACTGTACCATCACGATGATGCGATGTGTTAAGGACGATTATGGTGATCTTCTATTTGCCGAGGACCGTGTTTCCTATTGTAGAATTATAGGTCAAACGTTAGTTAATGGGTAAATGGAGTGTTGCACAAAAACATTGCGTTTGTCGGTACTTCATTTATTGTCGTGATTGACTTATTTATTTTATACCAACCCACGACAAAAAAATAGCCATTTAGGGTAACAGCATCTTAATCAGTATTACTTCGCACCTTGTATGTTCTTTTTTATTTTTATTATTATTGTTAAATAATCCGGCCAATTGCTTCTGGCATGTGTGTATTTGTTGTTATGGGATGAGTTGATATTCATTTCTATGTTAATTTTTTCAGTCAACTTTTATTTAACACATGTTTCTTCGTGCCTATTTAGGAACAAAAATACAATCTTTTGACAAAAGAAGAAACATTTTTAGTTCCCTGTTAAGAGCTTATTTTGCAATACATTGGATTCTATTGACCGAAGACCTATTGTAGAATTTAAGGTCTGGCCAATGGTAGAAAAAAGTGAAGCAGATCTATTCGGAAAACTTCAAGAGCACTTTTAATGCTCTCAAAAGCAAATTGGAAAATGTGTATGGGAGGCAGGTTAATTTCGTTGTCATGGAAAGTTGTTAACTGCTTTAATTCGAATATGGGACTTGAAACACCCCTAAATAATTAACATTGAAGTGGATTATTCTTCAATGTAGAATTTTTTGGCGAAAGCTCAACTAAATGTTAAAGCACAATTTAAAAAATAGTCAGGAGAAAGACAGGAACACATATTTTCCTACTTATCTCTGGTTTTTTTAATCCAAACTTTGGATGTAAGTAAATGTAATACTTGTTTCTTAAGGTTTATTAAACGATCAGGCATAATGTAATGTGTAGGATTAAAACTTCTTGCTTTAGTCTTTCCGCGACTAAGTCCTTAATAAGCTTTCCAACCTAAAACGTATATTATATTATGTCTGGGTTAGTACTTTATTGATTCCTCATAAGAAAATACCGCTTAAAAATATTCAAACATACGAAGAGAAAACATGGTGAACAGAATTTACCCAAAAACTCAAAGTAAAGAATAGAAAATGAAGGAAACACTTTTTTTTTATTTGTGCGGCGTCAAATTTTAAATTTATCTTATTAACTGAAGAGTTACCCAGATCCCATAAGTTTCTCTCTAAAATTCAATATTTGTAAAAATATAGCCTAGCTGGCTATAAGCCCAGGCTCCGGTAATTTGAACCGCCTTCAACGCCCTCTCTACGGGCCTGATTGCAAGTTAAATAAAAGCTTTTTAAGACGAATCAATAAACTATTTTTTTTATGTTAAAACCCCTTACCTTATAAGCGATGCATTTTCAGACCTAGGATTATAAAGGTAGTTACAAATTCGAGGGCCTCCCACTAGGATGTTAGAAACAGTTTTAGAATTAAAATACGAGTTTATTAAGTAAAAAAAAAACAAAGTTGAGGATAGCTGGTTAAAGACGAAATGTTGAATCCTAAATTTAACAACATCATTTTATAAAACAGAACTGTGGCAATAATAATGTGACATTTGTTTGTAAAAATTTCTTATAATTAACTGATAAAACAAAATGACCTGTTTTGAAAAATATCTATTTTTAGGATAAATCCGGAATGGCTGCATATTTTAAAACAAAATATTGTTAAACATAAAAATGCGTAACTTTTCTCCATATTTATCAACCCTGTATGTTTTACCGTTTCCGAGATCTTAAATTAGCAAGAGCCTGTATATGTTTTTCTTTTAATTAAATTAGCTTCTGAATTTGCTTTTAATTCTTTATACACTCGTTATGGTCACAAATCCCCAAAATATAAATATTTATAAATACTTTTTATTATTATTATTATTTTTTTTTTTTTTTTAAACACACACACAGTGGATTGGTTATGACTAGATCGGGATCCGGAGATCAACAATTTAGTCATGTGTGAGAGTTCGCCGGACGGTCCTGCAAGTACCCAAAATCGCTGCTTTTTGGGCGGTGAGTACGATTTTTGCACTTCCTCTAATTTTATGGTTTCAAGTTCCTTTTTTAGGTTACGCTCGATGAGACCATTAGCGGATATAACCAGTGGATGTATCTTTACTTGCTCTAATCTGTAAATAGCTTTAATTTCATGTGCCAAGTCTATGTATTTAGAAATTTTTTGATTCCTTGCTTCTCTTATATTATGATCATTAGGTATGGTTATGTCTATTATTCTTGCAAGTTTTTCTTCTTTTTCTATTACTAGTATATCCGGTTTATTATGTGGCATTTCTCTGTCTGTTATTATCATTTTATCCCAGTAAATTTTTACTTTTTCGTTTTCTATGTGGTCTTTTGGTTCATATTTATAATAAGGTATTACGTCCGTTATCAGTTTATATTTTTTACAGATAGCTTGATGGAACACTCTTGCAACGTCGTCATGTCTCTTCTTGTGGTCTCTCGGCGCCAGGAAGGAACATCCTGATGTGAGATGCTGGATTGTTTCTGGTTTTTCTTGACATAATCTACACCGGTCTGTTGGTAACTCCTGATGTAGTATATGTCGCCGATAATTTCTTGTCGAGATCACTTGATCCTGTATGGCTAGTAGAAAGCCTTCTGTCTCCATCATAAGAGAGCCGTTGGTTAGATACAGTGATGATAAATGTGTGTCAACGTCCTGTCGATTAAGTGCAGCTGCGAAACGCCCGTGGAGTTCTTTACTTTTCCAGCCTTCTTCCAATTCTAAGAAATAATTTTTATTTTCTTTTACAGGGGGATCGTCGTTCGCTAACTTTAACGGTGTGAGTGTGGTGTCCAAGGTTGTTATGGCCCTATAAGTTAAATTTGTACTGGACTTAAGGTAAGTAAATAGTTTTTCACATTCTGTATTGTGAACTTGTTTAAGGTTTATTATTATTATTATTATTATTATTATTATTATTACTATTATTATTGAAGAGAAGAGCATAAAAGACGCAAGTAAATAACAAAACAAGAACATTGTTATTAATAATTATTTACTAATAATTAGTAATAAATAATATAAAAAATTAATTAAAGAGTCATTACAGGATATATGAAGTCTAAAATAATTATTTAAAATTAGCTTAACGCCAATAAAAACAGTAATTCCCATTTAATTATAAAATAAAATAAATAATTTTCTTTTTTCTATCGGCTCCATATCAAATTAATTATATCAATAATAAAATTGTGTCAACGGCTTTTTACTGCAAATGATATACATGTATTACAGGTATATGCCGATATTCGATATGTTTAAATGTATATCCAGCATAATGTAAAAATGCAAGAT
The DNA here is from genome assembly GCA_014170235.1 of Listronotus bonariensis. Taxonomy (NCBI): domain Eukaryota; kingdom Metazoa; phylum Arthropoda; class Insecta; order Coleoptera; family Curculionidae; genus Listronotus; species Listronotus bonariensis. Next base: position 230,267 of record JACEGR010000146.1, on the reverse strand, counting down.
TTATAGCGACGTATTGCTTAACGATCAAGTTTTTAAAAGGTTAATTCAAGATATTACCCCAGTTTCATGTGTAGTAAAATCATTCGCCATTGCTTTTTCGATCCAGTTATTATATAGTCTACGATACGTATGTAAATTGTATTTTTAAAGGTATTTACTTTTATTACAAAATATTCTTTGGGTTACAGGCCTAAAATGCAAAAAAAATGTTTAGGTTCCACGGTACAAATATATTACCTTATACAACGTGTCCAAGATAAGAAGGGCCAGTATAGGCGTCTTGAAAATGGTGAGAGATACGAAGTAGATTAAATGGAAAGAAAATTGAGGTTTTATGTGCCTAATAATATGCAGTTTAAAAAGTTTTAAAATTTTGAATATTGAAAATTGGTTTTATTTTTCCCTGGTCTTATTTATAATTGGATTTTAAAATTGCCAATCGGTATTTTTTAAAATTTGAAAAAATAATTAACTCTGTATTTTTAATTAATAAATTACTTTAATAAACCAAGTATAACCTAACACAACCTCCTAAGCATCACTAACTTACATTTTTTAAATACGGTTCTGATATTTTAATATCTAAATTTCAAAGCCAATTTTATTTCGAATTTACGTTATGGTTTAACCGTAATACGGACCTGTATTTTACAGAATTCGGTAAAATTAGTAAAAACTACATTTTAAACTAATACCTTAGTCTCGTTAAAAACCTAATACCTAACTTAAAAATGCACAAATAATAAATAATAAAATTATTTACCTATACAATAACAATTTTTATACGGAACTTGTTTTAGCTTTTTTAGTCAGGTAAATCTTACAACAAGCCAAACATCTTTGATAGTTTTTAGTTAGTAATTTATCTGAAATATTAAAGGAGCCTTGGACACAAATAATTAAGTTGATATTAAATATTTTTTAACTAACATTGACGATATGATGCTAAGATCCTTAATCTGCGCAAATGCAAAACAACTTAGTAAGCATGATTATGCGCAAATTAATCATACCGTCAATGTTAAGTAAAAAAATTATCTACTATCAATTTAATTATTTGTTTCTAATTAAGGCTTTTTTCATATTTTAGATAAATTAAAACTAAAAATTATCAAAGTTTGGCTTGATGTTAGATTTACCTGACTAGAAAAATGCTAAAACAAGTTAACATAAATTATTTGATCATTTATTAGTTGTGCATTTTTAAGTTATAAGGTTTTTTACTGGAGTAAGGTATTAGTTTAAAATGTAGTGTTTACTATTTTTACCGAATTCTGTAAAATACAGGTCCGTACTACGGTTAAACCATAATGTAAATTCAATATAATATTTATTTTATAAAATATCAAAACCGTATTTAAAAAATGTAAGTGAGTGATGCTAAGGGGATTTTGTTAAATTATAGTTGGTTTATTAAAGTAATTTTATAATTTAAAATGCAAAGTTAATTATTTTTTTCAAATTTCTAAAAATACATACATACATGTCCGTATTAAGATTATATCCTAATGTGTTATATATCATTAAATTTGTATTAAAATCAGCTTGTAAATTTTAGTATTAGAATATAACAACCGTATTTAAAAAAATAGAGTTAATGGTGGTTTTAGAAAACAAAACGTTGTATATTAAATAAGATTCCACCATTTGATAGACCAGAAAAAGCGGCAATGGGATAGTGTTATTTATTTTAAAATCCGATTATAAATAAGACCAGTAAAAAAATTAAACAAATTTCCAATTTTTCGATTTTTTCCGAATATCTTCGGAAATACTCAGAATTTTAAAACTTTTTAAACAGCATATTATAAAGCCGCGTCCACATTAGTAAATAAATGTGTTGTATGTTGAATCTAGAATACGGCGCAAATATTTGCGGCGTAAATTTCACGTTCTACCCACGTTCAATTTTACGTTGTGTGTCGTGCGTTCGTGCTCAAAACGTGTGTGATCTTATGCGTTGCATACTATTTTGTTATTCTGGATTTGTTTATATTTTTATGCCAAGTATTTTATATTTTGTAAAAGATAAATTTAAATAAAGAGGATGTTCTTCTTCTGATACAAGAATATCAAAAACAAAGACTTTTATGGGATCCAAGAGATAAGTGGCATTTTCATAGAAACAAGAAGAATGATGCTTGGGAAGAAATCGCAAAATGTGTTATACGTATTATTTCGAATGAAAATTCAGTTTTTATTAAAGTTTTCACCTTACAGTTGTTGTTTTTGAAAGATAATAAATTTTAAAAAAATAAAAATTAAGTTTTATTACCACATTACCTTTACATAATCTTTTAGAACGTCAATTAAAGCACTGCATACTTCTGGAACTATCATTGATATGCTTTGTTTGGATATTTTTAAAAGATATTGAAGGCTTGTATATGAATCTCCAGTAGCCATAAAACGTAATGTGACGGCTAACCTTTCCTTCACGGATATGGCTTCTCTAAGCTTGGTGTCCTTTTTGATAATTTTTGGTCCAATCTTATTTATTAAAATCTCAAAGTCATTTGTAGACATACGCAAAATTTTTTTGAAATGCCCAGTACTTTCATCCAAAGATAGCTGATATAATAACTTTACGCCATCAAATTGTTTTTTATTTGATACAAATGTTTAATCCAATATCGTCTTTTTTCTATTATTTTCCTCCATTTTTTTTTGATAAGATTTTGCAAGACGATAAAAGTAGCGCATTTTCTCTTCATCATTAACATTGCATCAGACATAGTCACAGAATGGTTGGTTTAGAACAAATTAGAAAAATGGACATCAGTTAACTTCTATAATTTCTAAACAGCAAGTCATAATAATAACATTTGTCAAAATCATTGCGTTAACGTAAATACGTCCACACTAAAACAATATTGCGGCGCAAATCTCTTTGATGTTGAAAAAACCGACAACCGACGGATCGCGTGCGTTGAATGTCGCGAAAATTTTTGCGTGTGTTTCTATGCGGCGAACTCGTCCACACTTGCAAAAATTTGAAACGCACATACAAATTTGTGCTGCATGGTGCACACAACGTAAATTTTTACTAGTGTGGACGCGGCTTTAGGCACATAAAACTTCAACTTTGTTCTTATTTAACCGACTTCGTATCTCTTCTCATTTTCAAGATGCCTATACTGGCCCTTCTTATCCCCTATTATCACATATATAAAACAAAATTCTTGCAAGCAGAATATGGATTTTCTTAAAAATATATTTTAATTTAAAACAATTTTTTTTGAAAGAAAACACTTCGCTTCAAGAAAATACATTATCTTTTTATTAAATAATTTTATTCTTCCCATATATTCCTTAACTAAGTATATAGACTGTTCACGGATGGGGTTTACAAGAGGACAAATGGACTAAAAAAACTATTTTGCTTGATAAAAAATAGGATTACAAAGAGAAAAATGTTGATTTTGTATACAGGGTTCGCACAAACTAATTTTTTCCCTAGAGTAAACTACGTTTTTCTAATTTATACGCAAAATGTCAAAAAGAAAATAATGTGTCACCAGACTCGGGTTTTTAATAACTCGTCACCTCGCAGATGGTAATGGCAAAATATCTGTGTAGTGTTTTGCCAATCCTAGGTAGTAGTTATAAAAAAATAGCGTCCGTGGTGGCACTACCGCGTTGTCTAAAAGGTGCTGTAAAATTTAAAAACTGCATGATTTAAAGCTTGGACAACGTTGACCGAATAGGGTGAAACATGGATTAAACATAAAATAAACCAACACCGACGGTACTCTGGTATTTAGGCAAAAAGCATTCGTAGGCTAACACAAAGATAAAAAAATCTATTATAAATGAAAAAATTATTGTTAAAATTTTAACGAAATAAAAAAATGTATTTTAAACTATCCGAAACATAAATATATATGAAAAAAATCCAAAAATATGTAACATGAGGTGGGTTTTATATGTATAAGAAATCAGTATATATTTTTTTAATACTTATAATATATAAAATCGTGACTATCTATGCCCTTCCCAGTTATTAATTGGCCTCTATTGATCTAAAGCCATTAAACATAATAGTATTGTAATTTTATAGTAGTTATGGTTTCCATATTTGTCACCAAAATCAGTTAATATTGCTTCTGTGTATAATTTAGACATTAAAATAATTTTATACTTACATGGGTAGGATTTGAACTGCACGTTTTGATTTTTTATAACTTTTTTTAATTATATAAAAATGAATTTTATTATATGTTCTATACTGGTAAGGAGAATTCATTTATTCGATGGTAATTGATATGGTAATGGGTACACGCCTTAATCTAGGAATGGGACCTCTTCGGACCTGGTCCTGGGGTATAGCGAGCTGACCCTGTTCAGCACTATTGACCCCTATAAACTGGTAGGTCGCCTAAAACAAAATAAAGAAAAACTCCCAAAAACCCAAAAAAAAATTAATCAAAATCCGATGTTTTGGTGGCAAATCTGCCGCCGTTGTAAAGATAAAATTAGGTAAAATTAAAATTTAGAAGTTAACTAATATTTAAATTTAAAATGTTTCAAAATTTAAGTTTGGAACTTCTGATAATATTTTTGACATTAGTGTCATGAGTCAGAATTTCCTAAAGTTCCAAGCTTAAATTTTTAAAAATTTTAAATTTTTATTTTACTTAATTTTATCTTGATAACGGTGGCAGATTTTCCACCGAAGCGTCGACTTTTATTCAGAATTTTTTGGGGGTTCTTTCTTTATTTTGTCTTAGGCGACTGGCTAGTTCACAGAGGTCAATAGAGCTGAACAGGGTCAGCTCGCTATACCCCGGGACCAGAACCGAAGAGGTCCCATTTTTTCCTAGATTAAGGCGTGTACCCAATAAATTACCAGCAAATAAAGTTTTTTGTGTTAATCGGTTTTATTAGTACTAAAAGCTAAAACATAATTTAGTAAATCTCACCTACCAGAACCCACCAATCTTCTTATCAATCTGGGGTATTGATCAGACAAATAATAAAACCTTTTGGCGTAACGTATTCAGAGTAAATATTATACCGATATTATGATACAAATATTAAGTGCCTAACGATTTTATTATTTGTCTGATCTATGCCCAAGATTGATGAGAAGATTGATACGTTCTGGTAGCTCGGACTTACCAAATTATTTTTAGCTTCTAGTAATATAAAACCGTTTAACATAAAAATATTTTTTTATAAATTGTTATCTTAAGTTTTAAGTTTTGTTGTTAGTTTGATACTTTCTATTGCATACAGTTTATCTAATGACTCACTATAGCTAACCTAAACTAACCAACGATTTGATATTGAGGTAGTTGTGGAAAATATGTAATTCGCCATTTTGTGGCTAGGGCCATCTTGAATTTTATTTTTTTATAAAGCAAGTTCTGTTTTACAAATCAAGTCCTTTTATTTGATACCCATATTAAGGCAGTTGCGGAAAAATAAGTAATCAGTCATTTTGTGATGGCGACCATCTTGGATTTAATTTTTTTATACAGTAAGCTCTTTTCTACAAATTAAGACCTTTCATTTGATACCCATATTGAAGTAGTTGTGGAAAAATATGTGATCCGCCATTTTGTGGTGGCGGCCATCTTGGAATTTATTTTATTTTTAGTGAGGTCTATTCTTCCAATCAAGCCCTTTCATTTAATAGCCATACTGGGGTAGTTGTGGAAAAATATGTATTCCGCCATTTTGTAGCGGCGACCAACTTCGATTTTAATTTTTCCATAGTGGACCCTATTCTACCAATTATACCCTTTCATTTAATACCCATATTGGGATGTAATCCGCCATTTTGTATCGGAGGCAATCTTGGAATTACAATCATAATGAATGTATTTATTGTATTGTCATTAAGATTAAAAGTGTAGCAAATGTTAGATCGATCGGTCGTCAGGAAGGGGTCAAATTCCAATTACTAGATTTGACCCAAATAAATAAATAACGAATAACAAGTAATAAATAAACAGGCCACGTTAAATGAAACCGTTTAATTATATGCTTTTAACTATACCTATCCAAATAATATATTTATGTATATTACAATCGTAATAAATTTAATTTTAGGAAAGTTTGTTATTCGCTGGGTTTGAAAAAATGCATGTTCCATGTATGTTCCTAATATTATATCTTTTAGACAGCCCACAAAGGTCTATGCCTAAGTACCAGAGTACCGCGAGTGTTGGGTTATTAGATGTTTAAACCCATCTTTTCCCCTGTTCCGTCAATGTTGTCCCAGCACTAAAAATGCAGTCTTTGTATTTCACAGCACCCTTTAAGCAACGCAGTAGTGCCTCCACGGACTATATTTTTAAAATAACTAATAACTACTATATACTCAAGAATCTGTTCATTTTCTCAAAGAGACTCAACATAGATTTAACTACAATTTAAGGAACAAAGTCAGAGTCCCAAATTTGTCAAAAATATATTAAAGGTGACATGTTTCGCCGTCTCCGGCATCATCGGACCAAACTATTTAGGTAACTGTTGGTTTTAAATAGTTTGGTCTGATGTTGCCGGAGACGGCGAAACATGTCACCTTTAATATATATTTGACAAATTTGAGACTCTGACTTTGTTCCTTAAATTGTAGTTAATAACTACTATCTAAAAATGTCTTCCTTGCTGGGGATTCGACTTTGGGTCACCTGCGCTGCCGCGAAAGACAATTTAAAAGTATTTGAAGAAACAAAAACTACAGATTTCTTGACAAAACCTTTAGGCATAGCATTTATTCCATAAGCCAAACTTTTTGAAAAACAATTTTTGGCCCACTTTTATCCATGTTTTACTTAATATTGCTCTTCTTCTAATGGTTGCATCTGTTTTTAATAAAATTTATAATATCATGTTTAGGGTAAAACAGGGAAAGTCTACCCTTTCGTCTCTTACCACCAATTAAACATGAAGTTAACCTAGTTCGATGTTAAATGATTTTTATTAATACAAACTAAAAACTCTTTTTTTCTATAATCGACATATTATCTGTTTCCTCCGTCTGTAGAGTTCCAGGATAATAAAAATGCATTAACTGTTTGACTTGTACTCATGATGATGATAGTTTAAGCCCCATTTGGAATGCAAGCGCATAGTTCTTTTTAAATACCTTCAAATAAATTTCAATTGCGGCACCAAAAAGCTTTTTAACTTTAACACCTTAAAACACAGCATCTTCAAAAAAGTTCGGGATTCTTTTTTAACAGACTAACTTGGAAAATTGTTTTCATGATTGGAAAATTTTGTCCTCAGCACCTTAGTATTCTGGGTTGTGTTTAAACTACTAACCAGAACCGTTTACCTTAATGACGCCAAGAAATCTTTAAATAACTTTTTTCCTGAAGTTTTGGGTTGTGGAACCTTCTGTGTGTAAAGGTATTTTCTTCCTCTTTAAGTAAGGGGTTATGGAATTTGAAATTTTGTTTTGGTACATTTCCTAATTCATTTTTTAAATGGACAACATTTTATGAATATTGTGTATAAATCTAAGATGAATGAAAGAAAAATTAACGAGATACAGCGGTTTAAGTGACAACGCCTCATTGGATGACTCTTATGGACATTTTATTCAACATTTTTTACTGCCCAATATTGGCGCTTTTTTACATAATTTACGAGACAATGATAAGGGTTTTTTTTTAATTTGTAAACATTTCTAATTTTTATGGAAACAAATAAGTAGAGTTTCTCAAAAATGGCGTTTTTACTTTAGTGTTCCCAGAAGGTGAAAACGATTTTCTAACGAAGAAACTTTATTTTTTAATTTCACGTGATCAAGTACCGAGATGGTTTATTTCTGTGTGGGGAATTCTCGTTTGGCACCTCATAAAATTTTATCTGACCTGACTCTTTTTTAATGGTTTGAACACCTCGGCAATGCATTATCTCTTCTCGTTTGGTACCCTAAAAGTGGGAATATAATTCTTTAGTGAATTTATAAAGTGTGCAATAGTCTTAGTTTAAATTAGGAAATTAAAAAAAGGACTAGCTTACCAGAACTAACCATATTCTGTAATTGTACCAAAACTTTTGTAATGCAAGAAGATTGTCACCGATTAAGAAGTGTTTACAGATGGGTTTTTGTTCAAATTCGCATTTGGCTAATGCGCATTAACGCGCTTATGTAAAATTAAAATGAATATGTCTGTCTAAATTATGAAATTATACATATGTACACCTTAAGGGTACCAAACAAGAGGAAATAATTATGCATTTTGACAAAGGGACCAAACCAGAAAAAAAAGGACCAGCTTAGGTAAAATTTTATTAGGTGCCGAAACGAGAATTCCCCAAACGGGAAAACACTACCGAGATATAATGGGCACCGAGTAATTGTCACCATTGCCTTATTTCTTGAAATTGTTTACCAGAAAATTGTATACTATCTTCTCCTATTGATGTGTTTTAATATACCGTTAATGATTTGAATTGTGTCGTAAAAAAATAGCAAAAAAATACTTTTTCGATCAAGTATTTATCTTACTATTTATCTTACTATTTATCTTACTATTTATCTACTTCTTCCACCTTTTTAAAAATTCGCTTTGAAATTGCCTTCATATTAGGTATGTTTAAATACTTATTATTTATGTAATTAGGTAATTTTGATTTGTATAATATAATTTATTAAATAATGTATATTGTAATCATATTAATGCAAAAAAGATAATTTGCATCAAAAGAAATACCCATGAAAGGTACCTATTACAATATTAATTTAAATTTGTTTTTAATTATTAATCATTTTATAATTTCCTAAGGTCTTCAATAACACTATAAAAACTTATTTGTTAATTATATTATTAAAAAGAAGCATAGGAAAAATATGGGTTACAAAGTCAAAGGTCAGGTAAAATATTAACGGAAGTGTCATAGTAGAATTATTATTTTTATCATAGTTTATTTTGTTTTCTGAAAATATAACTTTAAACAAATAATATTTGTCGTTTCCCCAAAATAAAGATATTTTATAAATAGTGGCGGCGCCAAGGGGTGGTCGCGGATGAGCAAGCGCCCAACCTGAATTGCTCTCGCCCAACCTGTTAATTAAGCAAAAACCAAAGAAACGCAAAAAGTCTATTGAAAGAACATTCTATTCTCATAAACCATTTTTTTAATTCATATTAAAGTAATCTGAAAATGATCCCAATCATGGAGCATTGAATAAATGATCTATTGTCGCAATATTAAATACTAGTGGACCCGTGCCCACTTCGTTGGGCTTTAATATCTAAACTTTTTTTTAATCATAGTAAAATAAAGCCAATAACACTTCTGAATAGTGTTTTCTAATTGAATGTCAATATTGAAGAAAGTGATTTTTGGGTTTATTTTAAGAAAAATACTTTATATGAAGGTATGTCCTAAACGTCTTAACTTTTGAGATACAGAGTGTTAAAATTTCCAAAAATAAAATATTTTTTTAAAAATATCCCAACTATTCTTTACCCAATTTTATTGTAATTTAGCAATATTATTAATAACATTAAGGGGGTAATTTATCACTAACCTAATAACATTTAGTAAGTCCAGTGGCGTCTCTCTAAAGAAATATTTCCAACAAAAACGGTACGCCACTGACTGTGTAAATGTGTGAAAAAATTTTGTGCTTTCTTGAGATTAGGCAAATAAAAATACTGCTTTTATGTCCCCTATTTTTTCGTATTTTGTTTGGTTTAAGAGAAAAAAAACACTTAATTGCATATTTTTAGACCATAAAAGAAGCATTGCGGGATCTTTTTCTTTTAAAAATTAGGTTTTATATTTTTTAATTAGCAATTATGTAACAAAAATAAGAAATGCTTATTTAAATAGGGTTTATATTCAGTATACCAGTTTTTAATAAAATAAGTGTTTTCGAAATTTTTGGTTTTTGGAAAATTTTACCACCCTCTACCTCAAAAGTTAGGACGTTTTGGACATACCTTCATAAGAAGTTTTCTTTTTAAAATAAACTAAAAAATCACCTCCTTCAATATGAGGATCGGGTAAAATTTGTGTAAAATGGTGCCACTTAAGCTACTTTTTGGCATTAAAATAACTTTGGTCACGTGGTCTAGTATAAAGGCACTGGCAACTTTTTTTGGAAATAGAAATGAAGGTCATGTAGCCCCTCGTTTTAAAGCTCCTTAATGCTACCAAACGCCACTTTCGGCAAGGCCGTTCTAGACTTACAAGCCAATTTCATTAAAACCGCACTGTTTGAACGGTATTTGAGCCAAATTTTAAACGGTTCTAAGTGCGGAACGGCTGGGCCGATTTTCAAAAACAAAGCGGCGTTGAGTAGAGAATTAAAGGGCCTTTAAACCGAGGTTCTACATAATTTCCATTTTTATTTGAATAAAAAGTCCATTCAAAAGACAAAGTGGTAACTATTTTAATATCATCACTGTATTTTATTTTGTTAATAAATAATATACATTTGGTCATTACAATTTTAAATCGGTATACACATAACTACGGGGAAAAAATTCGGAATTTTTTTAAACATTTTATTAGAATATTTTATTTTATATATAAATTTTACATTAAAATCCGTTTCTAATGACATAGAGCAACATGGTGGTAATTTTTTAATATTGCGATCATAGATCATTTATTCAAGGATTCCATTATTCGGATTTTTTTTCTTCACCCTTTCGGGGTCATCCCACCCAGGTCCGACGACCGCCCCCTAGGTGGTGCACTGCAGCCTGAAGACTTATTGTACCTTGACCCCTACTCCTTCTCATTCACACACCATTCATTCCATAACTTGGATGGTTGTTGCTCGGTCCGCATCCCCGAGCAGAACACCGTGTGCCGCTGCCCGAAACACCGCTGTCGCCGGACACCCATCCAAATTATGGGCGCGCATTTTACTGCTTAACTCCGGTGATCGACGCTTGCCGATACAACCGAAGCCGCCACAAGCGCGCCTATTATTCGGATTACTTGAATATGAGCTGACTAAATAATTTATATAAATGGAATGGTTTTGGAACATGACTTTTTTGCGTTCAATTAGCTGGTTGGGCATGTTGGGCGAGAGCAATTTAGGTTGGGCGCTCGCCACCGCGTCCACCCTTGGCGCCGCCACTAGCACATATGTGTATGTGAATTATCTGCGGAAGCAAATAATACTCCATGTGCATATGAGTTTTGTTATTAGGCTGCATTTGGTTGTTAGCTAACAAAATAATTACTTTATTAAAAAAAAATGGTTTCTTATTTAGTATAAGTATATTACATATAAAATCATAAGGCAATAAATTTGCAACTTAAAAAACAATGTTTTAATATGGGGTACAGGTGTGTTTACAAATTATACTATATCAATTAAACAATTTTGTTATGTGTGACCGACTTCTTAACAAGTTTCTTATTATTATCGAGTCTACTTATTATTAATGTTCATGAATTATTACGAAAATTATTGTTCATAGTTAAATTTATTGATAATAAACTTGGTAGTTCGTTAAGTTTCAGTGACTCCCAAATTGCGAAAGCTTCTACTTTTATGTTTTTTCTTGCTGGTAACTAAGATTTATTAAAGCAGGGTGGTCCTTAAGTTAAAAAATTGTGATTTAACTAAACTTAGTACAAAAGTTGATATTAACTGAGGTACAGGGTGTCAAAGATAAAAAAATATGGTTAAATTATTTCGATAATATTTGATACGTTTTAAATATTGTAATAAAACTGGGTATCTAAACATGAGCTGTTGATATCTGACATTAATAGTTATGTGTTAACTAAAAGACTCCTCCTACACTACTTTCAATATCTCCAAAACGTCCCAACTTTTTGTGATACTCTGTATGTGCCATTGTTTTTAAGATATTTGCATTTTTTTTTATCTTTGGACAAACCACGAAGGCTAAAAGCCCAAATACTAACGTACCGTGGGTGTTTTAAGCGAGGTAAGAGGGAGTTTGTTGACACGGGACTTAAATACTTGAAGATTAGGGGGAAAGGAAAGACCTCCATGTGCAGCAGGTTTCACATTCTAGAAACTATAGGGATAAAAGAACAAACAAAGTGGAAAGTTCAAGGCCTGTCCAGTTGGACCGTATAGGGATGCATACGCGCGGCACCACGGGTTTCTCTGTAGAGATAAATCCCCCACAGCCCGACGATAAGCAAGAGTGGGAAGCCTTTCTGTGTGTTCATTAATGAGACGAATAGCTCTTCTTTGAATAGAATCAAGAATGCTTAGGGTTGTGAGTGTTACATTTAAGTGGTTTAGTGCAACCAAAAGTATATGGATTATACATATGGATAAATACATAAAATCATTCGTTTATGATGAGGCAGTTGTAGTTATAGCTAATACGCTGTTTTTCAAGGCATTTTCTAGGTTGCACTAAATAACTTAATGGTAAATATCTGGAAAACGGTTGTTCAGACCGATTCTTACAAAGTATACCTTATTTGTGTAAAAAGCAATAAAGAGCTCAATATTTGACTCGGATGGTACATACCGAGAAGCACAAAAAGTTGCGTTTAGAGAAATTAAAAGTAGTGTAGGCAGGGTTCTCTAGTTAACACATAAAAATTAACATAAGATATGAATAGCTCATGTCAAAAACCCCTGGATACCGAGTTTTATTACAATATTAAAAACGTATCAAATATTATACAAAAAAATCCACTTTTGTACTGATGTAAGTTTAGTTAAATCGCATCAATTTAACGTCGCAATTTTTCAGTTAAACTTGGCCCATTACTTAGAGACCACCCTATTTAAACAATAAAATATCTGAAAAAGAAACATATACAGGGTATCCGTTAATTAATGGTACAAAGAAAACCACAGATTCTTCATATCAAAATATTAATTGCCCTGAAGAAGGAAATACATTTTCCGAAATATCGGCTAAGTAGAAAACGTATTTTCTTTATTTCTTAAACCTCCACCCATCAACTTAAACTATAAATTCTATTAAGGCTGTCATTCATTTTAACATCAAAATATTAGGATTAAACTCGACATACCTATATGCAAAAGCTGATAATAAGGAAGATACAGGATGTCAAAGTGAAAAAAATATTTTTAATTTGATTCGATAATTTTTGATATGTTTTATATATTTTGGTGAAATTCGGTATTTGGGGGTTCTTTGACATGAGCTATTGAGATCTGATACTAATTTTTATGTGTAAACTAGGGGGCTGGCTACACTATTTAATTTTTTTAAAACGTCCCAACTTTTTGTGCTACTTTGTATGTATCATCTAAGGAGACCAGTAAACTTCCCTATGCTTTCTACACATTTAAGGTATACTTTGTAAGAATAGCTCTGAGCAACCGTTTTTAGAATATTTTCATTTAGGTAGTTCAGTGCAACAAAAAAATATATGAAAAAATACAATAAATAATTCGTTTTTCATGAAGTAGTTGTAGTTATGACTAATTTATGATGTTTTTAAAGGCATTTTTTTGGTTGCACTAAATCACTTAAATTTAAATTTCTTGAAAACAGTTTCTCAGAGTAATTCTTACAATGTATACCTTCTTTGCGTAGAAACCATGGTGAAGTTTACTGGTTTACTTAGATAGTACATACAGTGTAGCACAAAAAAGTTAGGACGTATTAAAAAATTGAAATAGTGTAGTCACCCCTCTGGTTAACACATAAAAATTATTAATAAATCTGGATAGCTCGTCTAAAGAAACCCTTAAATACTGAGTTTTATTAAAATATTTAAAACATGTCAAAAATTAACAAAATAAATTGGAATAAAAAATTTCACTTTGACACCTTATATCTTCCTTATTATAAACTTTTGGATATAGGTATGTTGGGTTTAATCCTAATATTTTGACATAAGGAATATGTGGTTTTTCTATGTACCATTAATTAGCAAACACCCTGTAGACTGTCCACGGATGGGGTTTATAAGCGCCGAAAAGTGCATAAAATAAAACATTTTCGAGAAAAAATTTATACTAAGAATTACTTTTTGTTGAAATGTGATGTTTTGTTTTATTCTTTCATATTCAGAGTCTGTATATTTGTAACCTGTAATTTTTTTATTTTAAATATTTCAAGAAAAAAATTATTTTCCCTTAAAATATTTCTTGTATCCAAAATGCTTTAAGTTGTGATAAAAATTGCCGTAGGGTATACAGGGTGGTTTAAAATCACGTAAATATTAATTTGAGAACAAAAAAATGGAAATTACATTTTTAAACTGGATAATTATTAAATAGCATAAAAAAGTAATCGTAAGGATATATATTTTTATTGGTAATTGCTTTTAATAAAAATAAAATATATATATATATATATATATATATATATATATATATATATATATATATATATATATATATATATATATATATATATATATATATATATATATTTTAATTCAATAAAAAAATTGAATAAAAGCGTCAAGAAAAATTATTCTTCTCTGGCTTATGATACCAAGAAAGAAAATAAGTGGTAAGGTCATTTTTAATTTGTGGGATGATCCGTTTTGGCTCTTAACGTCTTCTTTGTTTTAAATTAAAGCTTTAAGGCATTTAATATCTATTAATGATCTTCTGCAAAAAAATCTGCATAAAATTGTGTTTGGGCAACATATTGCAAATTGTTTATGAGATAATGATGCATATAATTGTTGATCGTAAGCATATTTATGCAATTTTAAGTACTGCACAGGATTACACATATTAGCAACAGATACTAAAAATAATAATGGTTTTAAGAATTAGTTGTAGTTGCTTTTGTTAAGTGGGTTTATAACATATATAATTAATTAGGCAGTAAATAATTTGTTATGGCTAAATTATTTAATTATTGTGAAAAACTACTTTTCCGCATTGTGCCCGAATGTTAGACCAAATGTTAAAAACACAGTAGCACACAAAAGTTTTGCTTTATAAAAATTTCGTCAAGCAAGACCTGCACTTTCTTTTATATATTTGTTTAAATTTGTTATGAGAATAACTGTAAGAGAAGTAGTACTATTGTTATTACCTGATTAATATTTTTAAATTAAATTTGCCGATTTAAAGGTAGTTACATATGAGGATTTATTTGGTAATTAATATATATATATATATATATATAAAATACTAAAAATCAGGAGGTTATTGGGGATGCAGTCAAAGTAATATGACTGCATCCCCAATAACCTCCTGGTTTTGATGAGTATTTTTCTTAACTAGTCAGTCACGACTACTCCCACCTTATATATATATATATATATATATATATATATATATATATATATATATATATATATATATCGACGGCAGGATTTAATATCCTACCACTAGACAATGAAACTTGTCTAATAAGTAGACGCTTGTTTTCTATGCTATTCACCACGACTCAATACAGCCTCACTGATGAGTTCCTGTAAGGCAGGCGAAACCGGTCTGGGGAGAAAGGCGTGGTGGATAGCATAGAAAAGCAGGATGTTTTCTTTGGACTGACTTTAAAGGGAGTAAAATATTTTGTATTATATATATTTTATAATCGTATAGTAAACATATTTATTATTTTTCCACTAACCAGAAGAAGACATTTATAGGTAATAGTGTAAAGTGACAATATTTTCAATCATACAAAGCGGGACAAATAGAAAAAGAATGCAAAAATGTAAATAAAAACCACAAAAACGTCTTCACCTCCATTGTAACGTTTTAATGGGAAAGGATGAATTGTAAAATTGGTTGTACAAACAATTCGGCAAAAAAAAAAATTAAAGATAAAAAAATAATAAAAAAGGTGTTCACCACCGCGAAAATCTTTGTATACAGGGTATCCCAACTTTATTTATACATGAAATAACTTTTTCCTTGTACAAGATAAAAAAATAAACTTAAAATAATAAATGTTTATTTAAATACACATATTCTGTTTACAGTATTAGTTTATATATAAGGTGTCTCAAAAACAGAGTTTTTATTTTTGGGTAGGTTTTATTAAATAAATATATAAAGTATATTTTTACAAATTTTATTTTTATAATAAATTCTATATCAAAAATGTATAACACATTATACGTCAATTTTTTTTTGGTTTTTGAGATATTAACAGTAAGCTTATATACTCATAACCAATTAAAAGTGGAAAAGTAAAATAATATTTTGTTTTTAATTATTTTAAAGTAATACTGTCACTGTTAGGGTGACAAATAATACGGACACATGTAATTTAGAACCTTAAGAACTACTAATAGGTAAGTAAGTAGTTAAATTAGTATATATGCCTTAAATGCGTTACTTTAAGTGTATGAATTAATATGTAATCCATATATTTAAATATTTGTAAACCCACCTTTGACCATATGAGTATATGGTCCGAATTACAACTTTCAAGCTGTTATGATTCCAAGACATTAATCCAATAATATACCGAATATTGATAAAAATAGGGACTAAAGTATCTTTTTGAACTTATTTCAGTTTATTCCACTGGTTTTAATATTATTAAAAAAAACATTGCTCCAGTGAATACTTTTGTTAATATTTTTTCCTTTAATAAACTAGAGTATATAAAAAAACTCACACAAAAATCTTCGAACTGATTCAAGCAACATTTTTTTAGATTTTCCAAATCAATGATAAAATGGATCTTTATAATTAAGAAAGGGTGGATCCCATAAGAAAGTTTGTTGGATAGATAATTATAGATATATTTTTCAAAAATGTTTTGAATTTCTAATGCTAACACTTTTGCATTTTTGGTTAGTGTAAAGGTATGTATGCACCAAAGGAACAATAAGGAACTTTTTGTTACTAAATGTGGCTTTGTTTTCCAAAATTGCGAAACAAATGTCAACAGGTTTCAACTTTTTGTCTTTACCAAAGCTACTAAAGTTAGGAACAGTTTTAGTTTTTAGCGTCTGCACTTCGCGAACTAAATTTGTTCCCACTATTTTTTCTTTGATTTTATCGACTTAAAATAGAAACACGAAACATACAGAAACATAATTATTTTGTTGGTACAACAATGATTAACTCATTGAAACATTATGGAACTTTTTGGAAACATGCATAAACAAAAATTTCCTCATTATTGCTGTAAGGAACTTTTTGGTTACTAAATGTTGCTTTATATTCCCAAATTGCGAAACAAATGTCAACAAGTTTCAACTTTTTGTCTCCACTAAAGCAACTAAAATTAGGATTATTATTAGTTTTGTTTATTGTTTTTTACTTTTACACATTGTCGTATTTCGCAAAACTTTGAAAATTAAATCTCTCCACTGCAGCAACAACTAAATTTGTTCCTACTTTTCATTTGATCTTACTGACTTGAAATGGAAACACGAAAAACATACAAAAACATTTTTATTTTGTTGTAACAATGACCAACTTATATGAACATTATGGAACTTTTTGAAAACATTCAACATAAACAAAACAGTTCCTCATTGTTGCTTTGGTGGATACGTACCTCTAAGAAATACTAAATGTTTTTGTGATCCTCGTCAACCATATTGGTAAGGGAACCTTAATAAAAATTAGTTGGTTAGTTAAAGAGCGTCTAATGCTAATCCTAGTTAAAAGCTATGTACCTGAGGATGGATCTAGTATTTGTTTAAAGCATCTTATTTTATCTTTACTATAAAAACACCACAGCCAAACACAAAAATCGACGTGTTCCAAGGTTTTTCTAAAAACAAACCACTGAATTAAAGAATTTATTCCAACCCGCTCGACCGGGTTGACAAATTTCAGAAATTAATATCTACCTTTGCTTAGACCTTTGATATATTTTATCGGATGATAAAAAGTTATAGGACCAAAATTATTCTTTGAATTTTATTCTATAAAAATGCTTTAGTATAATGCAAAGTAAATATAGAAAAAAGTTATAACGGTTTAAAAAAATGTTACACGTGTGACCCTAATAAAAAATTTACTAACTTAAAATTAAAAATAATATAATGTAAAACAAAAAATATAAAACAATTTTTTTGTGTGATTAGCACTTTTCATATAAATAATAAAAACCGTTTGCACCCTTTTTCCAAGATGGCAGGCGGTCGCAGGACAAGGGTGGCGACCCCACAAACTTGAATGTAACTTTACTTTGACCTCCCCATGACAACAAAAAAATAAAATTGCGTCCTTCCCAAATTGCCCTAATGTAACATTTCAATGGACTATAAATTAAATCAAGACTCTTTATATATATAATATATATATTTTTTTCGTTTAGATATTCATTAAAATATTTAATTTTATATCATCAATATTAAAGTTAAATGCCTGTTGCACTTTTAAATAATCTATGATTAAAACGTTTAGTTATTTCGTAACAATGAAATTTATATATTTGTAATTGCCGTATTCCATTGTTGTTAAAGTATATGAATTAGGTTTCACATATTTTATTTTTCCGACAAAACTTATAATTTGCGGTTTGCAGTTGAAACGGCGTTTATAATCATTTATCACTTTCTATAATGTTTTATTGCAAAAATTTAGGCCTGCAAATTTAATAAATTATAATTGCAGTATTTAGTATTTATAAGTGTAAAAATGCACGCAAATATTACGATTTGTCCTATTTATTTTTAAAATATACGGTTTTTAAGAGTATGAATTTGCTGGCAAAAAGTTTGCAATCATAGGGCTCAAAATTGACCATTATTGGCACAATGTTTAAAAATTGCATGTAAAACATTTTTCTATACGACAAAAAAGTGACGCGTTCGCCTAGTTAGACACTCGAAATATGTCATATTGACAGACTGGGTTAAAACTCCGCTTCCATATAAGACGGATGAATATTCGTAATAGACTTGTCAAAAGAAACCCACCTAAATAGGTTTAAAAGGGTATAATATCCTAAAGTCCATTTCCTTGCCGGCCCTAGCACTATAACACTTATCGCATCAAATGTGCTTTGAATGTACTTTTTATACCGGGTGGTGTGTCGCCCAGTGGAACATAGGAAATTCTATGGTAAATTATTGGCTCCTCTTTTAGAAAGAAAATGTAGGATAACTTTTTGAAAAGGCCAATCTGACGCACCCTCGTGCCAAGTTTTAAAAAATTTAGAAAGGGAACCTTTATTTATTTAATTATTTAATTAAATGTAATTGCAAATTTTGTTTCAGTTAAAACCAAACAGACATCAACGAGCAAACAATTTGTTATAAGTGATTTATTGACACTTTTCCTTATGATAGTGACAACCTTATTTTATAGGTGCCTGTTTGGTTATACTTGAACAGAAATTTCGGTAATTTTGCAAATTCATTTAATGGAATACTTAATTCAAGATTCGCTTTTTTTTTACTTGTAAAGAGGGTTTGTTATATTGGTCTTTTCGAAAAGTTTTCTTACATTTTTCTGTAAAATGTACAGGGAAGCCAATAATTAACCTCATAAAATTTACACCGGATTTCCTAGGTTTCGCTCGGCGACGCACCACCCGGTATACAGGGTTAGTAGAAAAATCGGAACGGTGGATTATCTCAGCAACCATCAATTATGAATGAACCAAATTTTGTACCAAGGGGTAACTGAATATAAAGAATTAAAACATTGTATTTGCAAGTTTGTAGTTGTCTCTATTGATTGGGGAATTTTAAACGTTTAAATAATATACCCTTTTTTTAATTGTAATTAATTGCTTGTATCAACTTTATTATGACCTGATATTATCGCTTTTTACTTCTGTCAGTTTTGGAGATATGGCATTATGCTTTTTCGAATTTAGTACAAGAACGGCTGGGTATGGTCAATAATCTAAAAAACGGTCCAATAAATATTCGTCAGAATTAGTACAGGGGTGAAACTAGACCTTCTTAATTTATAAGTAGCATTTTTGCCACGTTTTCAAGATTCCTAAAAAAATTAAGGAAAGGGAATAAGGAAATTCAATTAAGAAACATTGCAAATGCAATTCCTGAATTTACAATACACAGTTACTCCCATGTACAAATTTTGACAAATTTCGGTTGGATCGTTTTGAGATAATTGACCATATCTGGTCGTTCCTGTATTCAAGCTATTGTATCATATCTTTGAAATTGACAGGAAGTGAAAAAACATAATAGTAGGTTATTCTAAATTTAATTCAAGCAATTCATTATAATAATGAAAAATAATGTATTTCATTTAAAATTTTAAAATTTCCTAACCTAGAGAGAAACTATAAACTTGCAGAAATATCATTTTTAAATTCTTTATGTTCAGTTAATCCTTTACACAAAATTTGGTTTATTTATGTTTAACGGTTGCTGAGATAATCCACCGTTTCGGTTTTTTCTACTAACCCTGTACGTATCGTTTTAGGCTAATATTGTTCTGATGGATGAAAACATTGGTTAAAATATCAATGTAACTATGTAACATTATATTGTAAAGACATATTAACAATTTTATACAAAACGTGTTATAAAGAAGAGAAGAAAACCGTTTGTGTATTTTTTAATATACGTCTTTTATTCATTTAAAATACAAAAAAGCCTATGTATTTTTAAATATTTAATAATAAATTACTTGATTTACAAATACATCGGATTTTCTTCACGGTCAAACTTGCCTCGAATTGACGAAGGATGAATGAACTAAACTTTTATTAGCAGATGATCTACACAAGATAATTTACTGTTTACACTAACAAGTTGTTGTAAAACTAAATATCAAAACAATCATCAATAACAAGTAATATTTAAACGTTATACATATTTTATTAATACTTGTATTAGGTTTAACGGTTATTTTTAGTATTTAAAAGATTCAGGAACCTCTCTCGTTTATCTAAGTTTATTGAGAAGTAGGGTGTGTAGGTATGTGTATACGTCATAAGTCAAAAGTGTGACTTTTTACAAATGATTTAGGTTCATATTTATCTACACTTTTAAACAGGGTTTTTTTAATATAGAGTTAAACCTAAAGGTTTGCATTTTGCCCGGATTCTACGAAATGAAAAAAGTTTTAAAATATATCTTCTTTCCAATCAAAGTATTAATAATATGAAAAATTTAGTGTGTTTATTTTTTTTGCCAACAAAAATAAGTGTTGTTTAAAACTTTATTTATAAAAATCCTATATGAAAATTTCATAAAGTTTTTCATATTCTCATTAGTTTGTTTCCGTTGCATTATCTATACATGAAAATACAAAGGAAATTTTGAACTTCCAATGTCTTGATTTATCTACTATTCACAGAACGTTTCGGGTAGGCCTATCTTTGTCGTGTCCAGTGTAAACTAACCAGGACTTTCCGAAACGTTGTGTAAATAGTTAAAAATAAAGACAATGGAAGTCCGAAATTTCTTTGATATCACTGGTAAAAACCATTGTCTACCACATTCAAACAGATCTATACATGATATTGAAAACGTTAATCCGAATTTTAAGCGAGTTTTGAAAGAGTTGCATCCTACATATCCTCTGGTTACCGAGACCTACTTTTTACCCTTTTCTGAAGAATATGAGAACAAAAACTTTGTTTCACAAACATATACGTTAAAAGTTATTGCTTTAAAAAATTACATGACTAACTTTAGGATAAATATTAACCAGTTATTTTTTTTATTACAAAAGGATATTAGGCAAGCGTGCCTACAAAAAACAATGAAATTTTTATCCGCATCAAATAAGTCAAGGTCTATAAATGGGATTTTCTAGTGCAAATTACTGGTTGTGTCTAATCTATAAAATCTAATCACGATTTAGTAAAATTTCAACGTACAGGGTGTCTGGATTTTGCTGCAATTACAGTGTATCTCGGATATTATTAGAGATAAAGACTTGCGGCTTTTCCGAACTGTTGCCACTAAAACAAAAGACGAGACTAAATTATTTTTCATGGCCTTTTAGGATCTTGATATTGATTTAATTAAATTAATTTTTTTGCTATTTTCGGACCTCTCCTAGTTCAGTTGTCTTGTAACTTACAACAAAAGTAAGAACTGGTATTAGTAGATAGTTTTACTTAAAATTCAGTACTGTATTTGGACTTTTTTTTTAACTTTATAGAATAAGAGCTTTTTAAAAACATGTAATACCTAATAATGATTTTATAATTTTAGGCCTAAAAATTAATGTTTTTAATTCTAAAATTAAATTTTGCATAGTGCGCCATGATACAGACATTCTAACAAATGAATAAAGTAAACCCCTATGTTCATAATTTATTTTTTTTTACAGCAAAATCTGCGCTTTAACTACTTTAACTCACTCAGCATCCCTACTCACCACTTGGTTCCTTAAGTTTGTTCACTTATTAATAAGAACTGAATATTTTGAATCAGCTACACTCAAAACTGTGTCCAAACTCAGTATGTATACATGAATTTTAGAAAAACGTTGATTTAGATGAATTAGTAGAAAACCGTGTATAAAACGGTTTCCAAAATTATAACTGAAATTTAAATTTTAAAGGTATCACTCTCATACATGGTTTTGTACTAATTTCCTTTAAATCGATTTCATGTCGTGTCATAAAAATTAAAAGTTCTTATTAAAATTAATTAATCACTAAATAGTATAGAAAGCAAAGACGCTTTTCGCGTCTGTTTGTATGTATGTATGTATGTATGCTAAGATCATTAAAACTACCCAACGGATTTTATTGCAGTTTTTTTTAATAGATAAAGAATATATCAGAAAACCACTGATAATTTTTAAGATTTCTAATATGAAGTCGTAAGTAAACACATTTTTATGCGCTTACATTGCAAACGCTGGCTGGTAAAGTTTTGATTAGTTCTGGTTAAATTTAAATATGGTCAGGTAAAATTTAACGCCTGTAAAGCCGCGTGCAAAGCTAGTTATATCTATAAGAAACTTAGATATTGGTTTTTACATTTATTTTAGAATTAGTATAAAAATATAAAAAGCAAGTCAGATAAAACAGCCATGAAACTTGGTACATTTGTTGAAATTTTCTAATCTTAAGTTATTTTTATAATTTTCTACTTAAAAGATTTGTCAAGCACCAAAACAAATAAATGCTGCTTAGAAGCATATTCACTGTAGTGTTCAAAACACTAAAGGGAATCTTGGTGCGTCGAGTGATTGACCGATTTTTTTTAGTAAAAAATTAGAAAAATGTCCTAAAATAACAAAATTTTAACAAATACACCAAGTATGATGACCGTTTTAAGTGACTTGCTATTTTTTTTAAATACTTTTGAAAAAATTTAAAGACCAATACCTAAACTTGTTAGAGATATAATAAATACATTTTGATAAGAACTTTTAACTCTCGTGACTATTCCCAAGCAGCAAGTTGACGTCTTATTAACGTCTCTTTTTAGTAATTTTTGGTCACATTTGGTCATTAAAGACGACATAAGATGACGACAAAATGACGTTAAATTGACCTCCCTAAGTCACAGATAAAAGTCGTCCCGGTAATGACGTCATAATGACATCTTTAAGATGACGAAAAATTGACGCATATATTTTTAAAAGCTAAAATGATCCGCTATTTTATGTGAAAATTGAAATAGGAAAAAACTCCTTACTGCTTGCAATTTCCTTGCACTGCAAGGTCGCATCTCTCGGGACACTGTTCAACCTGGAGATGCAGATTTTTTTAACTAGCCGAAGATATTTCTTTCAAAGCTAATTGAGATCACCAGCCGCAGACCGGTCTCGAACTATTTTGGTCTCATTGGGATAGACAAGATTATTATAATGGGTCGGTGTAGGCGATTAAAAGCGAATATGTTGAATAAACGTAGTAGTTTATTGTCCATTACGCCATCTATCGGTTGAGTTTTTTCCTATTTTAATTTTGTAAAATTATTAGTCTTATTTTTCTGGCATATGATATTTTGGTTGGATTTTGACACATGTTGGTTGGTTTTCTAAACATGACGTCATTAGATTTTTATGAGCTAGTATCATAAAAACATGGCGTCGAAAAGACGTCACTTCAACGATGTCAAAAACACGTCATTAAAATGACGTCATAATTTTGGTCTGATGACGTCTTATGACCAAAAATGACTTAAAAACGACGTCATAATGACGTCAGCTTGCTGCTTGGATTATGGGCAAAAATTGGTGATCTCTACTCACTTTCTTTACTTAACTTCCTATACTGTTTTTTTTTAAATTTTAAAATAAAAAAATACATGATATTAAACAACTATATAATATGCCATGCGTGATTAACCTTAAAAGTAACCACAAGAAACATTTTTTTAAACGAGATTTAGAAAACTGGACCTATTTATTAAAAGTTGTAAGGTCAGAAGTAAATGTTTGGTACCAAAATGGGTTCATGAGTTGACCGTATCCGATTAACTCCGATAGACCATTACAAGCAAAATTTTGTTTAATAATAATGACCTTAGTGGGTATTAAACACCTTTAAAATTTTAGGTTAAAAATTAATTGAAGGTTTTGTATTGTTACAAGAAATTGCAGTGTTTTGTTTTATACAGAGTGTTTGCTTGCTTTGTTTTGAAAAAACAGGGCGTTAAAGTTGGTATTTAATAAATATCCCTAATGTCCCTAAACCTATTTGGCCTAAATTTTGTATTGTTGTTTCAAGTAGTAGGGCGCCGATTTAGCCTAAGTAGAATAAAATTATTCGGTACAGTGGCGTCTGAGTGGGCAACACAACCACTATTATTAAAAAGTAGGTTACGTTAACGACCGCCTTTCTAATTTTATTTATATTTTTTTACGATTAAACAACTTAAAATACAACTTTTTTGCTCCTCTATTTTTTCGTACCTACCTCCGTGATCTAAAAAAATTAAGGCACTTAAAACACCTTCTATGTATTTATAGACAGCCTAAAATTAAAATAAAAATTTTACAAAAATATTATTTTGACTTTCTGTATGGCTAATGCCAAAAGCTAAAAAGAAAAATGAATAAGTCGTGTATTTGATCATACGGTGGTTATTTTTCTTATAGGAAATTAGGAAAAAGCCAGTAGCGTACTTTTTTTTAAATTATATTAGCTGTGATGTCCACTTAGACGCCACTGTCCTAAATAATTTTATTCTGGTTATGGCTAAATAATATCTTATTGCTTTAAACAACTGTACAAAGTTTAAACCAAATGGGTTTAATAATATTTAAGATATTTATAATATACCGACTTTTTTAAAACTTTAACGTCCGATATTTAAAAAACCAAGCTACCCGGATACACATAGGTTTATATAACTTTTTTTTTAAACTTCATAAGAAATCACTTTTTAAAGTCTTGTACCATGGTTCGAAATACCCTGTATACAAAAAAGTAAGTTACTAAGCTTTGTAGTTCTTACATATGGGCTCGCAATTCTTTAAAAATACCTTAAAATAAAAACTACTATATAATTAGTATGCAGAGCCGTACGCAGGGGGGAAAATATAATGGCAATAAAATTGCCAAGCCCAAAAAAACTTTTAAAGATGGGTTGTTTTTTTACCGCTTTATTTACTTACCTGAAGTCTTTTTTTTTTGGTTGTCGCCATTTTGCCTTTCTCCCCTCCCTTCGCCTCCTGAACCAAAATTATTCAAACACACTTTTAAACAGTGGCTTGTGTTAATTTTGTTTATTAAGGGTTTACTGCGTAGTGTTTTTTTTATTTTTTTATGGGGTGTGACGTCATTACCGGATCAATTTAAGCACACTTAAAGTTAACATAAGCTCTATTTGGCATAACTAAAAGTAATCCCTAGTTAGAACTAGTTTTAACTTAACTACACTATTTTTGAGGTCGTGAAGTTAGGTACATTTTATTAAAAAGATAATTTTTGTCAAAGAAGTTTTTGGACCACTAATACCACCAAATATAGAGAAAAAGAAATCCAAATATGCATTTATTTGTTTATAAATAAAAGCAAATTACCATTTTTAAATTTTTGACATTTATGACATAACCCAGTTAAACGCGGTTTGGCATTAAAACTTTTTTAAACTTTTTAAACTTTTTTCCACTTTTAAGTCTTCCTACAATACATTACACTACACTTTACCCCTTGCCAAACAAAACTATTCTTCATTCATTTAACAAAAAAATCTGATTTGACAGCGTTCATTTAATTAACTCTATAAAAAAATAATGACAAGTCTTTATCACGTCCTTATTACAAACTAGCCGACCCACTTCGTTGGTCGCTAATTATATTTTTATCCAACACTTACATATAATATCTACATAATTGATCAGATTTTGAGGATATAAAGTGTACTATAAGTCACTAGTGAGCTAAAGTACCCTTTAGCTCACTAGTGAATTATAGACAATACAAAATTTTGTTGCTGGTGTTGACAATGACAAGTAACAAATAATGGATGACGTTTTCAAATTACTTTCGAAATTAAAAACGATTTATACGAAAGTGTGATAAAATTTTGTATTAGACACGTGAGTTATTACATATAAGTCACTTAAGAAAATTAAACTTTTCTTGCGTGACTTATATGTAATATAACTCACTTATCTAATAAATAACTATTATCTGAACTTTTAGTTTAATCGTAGATAATAAAATATAGCTTATAGCACTTCCGAATGGTTAAGCTTTCAGACTATATAAGAATTTTCATAATCGGTTCAGTATTTCCGAAAATAGGCCTTTAAAAACAATCAAAGTTACAAACTTTACCTCTTTATAATATAAGTATGTATTAATCAAAATAATTACATATTACTTTACTTATTATTAGACAAGAAGTCTTTACTTATTATTAGACAAGAAGTACCTATACCATTTACGCCCAGTTGTACAAAGCAGGTTTAAACTCAGTTTTACTGAACTAAGGTTAGGCCTTTGAACTTTCCGTAAAATCTTAATATTGCCGTCAATGTCAAGGAATTAATAGCTATTTACGTTACTAGACCGTAAAAATTATTTCCGGTCGAGTATCGTACATAATTTTTTTAATTAACCGGAAAAAAACTGTGTAAATTTTTAGTGTTATAATTAAACGACAATAAGGCAAGGCTGCTTCAATTATTTCATCTGGATTTTCCATGTCTGACTCCATTTTGGCAAAATGATGCTTTCTTTACTTTACAATATCTTGAACTGTCAAATAGTAACAATTGAACCCTGACAATTTTTGTCATGGCTAACAGGATTTTTTGATATCAGGGACCGGAAAGTAAATGAGAGACCGGAAAGTAAACTAGGGAACGGAAAGTAAATTAGTCCTGTAAAATAGCATTTTCCGCTTAAAAATTGAGTGGAAAATTCAATTTTCCGGTCAATTAAAAAAAAGAAATTAAGATTTATACGGAAAGTTCAAAGGCCTGACCTTAGTTCAGTAGAACTGGGTTTAAACCTGCTTTGTACAACTTGGCCTTTTAATTTCTTATAACACAAATTTAAAGGGAGTGTTTGAACACAGTTTTTAATTTTTTTGATTGCCATAGTTAGTGATTGACTTATGGTAGGTTTACATTTGACATTTATTGGATAATATTTATGTTAGACAGAAATTTTGGCTAATGTAAACGGTCAAAAATTTACATCTGATGAATTTTTTTATTGTTAACATTAGCCAGAATTTCTGTCTGAAATAAATATTATGCAATCATTGTCAGATGTAAAGCTACCATAAAAGTAAGTACCCTAAAAAACTGCAACTGATGCGAGTACAGAGTTTTTAGGTAGTTTGGCAGTGCGTTTACGAACACTAATTAAGTAAAAAATTAGAAAACGTAATATTAAAATTAAAATTTGATTATTTGTCAACAATACAGGTTGCATGTACTAGTAAAAACGCTTGCATCATTATTTTGAATCCGTGCTTTGTTAACCTTGAACTTTTAAGCAGGTCATACCTTTCATACAATTATATTTTTAGAAACAAAAGTAATTAAATGAAAAGAAAAAAAAGATGATTCCATCAATAAAACACAATTACGTAATAAGAACTTAACTACAAATTTCTTCTTAAAAAGATTCACTAATGATTGATGCCTGATTTGCATTTTTTTTTCATCACAATTTAATTGTTAGTTGTTCTCTTTTGGCAACTTCTATTGTTTCGCTTTGTATGATGAAGATGCTATTTAAATACCAAAGAATTAAAGAAATAGAATTAATTAAATGACTTACAATAAAAATAATCCGACTTTAATATATTAGAGGCAAAATCCTGTGTATTGTTAAATTTTTTATTATTAATTTTTAGATTTTTTTTATTTCGTACTAAAAATATGGCATGGTCTAAGACCTAAGTTTCAACCATCAGAAATATTTACAGTAGTGGCCATAATTATAGCAACTTAAAAAAAAAAAAATTAATAACTAAGTTAAAATCATTTTAATTAACATTATATAATATTTATTGTCTATTGGTAATGTTTACGGTAAGAAAAACATTAATTTTTTAAGCCATAAAAATATACATTTATTTTAAATTTTTTCCCTGGACAAAAATATAGTAATTTTAATTTCTATTTATAATTTTGGCGATGGTACACATTTTAAGAACTTAAAACTAAAACGTGTGTTTTATCACTTCCATATACCCCAGCGCTATGGACGCAATTATTTTTATAATACCCAGGCATTCTGAAGTTTCGTAAAAATTTCTTGTAAATTTAAGTAAGTTATATGCCTTATTTTGTTGTCAACATGATACAACATATTTTCAATTGGTTTTAAATCCCATCCATTCCATCAATTGAAACAAAATTACGCCACGGAAACAACTACAATAAATAATCTTTTTTAGAAGATTTACTGGTGATTAATTCCTGATTTGCATTTTTTTTCATCACAATTTTATTGTTAGTTGTTCTGTTTTGGCAACTTCTATTGTTTGCTTTGTCTGATGAAAATGCTATTTTAAGGTAAATGCTAAAAAATAAAAGTAACGGATTATCTTAAATGACATACAGATTGTATAATGTCTTAGAGTCAAAATATATAAGTTTTTGCACCAGATAGTGCATCTGGCTGACGAAAAAAAGGTCCCTGCTAGAGGATTGATGACTCTGACCAGAAGTGCCCAAATCACCGCTTTATTTTCAAATGGCCATCCTGTATACAGTAGCGTAGTTAGAGGTGTTGGGGCCGGAAGCGGAACGTAAAGTCCATACCATTTTAGTAATTTTTATTGTGGAAACAATTTCGATGAGAAAAAAGGTCCATCCTCCGAATTGGGGCCTTCCCACTGTAACATATTATAGTTTTTTAAAGTCGAGGCCCCCTTTCAAAAAAAAACTTGACAACCAAAAAAGAAAAAAAGTTCCTCACCTCCAAATGATGCTCTTCTCACTATATTATATCCTTTCCGTGGTCGAGGCTCGCTCTTTTTACTTTTTTCTTTTTCTACTTCCAGTTATTCCCACGAAAACAAAAAAATTCTATCCCCTTCAAATTGAGGGCTTGGTGACGCCCCCTCGCTACACTAGTGCCAGTATAAAACAAATAAGCGCTTGGGCGAATATTGACTTTTTAGATTCTGGATTTTTAAAAAGTTAATTGTTTGTTTTTATTAACTAATTTAAATTGCACATTTTATTTAAAAAAATGTCGAACAAATAAATAAAATGTCCCATTAAGAAAATGTAATTTTCGTTATTCCTTTTGTTGCAACATAAAACTAATAATACATTTTATTAAAATTATTTAAAATCTCTTTGTTCTATTTGAACGGACTTTTATTGTTTATACCTTTATCCAGGAACAAAGTAGTTTCCGGAAATAACAGGTTTATTAGCAATAAACTTTTGTTTAAAAGTTAAATATTTAGGCAAGTCAAGTGCAGAAAACAAATACTATATCATTTGGGACAGTTAATAAAACAGGATTTTACGACTTGACATTTCAAATGCATTTGCTAAAATATTTAAATCGAAATAAAAATTACATATGTATTATTTTATATATTTGAAAGCTTAAAAAAGGATAAACGTGATTACTCTTTTATACAGGGTGTTCAAAAAGGAGATGTCGTAAATGAGTGTTTAAAAGGGTGATAGAGTGAGTCAAAGCAATGTTAGTACTTCATATAAAAAAAACTATTGCGTTGTGTTAGGAAGATATTGACCTTCAACGTCAGGATCAAAAAACCTATTTTAATTATAACTTTGAAACTGTGCACCAATGATATTTGGGAAATTAAATAACCCTACACTAATGCTTCTTTTCATAGGTAAACGGCTGCTTAGTAAGTCGGGATTATACAGGGTGAAACAATTTGCATTTTAGACAATGATGACAAATTTGATATTTTGCTGTATCCGTTTGATACCTTGATCTTTTGTTACAAAAAAGGTATACTTTGTTTAAATTGATATCCTTGGCCGTTTTTCATAAAATTGCATTTTAAATTCAGACATACCATCATTTTGTATGTAAAAATTTTTCTTTAACATAATCATATCAATTTGTTTTTACGTCATACCTGTCATTCACGTACTTAATTAAAGAAATCGGCATTTTTTACCGGTTATAGTATATTTTAGACGTATCATTATATAAAATAATGTATGTTCGTTTTGTACATACTGTCCCTAAATGGCATTTTTTGTAAACAACTACAGTTAGTAAAACAATATCTTAGGACTGGAGTGGTAGAATTACTTAAAGAGCAAACAAAAGCTAGGTATAAGTCTAAAAACTTAAGATATATTTTTTGTACCAACTGTAGTAATATATAATTAATATAATATAAAAAAATTAACAATGTTAATGTTAAAAATTATACATATTTGCAACTACAATTGACAAAATAAAATTATGTAACATTTTTAAAGCTTATGGTAAGGGCACAAACATAAAATTTAAAAGAACAATATATTATATGCATAATATTATTCCGAATATTTTAAGAAAATTATCGTTTACCTGCGGCTTGGAGTAAATTTCAAAATATTCGTGCCTTCAAAAATTTCCGGAAATAAATCAGGCACTAGTGGTATTACAAGAAAAATTTTTGCCTTGCCTGTCACAAAACAACATTGCTTCGACAATATCAAAACATCATATTCTAGTAGATCAGGAGATAAAACTAAACATTTTTTGGGCACGATGGTACCTACTTACATTTTGTAGAAATAATACTAAAACAGTATAAAGTTCTTTTAATTTCTGAATTATACAAATTCATTATTTCTGACTATTTCTAATAAAATTTGTCAATTATCAAACTTCAAATTTGGTGACACATGAACTTAAAGAAATAATGACAAAATCAAAGGTAACTTGACCTTCAATTCAGTTGATGTCAAGTTTACTGTTGATTGCATAAGTTCGTATTTAAATAAATTGCATAGTTACTAAAACAAAACACTTATTTAAAGTGTGAAAAAAAGGGTCAAAGTGGTAAAAAAAGTTACTCTTTTTTATTACTTGTGTGTGTGTACTGAAATAAAAGAACTTTATCTTCATGTTAACGATTTAAAAAAACAGAATTTTTTTACGGTCGTGGAAAAACTATTATCCAGTGTGGGCGTAAATAGTCCCTTCATTCCCCAGCTAACTTTTGTGCCCTTAATTTTTGTTGGTAACATTTAGGTATGACTAATGGAAGGATATAAACTACTTTTGACGTAAAAATGATGATTGCAACAATTAAGTTGGCGGATGGGCGCCATCTTGTGAAAAAAATTAAACGGAAAGAAGGATCTTGTGGTACATCACTTGAAAGCTCCTAGTAAGTCTTTTATAATTCTAATATATAAACTTAATACCTTTACCTACTACAAATTGGCGGTACTTTAAAAATCACCTAAATACCTGATTTGGATGACCATATTTCCGAAACTTATAAAGTTAGATGTACATAATGTGATATTTTCTGACAGCTTCTTTATATATCTTTTAGTGGTGATGCTGATAATAATATACAGGATTGGACCAAAAGTACTAATTTTTTTATATAGCACCCTGTATATTTAATTACTATTAAAAAGGTCTTTAAAAGAGGTTTAAGACAATTAAGCATATTAAGTACATCTAACTTTATTAGTGTCGGAAATATGGTCATCCAAATCAGAAATTTAGGTAATTTTTAATGTACTGCCATTTTGTATTAGGTGAAGATATTGACTGTATACGTTATAAAGTACTCGTCAGGAGCTTTAAAACGATATGCTACAAGACCCCTATTCCATTTTTTTCAAAGATGGCGCTCTTCTGCCATCTTGATTGTTGCAACTATCATTTTTACGTCAGAAAGTAGTTTATATTCTCCCATATATACAAAAAATTAAGAGTCCAGAAGTTAGCAGGAGGGGGACTATTTAAGTCAACACTGTAATAAATTAAAATTTTTGGAACTGTTTATCTAGGTATGCAGATTATGCTAAGTATCCAAATATTTGATATTAATGTTTTAGGTCTTGCGTTTTATAAAATAAACATAAAAATAAATTACCAGGAAGATGTTTCAAAATAAAAATTTACAAATAATTAAAATATGGTTAATTATGGAAATAAACATGTTTATTCAGCGGGGCAAAAAATACACATAATTTAATTAAACGATGAAAAAAACTTAAAGATCATTCATCAATAAAAATCTTAAAAAAAACAATACATTTTGAGGCTTCATATCGTTTTATTATTGATAGAATCATCTTCCTTTGATTGTTTGGTAATTGGTGATGCATATAAAAAGATGTTAAACCGTAAAGTGTGAAAAAAGTTCAATGTTAAAGTAAACATTCACTTAAATTGGTGATTTAAGATAAGATTTTTTTTCTATAAGATTTTTAAAAGATTTTTTGTTTGTTCGTTTAATGTTGAAAGTGTGTAAAATTAATGCCCTTTGCACGAGTAGGTCAAGTGGCATTCTTTCTTTGATATACAGGGTGTAACAACTTTATATATACAGGAAATAGGTTTGCCCCTGTACAAAATAAAAACAAAAAAACCTAAAATAAAAAATAATAATTTAGATACACACTTTTTATTACCAGTAGATATTAGTTAATATACAAGGTGTCTTAAAAACCTAATTTTTATTGTCAGGTGAGTTTCTTTTAAATGGATTTTTAATTTATATTAAAAAAAAATTAACACTATATTAAATTCTACATTAAATATATATAACACACTATACATCAATTATCGCTAGTGTTTGAGGTATCAGCAGTATGCCTGATATACTTATTAACGGTTAAAATGAAGGAGAATTGATTCTTATTATTTTTAAATAATTATGTCACTGCCAGACTGACAAATAAAATAATAACATGTTATTAATTGCCTTTCATTGAAAAAAACTACTAACAGGTATATCAGCAATTTGGCTTATTTTAGATACAAATTAATTTAATTGCATAAAAACAGCAATTTGTCAATTACGCCTGGTTTTTAGGTTAAGTGAATAAATATATATAAAATAGACTAAATAATACATTTACCTCCCAAGCAGCAAGCTGACGTCTTATTGACGTCCCTATTTAGTAATTTTTAGTCGTTTTGGATTAGCAAAAACGTCATAAATGACGACAAAATGACGTTAAAATGACCTTCCCAAGTCACAGGCAAAAAAGTCCCATCAATGACGTCATTCTGACGTCTTTAGGGTGACAAAAATTGACGTCTATACTTTTTTTTCAAAAGCTTAAATGATACAATTTTTTTTTAATAAAATTATATTTCTAATTATGCAGTAAACACATGGGCGTATATAGGGGACGGTTTTGGGGGTTTGAATTGAACCCCCCCTTAGCAAGACTAAAAGAGGAATTTGCAACAAAATTTTTGATACCGAACAAGGTAAATAGTAGTGAGGAAAAGAATAGATTTTTTTAATTGTCTTCAAAAATGGGGTGGGCAGTCAAACCCCCTCTATAAAAAAGCAATATTAAATACGTCCGTGAGTAAACATACCTGATAGTTAATAGGCTTTCGATAAAGACGGAATTGGATGGATGTGTTATGACAACAAAAATTATTGGTTTTATTTTTCTGTCATATAATATTTCGGATAGATTTTGACACAAATCATATAATGTCACAAAATTTTTTGGCGGGTTTTCTAAATATGACATCATTTGATTTTTATGAACTAGTATGACAAAAAGTAAAGTCGAAAAGACGTCACTTTAACGACGTCAAAAACACGTCAGTAAAATGAAGTTAAAATGTCATAATTTTGGTCCGTCTTACGACCTAAAATGACGTCATAATGACGTCAGCTTGCTGCTTGAGCTATTGGTAGTTTTTACAATGGAAAGTAAAAAATAACATGTAACTATAATATTTCTTACTCTGACAGTGACAGAATTATTTAAAAATAATTAGAACCAAAATATTACCTATTTTCTTTCTTTAGTTTTAATTTGCCGAGTATTCTCAGCATACTGCTGATATCTCATAACCAGCAATATATAGTATACAGTGTGTGTGTGTTTGTATACATTTTTGATGTAGTTTGTTGTAGGATTTAATACAGGGTCAATTTTTTTAACGATTATAAAAATAAAATAACATTACGGAAATAAAAGTAAAACAGCAATACTAAGTTATTCACAGATTATTATTTAAAAGCAAGAAAATACAGAAGCAATAAAAAAACAGGTTATTAATAATAATAATAATATTAATAAGTTTATTGTTCGTCATTGGAAATATTTATTAGGTATACAATAAGTACGTATACATCGCTATACTGAAAAAACTTGCGATATACAGGTTTACGATTGAGTAAGGGATTGGTTTGAACGCCACAAGTCAAACCTGTGTCTTAAGAGATTTGAATTATTCAATGCGATGGTGGCTTCAATTTGTACGATATTCACGGTTTTGGAAATAAAATAACTTTAAATATTTCTTAAACATTGTGACAGTGTTTCTTTAGTGGTTTGTGTAATTAGTTTGTCTTTTTTTATTAAATAAAATTAATTAAAAAAATACCATATAAGTAGGTTTAAAAGCTTTTTTTTATTTGATAGCTCTCTTTGTCATAGTATATCATTTTCTTTGTCAAATTTAAAAGGGTCAAGAACCGAATTATATGTATTCGATAAAATCTAGGACGAAGAGTAAAGTATTAAGTTCAATGCGATCCGTTCAATCGGATTTAATTGTTACGATGTACCCTTACTCAATAATATTGACATGAAACTTTATTGATTTAGGTTTGATATTAAACTTTAATGATTTAGGTTTAAGCTGTGATGGTTTATAAACATTCGGACAATAATATTATACAACTATCAACGAAATTAGATGATCTGGTTATTTACTTTCGATTGTTCTTGACCATTTAACAAGTGCTTTATTGATAAATAAAAGATTGTTTAGATTACATTTTAAGGGCAAGGACAAAAGTAAAAGCTTAAAAGCATATTTTGTTAAGAAACAATTTGGGTGTGTCATATACAGTGCATTTCTCCCACTTTATTTTTTGAACGGATTAATTTACAAAAGTTAAACTTTGAAATATTTAATTATTGCATAAATACTATATTTTGGAGTGAAATTGACATATGAGAATTTCAAGATGGCGGCTGGGTGCCATCTTGAAAAAAAAGGTAAATGGAAAGGGGGTCTTGTGGCACATTATTTTTAAGCTCCTAATGAGAACTTTATAACCATAGAATATTGGCTCAATATCTTTAGAGTTGGGTCGTATTCGAATACTCAGTATTCTAAATAGTATTCAGAATACTTTTTGCCGATATTCGAATAGTATTCGAATACATTTGTGTGTTTGGTATTCGGTATTCGGCTGAATACTATTTAGCTCAGTATTCGGTATTCTGTATTGGAATACTTTAGAAGTATTCGAGAATATTTTTTGAGCATTCGAATACCGCCATTTCGAGTATTCGAATACCGAAAAGTGTTAGTAGTATCCGAATACTAAAATTGTCAAGATTTAAATAACGAAAGGGAAAGAAAATTGGAAAGAAAGGAGGCGAGAACTTTTTTGCTCTTCAATTTTGTCATTTTATCATATTATCATAGGTTTTGTTTAGTAGTATTCGAATCTTTTTGGTTCCAGTATTCGAATATCGATTCCGGGTATTCATGTATTCGAATACTTTTTTTCTTTCAAGTATTCAAATATTCGGTATTCGAATACTTTCTTTTTCTGGTATTCGTATTCGAATACCGATTTTCAGTCTTCTGCTCAACTCTGAATATCCTTACCCAATACAAAATGACGCTACTTTAAAGATGATCTAAATACTAGATTTGGAAGACCATATTTCCGAAACTAATAAAGCTAGATGTACCTAATGTGGTATTTTCTTTAAGCTTTTTAAAGTTTTTTTATTGATAATATATATATATATATATATATATATATATATATATATATATATATATATATATATATATATATATATATATATATATATATATTACCCTGTATATTATTACCAATATCTACATTAAAAAGATTTTTAAAAGAACTTTAAGAAAATACCACATTAGGTACATTTAACTTTATTACTTTTGGAAATATGATTACCCAAAACAGGTATTTAGGTTATTTCTAAAGTGAAGCCATTTTAAATTAGGTAATTTTTAAAAAATCGTCATTATGTAGTAGGTAAAGGTATTGACTTTATATTTTAGGATTATAAAGTACTAGTCGGGAGCTTTAAAATGACGTGCCACAAGACCCTCCTTTTCATTTAATTTTTTTCCCAAGATGGTGCCCAGCCGCCATCTTAAAATTTCCATCTGTCAATTTTACTCTAAAATATGGTATATAAAAGAAGGGGAGGAGACATTAAAGAAATGCGCTGTATAGTGCCTTGATTAGCAGTGAAGTGGACTTCCATATATCTATATATCACTATACAGGATGTAATTTAATTGATGTCTAAAAATAAAGGGTATAATTCCTTACCTTATTTTAGAAAAATAAGATCATATAGACATATGTCCTAAACCTCTTAACTTTTAAGATACAGAATGTTAAACTTAAAAAAAAACAATTTTTTTAAATATCCTAAATCTTCTTTTAATTTAGCTTGTTTTAATTTAGCAATCTTATTATTAACATTGAGGGAATAATTTATCACTAACTTAATTACATTTATTATGTCCAGTGGCGTCTCGAGAGGCAACTGAAGAAATATTTCCAACAAAAAACGGTACGCCTCTCCGTCACTGACTGTATAAATGTATGTAAAATTTTTGTGCTTTCTTTAGATTAAGCAAACAACTGCTTTTATGTCTTTTAGTTTTTTTCCGTATCTTGTTTAGGTTTAAGAGAAAAAAAGTTACCTAATTGCGTATTTTTAGACCATAAAAGAAGCATTGCGGGATCTTTTCTTTTTAAAAATTAGGTTTAATAATTTTTAATTAGCAATTATGTAACAAAAATAATAAATACTTATTTATATAAGGTTTATATCCAGTATAACAGTTATTACAAAAATGTATGTATTTGTTTTTGAAATTTTTTGGTTTTTTGAAAATTTTAACACCCTGTATCTCAAAAGTTAAGACGTTTAGGACATATGTTCATATAAATTTTTTTTCCTAAAATAAGCTAAGGAATCATACCCTGTATTATTAGCCATCAATTTAATTACACCTTGTATATTATACATATATGGAAGCGGCGTTTTTACGCGGTCAATTTTTACAGGGTGTCAGACTGAGCGATCGCGTCACTTTTTTTTGTCGTACACGTTTCCACAATGTTTTACATGCAATTTTAAAAGTGCAAAAAATGGTATTTCGGGTATCAGACTGGGCGGGTTTTGTGACTAAAACCCTTACCATTTATGACACAATCTTTAAAAATTGCGTAAAAATCTTGTAATAAACTTGCCTGACAAAAAATTACCGCGTTAGCCCAGTCCGACAACATGTTAAAATTGATAGGCCGTGTTAAAGCGCCAATTCTATATATGACGGTATGAATATTTGTGGTAGACTCGTCAGAAGGAACCCCTAAATGAGTTTTAAAAGGGTTATTATTATAATCCATTTTATTGCGGGCCCAGGCACGAATACACATTAAAAACTTTTCTGATATTGCATAAAAAGGTTTAAAAATGTAAGCGCAGTAAGCTGTAAGCGGATAATTAGAGACATCTAAAATTCATTAAAAAAAAATTGTTAAGTAAAAAAACAATGGCAATAGATTTTTAAAAAATATGGTTAACTTTGCAAAATTTAAAATATTTTGCTTAAATTTGATCATCTTGGAGGATTTGCTCTGGAAGGGGGCTAACCAGAAAAGCAATGTTTTTTGCAAATTTCATAATAAAGCTTTTCTTTATCAAAATACATTTCTTGTGGCACTGACAAAACTGACATCGGAAGCAAAAAATAGGAGGCTTTATTATATGTTAAACCGCTTTGCTTATTTTGTTAATATTAATACAGGGTTATTCATTTTAAAGTAAACGGGGCCTTATTCTTAAACTTTCCTGTACTTTTTGAAAAGACTAATATAGCAATTTCGTGTATTTTTTCGAAGTATTTAATAATCTAATTAGAAAAATATTTTACACAAAAACAAAAGACTTACAGCACAAGTGCCGTATTTTTTAAATAGAATAATAGTATATTTTTATATTAATAGATAGAGATTTTCACATGAAATTCGGTGATATTGTTAAAAAAACTGCATAATACTTTAAGGACAGTTTCACCTGAAGAAACGTGGCTGCCACAGGTCACAGGTGCTTACTTTACAAGTCAATAATTTTAAAAATACGCTTATTACTTTTTACATATCTTCCTTGTGTTTCCTGGCATTTTCCCCACATTTATAATATGGAGTTATAATTTGAAGCAGCACTTCTGATGAAAACCTTATATCAGTGCCGCATTTACATATTTGCCGCCCGTAGGCTATTAATTTTAGCCGCCCCTAATTTTTTCCTTTTTCATTGAGAAACAATGAATAAAAATAACAAAAAGGTCCTTACTTTTATTTCTACGTACAACATGAAAATCGAATCAACTACTATACAATTTATGAAGTACAAAATCTGCCGCCCCCTAAAAACGCTGCCCTAGGCTCCCGCCTACTCAGCCTGCTGGTAAATGCGGCACTGCCTTATATAAACTACTCCAAAAAGCAATAAACGTATTTTAAAAAATTCCTGACTTCGACAAATAAGCACCTGTGACCTGTGGCAGCCAGGTTTTTTTTTTTTTGATGAAACTCTCCTTATAGTATCATTGCAGTTTTTATACTTTGCATTACTAAATTCCTCGCAAAAATCTCTATTCATTAATATAAAAATATACGGGGTATTTAATTTAAACAATACGTCACTCGTGTTGTAACTTTTTGTTTTAGTTTGAAATGTTTATCTGATTAGATTAATAAATACTACGGAAAAAAAAACACAAAATGGCTAAATTCGCTTTTTAAAAAAGTACAGGGAAGTTCAAAAATAAGGCCCTGTTTACTCTAAAATGAATAACTCTGGTCGTTCCTAATTTTTTCAGACACTGGGTATAACTTTTCATGAAATTTTAGATCGGGCAATACCAAACAAATCGCCACACCCATTTCCTAAACAAGTGACTCATTAACTAATTACCTAATCTTTTCTCCTCTCGTTTGCCTAATATTGTCATTGTTTAATGATTGATATTTATAAAAACTATGGGAATCATAAAAAGTTGCTGATATTAACCCACTTTTAACCTAAGTCTTATTTGTTGTTAAACCTGAAAGTGTATGGTAAACTTACTTTATAATTATCACTGATTTTTGTATTGTAATATAAGAAGCACACGCAAAATTTACAGTACAAGGTCGATTTACCTTCTACTCCATTTGTTTTTGGAAATTGAATTCAGTAATTTATTGAAATTCATGAGAAAAATGTTTTCATATTGAAATGGGCTTATTGTTTGTCTTTCAAGCTTCTATAGAGATGCAAATAAAAACCCATAAATTAAAATAAATAGAAAGCTGTAAAATAAATAGAGTTTTTCAATACATCCTGTTATTTTTAACTATTATTATTAATATTTATTAAGGAGTTATATACAGTTAGAAGGCCGAAAAAAACGAATATTCCAGATTTTTTTCTGAGAAAACTTTTAAATTTATTGATCTACAAAGTTGTACACATATTAAAGTATCTTTTAACTGTATTTTAAGATTTAGTATAAGTAAACATATTTATTTTGAAAGGAGCTACAGCTGATCTCCGGGAGCTTCTATCAAAAAGACGTTTTGCGGTGACCACTATATCTCTGAACTAGATCCTCTAAAATTAAAAAAACCAAACAGATTTCGTTAAGGAAATGTTTAATTTAGTAATTTATCCAAGAAATAGGCAAAATATTTTTTGACAATACAGCGCTTTTTCAAAAAAAATCGATTTTGACCAAAATTTTTGCCTTAAATTGTTTATAAAAACCAAAATATCTGTCGGCGAGAGAAAATCTTTGATTATTTACTAAAAAAATATTTAAAAAGTTCGTATTAAAATTTAAGACTAATCGATTAAGCCGTTTTCGAGTAATGTTGGTCACCGACTTTGAAAAAACCATGTAAAAAAAACGCGTTTAAGGTTTGAAAAGCACATAAAAGCACTTTGAAACGCCTTTTAAATTTGCGTGTAACTTTGAAAATATTCATCGAAACGTTATAAAATTTTCTGTGTGTACTTTAAAATTATATGTACATAAAATGGAATTAAAAATATATATTTTTAAATTCTAACTTTATATAACCTCGTAACAAATGATAAGTTATATACTGGGTTAGTAAAAAGTACCGCAACTTTTAGATATCTTAAAAACCGTTAAAGCTACATTTACCAAATTTTGAATCTAAGGTGTTCTGATCATGTGAAATTTAATAGTGATGTTGGCACTAATGTCAGATTTTCGAGTTTTGTGCTACACCTTTTTTTTCAGTTTTTTTAATGGATTGCTTTATTTAGGTTTATTGCATTAAATTGAGTGGATCAAAAATAAGTTGGTTTCTAAATTTTAAAAATTCTGTCTTTATTGTTAAGATATGATATTACACTTTCAGCAAAAAGTAATTTGGCGCCTAAATATCTTTAAATCCGCTAAAGGCATGCCTATTTGATCAGTAATATCAGCATTGTTTTCAAATGTCAATAAAATTTCGGTGTTGTGATATCTCGGTAACAGGTAGATTGAATTATGAAAATTGGTAATTTTACTAAATGTGACACGCCCCTTTATTGCAATTAAAAAAAAGCATTCCATTTTAAATACAAAAAATATTACATGTAGCGCAAAACTGAAAGTTCTGACAACAATGATGATATTATCGTTCAATACAACTTGCCCAGTAACCCTCAAATACCGGATTTTGTAAACGCAGTTTAAGCAATTTTAAAGATATTTTAGCGCATTTTTGAACATTTTACGTAAAATGTGGCGTTGTGATATCTTAACAGCTGGTAAAACTTGAATTTTGAAAATTTATGGACTGTATGATATTTGACCTGCGCAATTTACTGCAATAAAAATAAATGAGACATTCCATAAAAAAAACGAAAAAGAAAATTCGTGTAGCACAAAATAGGGAATTCTGGCAACGGTGCTGATATTACTAAATTCTACCAGGAATATTTATACCTCCATATATGGAAACGGAGCTTTAACCCAGGCTGTCAATGTCAAATATTTCAGGTGTTTTGAGGTGTCAGACTGGGTGACCGCGTCACTTTTTTGTCGGACAAGTTTACCACAACGTTTTGTATGCAATTTTTAAACATCGTGCTAAAAATGCTAAGGGTTACAGTCAGCAAAACCTGCCTAGTCCGATACCCAAAACATGTATTTGAGCCTTTTGGTTTTATCACTGTAACCCTTACCATTTTTGGCAAAATGTTAAAAAATTGCAAGTAAAACATTGTGATAAACTAGCCGGATAAAAAACTGACGCGTTCGCCCAGTCCGACACCCAAAACATTTGGTATTGACAGGATGGGTTAAAGCGGCGCTTCCGCATATATGGCGGATGGCGGAATGAATGTTTGTGGTGGAGTCGTCAAAAGAAACCCACTCTAAAATGGCTTTAAAAGGGTTCTTATTATAAAGTCCATTTTACTACTGTAACCACACGTCCAGATTTTGGCGGGAAATTCCCGCTTTTTGGAGGATTGTGCCGCGTTCCTACGATTTCCGAAAATGTCCCGTTTTTTTGGAAAAAGTCCCGACGGGGGTGGGGCCGCATGTAAAGGGGTGTAGAGGGCTAATACAATGAAATGAAAGGTAGGATTTTTTTTGCTCTTCACAAAAATTTTGCGGAAAAAAGCAAAAAAGTACTCTGATTTCACTTGTCCCGATTTGAAAGTTTGAAAATGTGGTCACTTTACTGGCCCAGGCACTATAAAGTAGTAATCTAGTAAAAGCCAGCATTTAAATGCTTTTAACGTAAAAATTGTAAATATGCAGCATTAAATAATTAGTAAAATGGGAAGTCCAAACTACTTTAGCCCTAATTCCTAATAAAGAAACCGTAGAATGTAGAACACTTTTAAAATACCTAAAATTTTAAATAAACGTTGCACTTAACCAACGTAATTGCCAGTTTTCATTTTAAATTAAAGTTAATCAATTTAATGCACAGTAATTGTGCCTATTAGGTAAAACGTTTTTAATAATTGGGCAATTTCCCACGCAGTGATTTACTAGAAAATATGAAATATTAGGTAGTTATTATATTGACACCAAAAATTTATTGTTTATATAATTTAGCTGATTTCGTACTACCTTTTAAACCTGTATATTTTCGTTATGTCAGTATTTAAGTATCATACCGATGAATAAATTTCTAGAAGTAAAGTGGAAAAAGAAGGAGCTATAGGCGAGTCAAACTAAGGAGCACCAGTATTGCAATTCGGTCAATCAGCTAATAAAGATGGGTATACTGTGTGTCCCAGAATAACTTCAAATTTTGACATAAAATTCAATTCTTTACCACATTTACTTATACAATTTTGTTCTATTATTAAAAATAAAAGTTTTAGCTCCTGGGCATCTTTTCATATTTTTAGTTTTAACTTGCCTTGTATAATGCCAATTGAAGTAAAATTTTGTATTTATGAGTCGTAAATTATGCGACCAGTATTCCCAAAAGTTCATTTTAAAATTCAAAAATGTTTGGTTCATTTGTCCTCTTGTAACACCTATCCTGGGACATACTGTATAATTCAAAAATGTCGAAAATATTTACCATATTTTCAGAAATATACGATTTTGGGTTTGTGTCTCGGCAAGAAGTAAAAGCATTTTAAAAACTGAGCATTAAATTTCAGACAAAATACAGTGACCGCCAGAAATGTTGAACCACATGGAAAATTTTTTATTTATGATAAAAATCTCTGCATATAGCGAAACTTACAAAACACTGATCAAAAATTAAATAAACCCTATGACACAAGAGAAAACTACCCTTATTTTTGATTTTAGAAAAAAATATCATTTAGAAAACTTGTTAAGAATTAAAAGTTATGTCATAATTTTAAAGCCCAGCCTCCTATTAAAAAACTGAAAAAAAACTTACTTTTTTAACTTACCCCGTATAGAGATTAGATCGAACTGAATTAACTGCCGTAAATGATCCCCATTGTCTTTAAATTTCGAAAAATGTCAAAGCTTTGTTATTCTTAAAGCATTTAAGTTCATTTGAATCAATTCAAAAAACAAACATAAATTTTTGCTTTTTGTGGTTCAATAAGGTCAAAGCTGAAAACCCTATTTAGATTTATGTGCCATATCCTTTTTGTCTTATAAAAAACGTCTTCACATTTATAAATTTATGATCATATGTTTGTATTTATTTAGATTAATCCTAAAATATATTTTTTTAATTCTGGAACTTTTTTCTTATTACCATAATCCAAAAAAGTTTAATTTTTGAATTTAGAAAATCATCAAAATATATTTATGTTTTTCAAAACTTAAGCAGTTTTTTATAAGGCCAAAATGACGTGGAACATAAATCGAAAAGAGCTTTTAAGTTTTGGCCTTATTGAACCTCAAAAAATCAAAAATTTACGTTTGTCTTTTAAATTAATCTAAATGTACTTAAATGCTTTAGAAATAACAAAGCTTTAAACCTTTTCGAAATTAAAGGGTTTTAAGGATAATTCGTGACAGTTATTTTAGTTGGAACTAATCTCTATACGAGGTAAGTTGGAAATGTAAGTTTTTCTTCCAATTTTTGCTAGAAGGCTGTGCTTTTAAAATATGTCATAACTTTCAATTCTAAACAAGTTTTTCAAATAATATTTGAAGTTTAAAAATAACGGTAGTTTTCTCTTGTGTCATATTGTGTCAACCTCGTATACGCTATGGTATATTTAAATTTTTAGCAGTGTTTCTAAGTTTCGCCGTAAGCAGATATTTTTATCATAAATACCTTTTTTGAGAAATCAAAAATGAAAACATTTTACATAAAAACCTAAATAAAACAAAGAGCAGTTACCAGCTAACGTTCCGCGTAATTTTATATAAGGCCACAAGACGTAAGTTTTTGAATATTTACACTTTAACTGCAGACATAACAAATCCGACTTTCCACATTTTGCTTCATGGCAGATTTTTCAACGGAATCTATGATGACAACCACCAAAACACTTAACACAAATAGTGGACTAATTCTTTTTGTATTT
Organism: Listronotus bonariensis; assembly: GCA_014170235.1. Lineage (NCBI taxonomy): Eukaryota > Metazoa > Arthropoda > Insecta > Coleoptera > Curculionidae > Listronotus > Listronotus bonariensis. The sequence goes on along the minus strand of JACEGR010000146.1, from coordinate 185,833 downwards.
GTTATTGCATTATTTAATTAATAAATCACAAAAATAAATTCCAAAATATAATTTTAACTGTATTAACAGCCAGAAAAACTTGACTATGAATTGTCATGTTCAACTAGGCTAGTTTAAAATTATTCCGATGAGGGTGTTTAAGATCTTTTAAACCATTTGTCTGTTTAGACAATTACTCTAATAAAACAAACGTTTTAAAAACACATGGTTTAATGCCACGCTTTTTAACGAATCAAATCAAATATAGAAAAAGCGTCAACCGAACTGCATAATAAAATTGCATAGTATAAAATTTAGCGGTATTTCTTTTTGGTGTCGTATTCTTAAGCAACTATTTTCTGTTTTCCACAAATTAAATTTAAATTGTTGCGTTTTGATACTATTGCAACAAAATTTAAATTAAATAATTTAGCGAATACCTAATAATAATAAACAGATGTCTAAATAAATGGATTTATTTATATATTGTGCCCTATAAATAGCAAACTAGTTTACGCTACGCTACGCATAGGCTACGGCTACGATACCAAGCGCTAGCGGCCAACGGAAACCAAAAATGTGAGAGCGCAGCCTTTGATCTTTATGGTAGCACATAAAGAATTTAAAAAAACGACTTAAAAACAATAATAAAACTCACTTAAAAGTAAAAATTATAAAAAAAGAAGCCGGGTAATACCACATTATGGTGTAAAGGTATAAAAGGCTTTTGTTTATTTAGTAATTAACATTAAGTAGTTTAGCACATACTGGGTCATGCATCGCCGGGCGGGACATAGGAAATCCCATGTAATTTTTAATGGGGTCAATTATTGGCTCCCCTAATTATTTTAGAGAAAAATTCTATTGAAGTTTATTGAAGAGCATGCAAATCTACGTACATGGTAAAAACTTTAGATTTTTCGGTTAACCCGTTTGCTAGTTAGATGCTAATATATTTTTAAAAATTGTTACATTATTATCGCCTCATATTTATGAACAACAATAAAAATACCAGTTAGCGTGACATTACATTGTCATTTTGAAATTTAGTGCTTTATTATTATCAAAAAATCGTACAGTGAAAAGATTAAAGTTGTATTTATACAAACGATTTAAGTTAAGTTAAACTAAACTAGAGTAACAAATTTCAAGAACTTATGATATTTATAATATTTACATGCTTCAATAAATTATAAATATTATTACAATAATTAATATGTTGGAAATAAACTTAGGATTTAAGAAAATTTTTAAATATTCCTCCATTGACTGCTAGACAATAACCCAGACGTTCATAAAATTGTCTTCTTACATTGGCTAACTGGTAAATTGAAATTTTATTGCATTCTGCAGAAATAGCATAGCATAGCATAGCAGAGGAAGAAGTCATTTGGCGAAATATCAGGAGCACCTGGCTGGCCAATTTGTGGTGTGATGTAGGCCAATATCATTTCCATTAAAAGCATTGTGTAAATATTCCCGAACAGCCAGGGTATTATGTGCCGGGCAGCCATTCATTTGGTACAAATTTCCTGATTTTCCCTAAATACATCATTTAAAGCGGGTAAAATTAGTTCTTCGAGTAGTTACAAATAAAATTCGGCATTCAAATTTTGATTAAGAAAAAATGGTCCAATAATATGTTGTCCGAAAATCCCCGCCCAAACATTTACTTTCTGTGGATAATGCGTCCTCGTTTCGACAAATCTGTGTTGGTTTTCTTTGCTCCAGTATCGATAATTTTGATTATTGGGTTCATTTTTTAACGTAAATATGCACTCATCAGTAAAACAAATATATCTTAAAATTTCCCTGTTCATGTTTGCCCTTTTCATCATGTCAAAACAAAATTCCTGCCGTTGTATTTCATCCCCATCCCTTAGCTCTTGATGTCATTCATATTTGTATGAAATGTATTTATGCCTTTTCAAAATCCGGAGCACTGTTGATTGATCTTTTCCTATGATATTCTAAAGTTTCCTTGTACTCACCTTCCCTTCATTTTCTTCCACGTGCAATAAAATTTCCAAGTCTTTATCATCTTTTACATTTTATTCTCTTTGATACTCCCTAGCTTCACATCTGCAGTTATTTATCACTGTTCCTTTGGTCTCATTTTTTGATAGTCCTATCGACTGTTGATTTTCCGGGTATCGGTCTATTCGGATACTGAGCAGGAGCAGGATGTCTGATACCTTTGGTAACTATTTCCTTGATAGTACCATTTAATCATCAATACTTTTTCTTCAGTAGTATAACTCATGGTTAATCTTTTCGCTCTACGATTTTTTGATAATAATAAAGCACTAAATTTCAAAATGACAACGTTATGTCACGCTAACTGGTATTTTTATTGTTGTTCATAAATATGAGGCGATAATAATGTAACAATTTTTAAAAATATATTAGCATCTAACTAGCAAACGGGTTAACCGAAAAATCTAAAGTTTTTACCATGGACGTAGATTTGGATGCTTTTCAATAAACAATATAATTTATCACTAAAATAATTAGGGAAGCCAATAATTGACCCCATTAAAAATTACATGGGATTTCCCATGTCCCGCCCGGCGATGCATCACCCGGTTTGTTCCACCTGACTTCTTTTTTTTGAATAATTTTTTTACTTTTAAGTAAGTATTATTATTGTTTTAATATCCGTATTTTTTTTAAACTGTTTATTTTTCGCTTTTTAGTTAATTATTATTACCATTAAATCGTAAACTAAAAACACAGACTACAGTAAAAATCACAAGCGCGTGTCGTTTAAATGGTTTGAGGATTTAAAGGTTAGACGGCACAACACACACATAATTTTATGTTTATCAAACGGAATATATTATTCAGTTTTTGGATTTTCTTATTTTAAAATTCTTTTACGTCGTAAAATTACATGCTTTCATGGTTTTTGTCTAATGATTTTACTTTTTAATTATAAAGTTTATTATCATATATTGACCCTAATTTGTGGAACTTTATTTTAAGCATTGAAAATATTTTTAAATTAAGCAATCTTTATTTCGGGTCATTGTATTAAGATATTTTTTTGGGTGTTTGGGCATTTTAAACCTCTCATCTCAAAGTTTAGAAACTATTTTTTAGTAAAAATCTCATATTTATATATATATATATTATATATATATATATATATATATATATATATATATATATATATATATATATATATATATATATATATATCACAACCGCTGTACATTGCTGACAACTTGGCTATGTTTTCTAGTCGCTAAACATAATTCCTGTCGGAACTAAGGAAGTAAGTTCAGCGGCCAGAGCCATCTCGCCAAGCAATTTCAAAACAACCAGCCAGAGCACCCGTGAATATATATATATCAATATTTTTGACTGAGAGAACCCATTAGTATCAGCAATATTATGTTATTTTATTTAAATAAAATTTACTGTTTTTTAATGAAATATTAGAATACTACTGTCTTTTATTGCATTGTTTTGAATATACAGTATGAACTTTACAAGTAAACAAATAAATCAAAAATTTAAATAGTTAAAAAATCGTTAATGGCAACTGCTTCTGCTTCTTAAAAAAATCACGTTCAGAAATTTCTGAACCAAGAAAAAATTGACTCTATTTTTATAAATTTAGCAAAATGTCATAAAAAAGGTTTTTAAGAAAAACATTCGCCTAATTGTAAAGTTAATCCGTAAACATACTGTATTTTTATCTTTGGACAATCCACGAAGGCTAAAAGCGGGGTAAAGGGTAGTCCTAAACTGAAAAAAATGCCCTTTAGTATTGAGATTTTATGCGAAAATGTAGCCACAGTTTAAAATATACGATCATTTAACTTGGCTGTAGCTTAAAGGAAATTTTTGTTTTTTGTTTATAGGACCTTAAAAATATGCTTTCAAAGTATGCAATAATGCACTTGCACTTTTGCTGCCCACCCACCAAATATTTCGACCGGAAATTACCCAACTTAAAAAGCCGGCGCCGCCACTGATTCTGTATTTTGGTTACTCAATATTAAATTTCACGTCAACATATTAATTTTACGAAAATATATTAAAAATCCCAATTATCGTAGTTAAGTGCCTGAAACCAACTAAAAATGCCATACATAACGTAACTTTCTTTACAGATTCATTCTACAAGATAAATGCAATTTTCAGAAAACATAAACTTTTATTGTTACAATTAAGATCAAAATAAGATCTTTGTGTAACGTTATGAAATGCTAATGCAAACGATAATAATCGTCATAAAGTAGAAACTGTTACAAAAAATTTCTTGCACACCCATTTAAATACAATGAGTTTAGTAAAATTTAGTCTGGGTAAATTAGATGCAATGAGATAAACAAGCTTGAAAAATATCAGATAAATTTAGCTTTAAATAAGTAAAAAATATGCTATTTTGTTTTTTATTTAAATAAAAAAAAATATAATAACTGCTATGAGTATAAATTTGCCAAAGGGCATAACGCAAATCTTATGAAGCTTGGTAGGGTAAGACGTTTAAATTTTTTAATGGTTTGTAACTTGAAATAAAACTTACATATACTAAGTTTATATCAAATAGTTGAAGCTGGCTTGAAAACAAAGCGGCTTTAAAACGATTTCCAAGTCTAATGCGTTTATTTCGGTGGCTTGAAAGTCGAGGTCAAGCATTTCATGCCTTCGTCGTATGCATGGGGCAGTTTTGCATATTTCAGTCGAGGCTTTCATGCCTTGTCGTACGCATGGGGCAGTTTTGCATTCAACTTCACAGTAGACATCAAATGAAAAACAAATCTCACTTTTAATTTGTCCCGTTTTGTGGGCTGTTGTTGGTGTGAGCGTGTTTTAAAGTTTTTTCACCTGTTTTTCAACTAATATTTTTCATAAAAATGTCAAAATCATATATGAAATTAACATTGAAGACATTTGAGGAAGCATTCATCGGAAGTTAGGCGGTTATTAAGCCCGCTTGAATCGTTTATATCGTGTTTCTCATCGGCTTCAGTGAAGTCAACCCTACTTATTTTCAGGCTTGACTCGAACGATTCAAGTCACTTTCAAGCGCGTTTATATTGCTTTTTTCAAGCCACTTTTAAAAGACGCTTTAACTCAAGCTAGCTTCCACCATTCGATATAAACGTAGTGATATTTAACCAGGGAGTAAATAAGTTGATGGCTAAAATACAGAGTATGATTCCTTAGCTTATTTTAGAAAAAAAGATCATATTAACATATATGTCCTAAAGCTTAACTTTCAAGTGTTTAAGTTTTAAGAAAAATATCGTTTCCTTATCATAACTTTAAAACTCTTAAGATATTGTCAAAATTTAAATCCCTACCTAGTAAAAACTAAAAAATATTAATAAAAAAATAAGTCAGGTTATAACATATGGTAATAAAGTATAAAAAGCGTTTGTTTATTTGGTTATTAACATTGACTAGTTTAGCATATGTCACCCTGATTTTTTTATAATTATTTTTATTAGGGTTGTTGATTCTGTATGCGCCCCTGATCTCTTATTTATTATCTATCCCTACCTAGAGATGGCTTTACCGCAACAACAACATACGGAAGAGAGAAAAAAAAGAGATAAAAAATACGTCTGGTATACCTTTCTCTTTGCGATCCTGACTTGATTTTGTATGGTACAACCGCAGAAGTGCATTTTTTAAATAAAAATAGACGTTTAAAAATCGGTCCACAAACGCCGAAGTAATTGCGTAAATACGATACAAAAACACATACAGGAAAAGGTTTAGGTGTATTTTTTGGTACATTTTCTAAAATATTTAAAAAAAAAATGATGAATGGAATATGCAAGATTAAGGTTCCGATATATTTATTTTTATATTTAAGCTTTATCACTTAACAAATTTTTTGTAACAAACTTGTTTGGCATTCTTTTTCAATCTTTTGTGGTTTTTAAAAAAATAATCTAATTATACTAATTAAAGCTGACACCATGTTATTTTGCTTTGGTTATTATTTTTGCACTATTTTATTTTGATATCTTAAGGTACACATTAGGAGAACACTAAACCAAACTAAACTAACACTTATTTGGCTTCAACTGGGCTATACACGCTAATGCAAAACTGTCTCATTTTCATGGAAAGTCAATGCACACGCGCAAATGTGAGCTTATGTATTACAAGAGAAAATATAAAAAGTCTTGGTGAAGATACCCAATAATTTTAAATTTTAAATTATGGGCAGCATTTTTATTTAAAATGTTAACTAGTCCTTCCTAGCTTTTAGGCTAAGTCATAATTGAATGCCGGAAAAACTGGAATTTTTAAAAATATTTTTTGATAGATGTTATTTATTTGGGTACACAACAAGTCACATAAAAATCAAAAATCTTGTAGAACGCTTAAGCTAAACGCATGAAAAAACACAGAACATACAATAAAAACACATAATTTCACAAATCTAAAATTTGTCAACACGCATTTGAAAACAATCACATGGTAAACTGAATGCTTCAATATTTCAGCAAAGAAACCTTGTTCTAAAAGATGCAAAATTAAAGAAGTTCGTAGATACATATTATTAAAATAGAGATAAATGTGTAGCATCAATATCTGTTAATTTAAATAACACATGGTTATCTTTGTTTAATGCTGAAATATCTTCAGGAAAACTACAAACTCAACTAACTTATCACCTTGTATTATAAATATTAAATACACCAGCAACCTAGTTATGTATGTCACTATTACACTATTGCACACAAAATTTGGCATTAAAATTATTTGATTATTTTATGTCAAACACTTTTCAGAATAAACCAAAACTATAGCTACAATTTTAAAATTTTTAATCCAAATAATAGTTAACTTTTATTTTTATTTTTTTATTCAATTGTATCTGGAGAACGCCAGAAAGTCTACCGAAACGTCGATTTTAGGTTTTTAGTTAATTATTTGAATTTTTTTATAGGGTATTTTTGGTTTTTGATTTGACTTGGCGTGAACCCAAATAAATACCATCTATTAAATTAATGAATCCGCCGAATCAATACAGAACATGTATTTAATAGTTTTTGTAGGCAACAAAAATAATAAAAAAAACCTAAAGCGCCGATACCTCAAAAACTGCTTACTGCTGACTCCAAGTGGGTGAAAAACATTGTATTAGAAAGGTACCTGTAGTTATAGGCACTTTTAGGGGATAGCTTAAGGGATATTTTCTTTGTTAGCTGCTTACAGCAGCTGTAAGCACTCTCATTTTTTGACAAATCAATGACGTCAGTCCACTGTCGAACAGGATGAAAAAACAAGGGGGTTAAATATAGCCGAATTTGAGGTTAAAGTCAAACAAAATTGACTAAATGTATACTAATAACAATAACAATAGTATGTGTGGAAATCAAGTGAAGGATTAATTTACCTGCCATTAAAGATATTGCGCATTTTGTTTTAAAACTGGAGTTGCCATTTTTTATGTCATTTTTCATTGGCGGTAAGCGCTTTTATTTTCGATTCACATTATAATAACGTCAGCTGTAAGACAAGCTTGTTAGCAGCTGTAAGACAAAAGAATTAGAAAAATATCCTTTAAATTTTTAGTACCCTTCTAGAGACAACATTTAAAACTCAACTTTTGTCTAAAAGTGCAGAAAAACAAAGGTCCTAATATTTTATATATATTTTTTTAACCAAATTTTCTAAGAACAAAATATTTGATTTTTAAAATATTTTTTAATTTTACTAAATATTTTTCCTTAATTTTATTTAATTTACTTATTATACAGTGTGTCGTAAACTAGCGTTGTATGGAAAATTATTTTATTATTGATTTTACCAAAAAAGTTATTTTTTATAAAAATTTCTGCATGATCCCTAAAGAGCAACCATCAGATATCCTACGAGGTTTGGGCAAAATGTAATTTTTGCGTAAGAGTTAAGAACCTGTATTTTTGCTAATATTAAAAGTTGGTATAAAGAAAAGATGTTTATATTTAAAAATTATTTCTAAATATGCAATTTTGTTTATTTACAAAAAAAAAATATATTTTTTCTGTAATGAATAGTGAAAATTTAGATTTGCACATTGGTGCACTACAAAGACAGTTTTAAATAAACTTTTAAATTTATTTTTATTAAAACAAAAAAACAATGTTCTAATGTACAAACTTAAATTTTCTCGATTTTCGCATTTTTTTTTAAATAAACATAATTGCATATTTAAAAGTAATTTTAAATTTTAACCTTTTTCTTTTTAACTATTTAATATATTAATAAACATAAAAGTACTGTACTTATGAGCAAACATTTTTGGCCAAGCCTTGTAGATGACTGAGACCATTTGATATCTGATGATTTTATTTAGGGTGTTGAGCCATACTTTTTTATAAAATTAATAATAAAATTTTCCCCTATGACGCCAACTTACGTAGACACCACACTGTATTTATTTTAAATATTATAAACTTTACCCGTTTTTCAAAATTACCAAAAGCTTTATTATTTTTTGACCAATTGGTTTAAGCAAAATAAAGATTAAAAGACCCTAAGAAATCTTATACATATGTACTTCCAGAGACGATTGTTTACCCCATAATGCAAAAATATCTTTATAATAAAATAATTAAAAATAATAAAAGCCAAAAAACTCGCATTTCCTTATTTTTTCGATACATTTTTGACATAATTTAGCCGGTTGATTAAAAATATGTTGCATAATTACTTACTTTCCAATCAGTAAATTGTTTGTTGTAGTCCCAAAAAACTAAAACACAAATTCGCGTAACAAACCAAAGTCAGATAAATAAATAAAAATATCGGCGATTGCTTTAATTCACGTCCGAATACCGCAAATTGGTAACTGTTTCTTCAACTCTTTAATCTCACTGCAGACGCATTACCAGACGAGATGGTTAATGGTAGGTTCTTGTGGTAGGAGTACCATTATAGTAAATTTACGTAGTATATGATAAACACGTTTTTTTACCCACCATTATTTTTTTGCTTCTTACTCGGTTCTTTGCTAATTAAATTTGATTAAATTGATTTATTGTTTTAACATTTTGTACCGGATGTCAAGTTATAAATTTTCACCCCCTTAACTTTTTACTTTTTGTCTTACAAAATAAATAATTAAAATAATTTGTTGGGGTAATTCGGTAGTTTTTGAATTCATTATTAGATTTTTAATATCTCCCAAAATATACAGGGTAGGACAAAAAGAATGATATTTTTAAATAGAACACCCTGTATATTATATTAATATATATATATATATATTTATATATATATATATATATATATATATAATATATAAATATAATATATACTATGACTGTGGGCTTCGCCACAAAAAGAATGGAGAACTAAATGAGTGTCAAGTTTTGTACGAAATCCAAATATGTATAAGATTTTAAAGTTGGTGAATCAGAATTTAAAAAGAAATAAGTTATAAAATAACTGATGTAATAAAAACTGGCCAAGTTAAATCTTACGTATTTTCAGATCTTATATATATTTGAATTTTGTAAAAAGTTAGCACTTCTTTAGATTTCTATTTACTACAATTAAAAACCTTTTTTGTATGGTGACCCTCCTAAACCCCTATATATATACTTTTTTTATACGTCAGTCAGTCAGTCAGTGGAAAATTGACGACTTTTGGACATTTATATCTTTATAACCGTTTGCGCTAGCTTCATGAAATTTGGGCTTTTATTTGTCCTTATGGATATAAATAAACACGTGTTGTTTTCAAAATTGTGGCAGGAACTTCAAACTAGTAGTTATTATAAGGGTCAAAAGACCTCCAAAATATTGCCCCTCTTTTTATTTTAAATTTTTTGGAGTTAGTCTCAACCCTGCTAGAGGGTTGCAGGTTAGGGGATGAAAGTGACAAAGAAATGTTTCTCCCTAAAATCAAAAATTAAGGTGTCCAAGCGTTTTTTCCTAAATGAACTAGAGTACGCAAATAAGCTCTATTTTGTTTTCAAATGGCCACCTCATACAGCATGTCTACTTAAGTTCACATCAAATAAAAACTGTTTTATTCTTAGATAATTTTATTTTAACAAAAATTTTAAAAAGTTTTTCATGTTCTTAGACCTAAAATACTATCTTTAGATATTATTTTTTTGCAGTAGTATACAAGGTATATCAAAAAATATGAATTTTAATTAAGAGGAGAGTACTTTCATTTCACATATTATAATATTTTTATAAAGACAATATGTTTAGAATTAAAAAAGCTTTTAAATATGCAAAAAGTTTATTTAAAAAAAAAAATCTTTCGCCGAAAACGAGCGTTTCTGTGACTTTTCGCTGGTCTTAAGCTTTCTTTATATAGTGTGTCTACGTAAGTTGGCGTCATATAAAAACCTTTTTATTATTGATTTTACAAAAAAAATTCTTTATAAAAGTTCTGCATTGTCCAAAACCTAAAAGCAACCATCAGGTATCAAATTGTATCAGTCATCTGCAAGGTTTGGTCATAAATGTAATTTTGTAAAAATTTCATAATTAGAAAAACTTTTTAGTTCTAAACATCTTTTCCCTAAAACAATTTGCGATATTAGCAACAATACAGGTACTTTACTCCTGAGCAAAATTTACATTTTTGGCCAAACTTCGTAGATAAGATGACTGACACAATTTGATATCTGATGATTGTATTTTAGGTGTTGGATCATGCAGAAGTTTTTTAGAAAATATTTTTTTCGTAAAATTAATAATAAAAAGTTTTCCATATGACGCCAACTTACGTACAGTCACTGTGTATTAAATTTTAAAATAAGTATACACAAATATACAAACCTACATTTCGTTATTGCATAGAAAATTAAAAAAGGTTTATATAAAAATGAACAAGTTTGCATATTATAATGTTATCATTAATCCTCAATATCTTATTCAAATAAGTTTTTTTATTAATAATATCGAATATGATGAAAAATAAAGGTACCTTCTATCATGAGCTAAATTCATATTTTGTGACATACCTCGTATGCCATTGCAAAAAAATATCTGATAACTGCATTTGGGGTTTTAGACCATGTAGAGTTGCTTATAAAGAATAATATTGTTTCGTAAAATTAATAATAAAAAGGTTTTCCATATGGTGCGACACCAGTCCAGAGATTTGACACTTTCCGCTCGCCGCTTCCGCTTGGTATCGTAGCCGAGGCCTTAGAGAAATGAAAAGATCTCAAAATTTGTTTTTAAAAGTGTAAATTATGTAACCATTTTATTTATTACAATTTAAAATTCGTTAATTAAACTGGTACACATGGTACTGAATTAAAACGCAAAACGTGTAATATCAATTATTTGGGGAAAGATAGTTCTTGACCTCGTCGCACCTAAATTTTAATGATTAAATAATTGTCAAAACCAATTGTAGGTAGAGTAATTGGTTGATTGGTGGTTTGTGACGTCTGGGTCAATATAGGATATCGAAAGCTTGTAATTATTATTTTTTATATACTTAGTTGAATAACTTTTACTGGGTTGCCGCCTATCGCTTATTCATAATTTTACATTGCAATAACGCAATACCGTCTAGATAGAGCTTCGCTAAGAAAGCGGTAATTCAGTACCTCAAAAATTGTTCATGCTCCTTTCTTATTTAAAAAAGCTTATTGCCGTAGATATGGTAAAAAATTGTATTCACTATTTTTTAAAACAATGTGGTCATTTTTCTAAAACTATTAAAGATTAACATAATAAATGTTGTGATATTTTTTAAAAGCTCTCTAAAAGAGCTAATACAGACTATTTAATTTTTTCCTTAATATAGAAAAAATACTGCCCTAGGCGAGAATGTACCGGCGAGGCCCCTTTTCTGTATTTTCTATAAGATTACAGTTGTTAAAGAGCTAAAAAAAGAACCCCCAATAAACTACACTAGTGGAAAAAGTTAGAGGTTACAAAAAATCAAATTTATTAAGGTTTTTCAAGTGGGTGTAGTAAAAAAATTAAACAATTTAAAGCTTAAAGTTTCTAGTTTTGAGATCTTACGATGGAAGAAAAAGTTACGCATTTTATGCCGCGCAATCCTTTTAATGAATATCAAAAAGAAAATATATATTTTTTTACTTTACAAACTTGGATTTTTTCTAACTTAACCACTATACATGGATCGAGCTTTAATTTGCTTTTTTAAAAGTTCGATACGACCACTTCTCGTTGAGATATCAAACTTTGAATGACAAAGGATCTTTTTTCTCAACAACCCCAAATTGACTAGAAAATTAAGAAGGATTTTGAAATCTCGAATAAATTCCCCACAAAAATCGGCTACGGTTTTTTGAAAAATTTTGGATTTATTTTTTTATGATTTTAAAAAATATTTTTAGGTATTCTATGCATTTTTATTTAAAAACAATTTTTGAAATAGTACTAAAGAAAAATTCAAATTTTTCAAAAAATAAAAATGTTTGTTTAAACTTTTTCTGATAAATTTAAGCACTTTTATTAATAAATCTGCATAACCAAAATTATATTCTTTTTTGCATTTTGTTTAAAGAACATGACCACTTAAAGTTAAAATTGTAATTATTTAATTCTTTAATTTTATCAAATAAAACAAAAAGGAAACAGATAGATGGAATAAATCAAAAATTTTTGGGGTTTTTGTGGACATATTACACTATAAAAGTCACACTACTTAACATAACTAACAATATTTTAATCTTAGCGCTTGAATATCCCAAAATCCACAAGAAGCCCTTGTATTGTAGATTTTTTAAATCCATGTAAATAATATACAAATAAAAACAAAAAACCTCCCCGCTTGTTATGAAAAAATTATTCAAGATTTCAAAACCCTACTTATTTTTTTTTTTGCGATCAGCAGTTGCTTAGATATTTATGGTTTAAGACAAAAGGTCCTTTTTCATTCAAAGTACGATATCTTAGTGAGAAGTGGTCATATCGAACTTTTAAATAAAGCAAATTAAAGCTAAATAAACCAGTTATTCGACGATATAGTGGTTAAATTGTAAAAATGTCTAGTTTTTTTTCTTAACTCAGTAGAATTGCGTGGTACACGTTCCTTAAAAAAATTATCCTAAGATCTCAAAACTAAAAACTTTAGGCTTTAAAATGCTTTTTAATTCAGTCAAAGACAATTATAGAGTTACTGTAGACACCCAGAACAATGGTAAATTTTTGGTCATTAGCTTGGACGCTCGCTTCGTGAAATTTAAGAAGCGGGTATCCATCGAGTACACACGTAAACAGTACGTATAATTTGCCGCTTCATAAATTCAGCCAAGCCAGCGTCCAAACTGATGACCAAAAAATTAGCATTGTTCTGGGAGTCTATACTGAAACTACAATTGTCTTTGATTCAGTACAACCATTTTAAGCAAATTACAGAACCTTGAAAAACCTCCAATAATTTGGATGTTTTTTCATCCTTTAATTTTTTCCACTAGTGTACATCTCACAGTCTTCTATAGCCGGGAGGTACCCCAGGCGCGTGGCCGTAGGCGACCGCCAACACCGCCTACGCCTAGCTACGCTACTGAACTCAGAAAAAAATGAAGAAATTAAATGGTCAAAGCAAAATGTTTATTCACTTATGTCAAAATGAACACAATAAACGAAAAAAATATCTCGCCTTATCTAAAAGCAGTTTAACTAAGCATTAGTATTTATTTACTCAAAAATATTATTGGTACTAGGGCAACAGCTTTAACGTTACAATTATTGATTTTTTACCCTAGCTTTAAAGGTCAATAACTCTTTGACGAAGCGCGTTAGAACTTTTTGTTATATCATTTTTGACACAATTGAAACATTTGACACTCACCGGCTGAGTAAAAGCGCGCCTTTCCTATATGGCGGTATGAATCGTATGAATATTCGTAGTAGACTCGTCAACCCAAACAGCAAGCTGACGTTTCTTTTTAGTCATTTTTGGTCACATTTGGTCAGCAAAGACGTCATAAGATGACGACAAAATGACGTTAAATTGACCTCCCTAAGTCACAGACAAAAGACGTCCCGTTAATGACGTCATAATGACGCCATTAAGATGACGAAAAATTGACGCATAGATTTTTTTTTAAGCTAAAATGATAAGATATTTTATTTGAAAACTGAAATAGGAGAAAACTCCTTACTGCTTGCATTTCCTTGCACTGCAAGGTCGCATCTCTGGGGACACTGTCCAACCTAGAGATGCAGATTTTTACACTAGTCGACGATAATTCTTTCAAAGCTAATTGAGATCACCGACCGCAGACCGGTCTCGTACTATTTTGGTCTCATCGGTACGGTATAGGCAATAAACAGCGAAGATGTTGAATGAACGTAGAAGTTTATTGTCCATTGCGCCATCTATCGGTAGAGTTTTTTCCTATTTCAATTTTATAAAATTATTAGTTTTATTTTTCTGTCATATGATATTTTGGTTGAAAATTGACACGAATTATATAATGTCACAAAAATTTTCTGGCGGGTTTTCTAAACATGACTTCATTAGATTTCTTATGAGCTAGTATGACGAAAAAATGACGTCAAAAACACGTCACTTCAACGACGTCAAAAACACGTCATTAAAATGACGTTAAAATGACGTCATAATTTTGGTCTGATGACGTCCTATGACCAAAAATGACTTAAAAATGACGTCATAATGACGTCAGCTTGCTGCTTGGGAAAAGGAGCCATCACCCAAAAGGTTTTAAAAGGGTTCATTATGATGTTTATTTCCTTATTGGCCCAGGCACTATCGATAATAGAGAATTATTGCACAGTAAAATTAGGCCAGGCACTAATAATACCGGCCTTTTTTGACATCTGAGCTTGCGCAGATGCATGGTGGGATAAGGACTTCCTTAATAAGTATAGTGCCTGGCTTTATTTATGTCAGTTTTGGGTCGTACCTTATTTTAATCTCATTTTAACTTCGGAACTGTTCGTGTAACCGAACGGCAGCCGACCACAAAATCTAAAAGTTTTTGGAAGTAAAAATACTTAAAACCTTGCTTTTTTAAATGTAATTCTGTTATTGTGTAAAACAAAACCCTACAACACAAAACAATAAAGAAAAACTACTAAAAATTTTCCTCATTTTTTTAGGTTAATGGCACTGTCAACATGATTTGCAATAACTCTAAATTATGGGTACAAGCACTATTTAAATAAGGCCGGTATTAATTATTCTCGAGCCTAATAAGGCAACTTGCAATATTCTATAATATTGTGAGATTTTCTACACAATTTTTGGGACTTAAAGTCTTGGAATGTCACATTAAGCAATGTTATTAAAAATAATAATAATATTAACTATAAAATTACCAATAGCAAAAAAAACTAATTGAGGTAAAAATTGTTTAATTCATTTCTACAAGAATCATGAAGGTACAAAATAAGCGAATTAAAAATGATCTTTTAAAGGCTTAGATAAATAATGTGCAGTGTGACGAAATAATTAAAAAAAAGTTTAAAATTAGTTTTTATTCATCTTAGATTAGGGGAAATACCATTAATTAAAAAATATGCAATAAATTTTAGTACTGATGTGTAAGTTTTTTTCAATTGTATTGGTTATTATTATTATTTTTTAATGTAATAATAATAAAATACATATGTAAAACTTTTATTATGACACGCTTGAATTTTTATAAAAGATCCATCAAAATTTACAATAAAATTAATGTCTATTATGCAACCAAAGGCTTTACCACTTTATTGGACAACAATAAATTATTTATGTTGACAAATTGTTGACTAATGCAGGTAATTTAATTAAAAATTGAAAAAATGGAACGATTTTAATTGCAAATATTTTTATGAATAGAACTTTATAAATATCTGCAGGCGTTTAAGATTTACTAATAGATAACCTCTTTTTAGGACTGTGTGGAACAAAAAAAATGTTTTTTTAATGATAAATTTTGTAATTACTTTTTAAACTATCTAATTAAGAGATTTAAATAATCATAAGTTATGTTTAACATAGAGATAGTATATTAACATTTGAAATTTGCGATGAAGAAATGCAATTTTGCAAACAATAAATGGAAAAATTAACTCTTTGAGTCATTACTTATTACATACGCTATATAGGTAAAAACTTTATTATTAATATTTAAACTAAATAAGGCTTGGTATTTTTCAAATAATACAGTACAGAATTTCTTTTGTTTTTTACGTTAAATTTTTGATTTAAATAGGAAACTGTAAAAATAAATAATAACCTAAATGACAAATCACAATAAACTGTAAAAATCCTAAATTTTTAATAAACATATGTCCCAAACGTCTTAGTTAAAAATAATAAAAAAAAATATTTGACACACCGTGGTTCAAAAACTAAGACGTTTAGGATATATATTTATATGAAGCTTTTTTCTTATTTTTTGTTGTAGAATCGTTTGGTTAAGTTTGTCGGTTGAGTTTCTGGACCCACTGTATGTATGTAGGTAATTGGATTGAAATTGATGAAAACTTTGATGTCTATTATTGCCTAAACGGTGAAGTTTATTGACTTTAATAATTAATTATTTTTTAAGTTTTTGTTATAAAATGGCGCCCCCAGCTTTGCGGTATCTGTCAAAATAAAAGTTATGATGTAAATAAATTTTAAATTTTAGGTAAAGTGCCTTCTGGCGGTATTTAAAAAAGTACTTTTGTCTTAAAATTTCAGAATCTGCAAAGCTCGATTTGTGTGCTAAATATCAACTGGATTGGTTAAAAATAAATGCAATATGGCGAAAAAACCAAAATAAAAACTGAACTTTGACGGCTTGTAACTCGAAAACGAATGACATTTTGAAAAAAATTATATGAAGCTCTACCCTTATTTTTTTAAGTAGAATCACCCCTTAAGTTTCGTGATCGATTTTTGAGTCACCCTGTATAAGATATTTAAAAATCACTTAAATAAAAAGAATATTTGACATCCTGTATCTCTTAAAAGATCAGCTTTTCGACTAAGGTAAATTGCGTTAGATCGTTGTATTTTGGTAGAAGCTAGATATTACTTGTAAACTAAAAATAAGTACAAAATGCCTTCTGACTTTTTGAAAGTTTCTTTTATCATATTCTCGCCATTTGGTTGCAACATTACGTTAATACAAAAGCAAAATGGCCGATTTTCCGATTCAATGAAACACCATGTATATTTTTCCGCAATTCTAAAATTCAATATATATATATTTTTAATGTAATCTACAGCTATGGGTATTTCCAAAAATATTGGAAGTGGTAACCTTTAAACAATTGACTGCATGCCAATTAAGAGTATTATTTGACAATGAAAATTGGCTACGTACAAGGTTATACATTAAAAAAATACGGCAAAAAAGCTATACGTTATTCACACATAATAATTGCAGTAAGGCTGGATTCGTTTTTTAAAAACTTTTGGTAATATTGAGAAAAACCTATAGCTTTGTTGCAGTTTTTTTCTGAAACCTTGTATATAGCAAATTTTCATTGTTAAATAATATTCTTACATGCCATGCAGTCAATTTTTTAAATATTAATAAATCTATTACTTTTGAAAATAGCCATAGCTAATGCTACTTTATTTTATAGGCCCTATATCAAAAAATCAATGTTGCAACCAAATGGCAAGAATATAATTTAAAAAATCTTGTTTATTTTTTTATATTTGATTTTATTTTAAGATGTTTATGGAAACTTTTTTGTAGCTTTATTTTTTTCTCGAAAACGAAGCAAGATACGTTAAAAATACAGGAAACTAAAAACTTGCGTCTTTTATTGCCTTAACTAGAAAAAATATAAAAATTTAATAAAAGTCAATGGCGTACTTTTTTAAATAATATTGGCTTAGGTGTCCACTGAGACGTCACTGGACCAAATTGTCTTAATATACATAGGTAGAGCTTTATACGTGCCCTAATACACTTAATAAGTCTGCCAAATTTTATTCAAAAAATTTTTTATCATCCTGTATCTTAAAAGTGAAACAAGGCCGGAAATACGTTTATAGGAACTTTTGTTTATAAAAAGACATGGCGAGCAGTGGTCCGGGGGCTAACGTGTCAGCCTATCACCGCAGCGATCCGGGTTCGAATCTCGTAGTCAGACATCGGATTTTCATTTCTCGTCACCTCACAGTTGGCAATGGCAAACCACTGCACTGTGTAGTATTCTGCCATTCCTAGGTAGTAGTCAAGGTTAGTTTATATTTATAAGGTTGCTACATATCCTATTTCATTTTGCATTGTTTTGGTAGTGATATTTGTTGAAAGATGTAATTCTAAATGTTTTTTATTTAAAGTAAAAAGAATTTACAACTTAATAATAATTAAAAACTGTTGTATAAAGGTTGTTCTACTAATACAATAAACTGTATATCTCCGGCACTGAACAACATGGCCGAAAAATGGGAGATGTGACGTCATAACACGTCAAAGCAATATGGCCGAATGTCGCGACCTTATATAGACCGACTTTGGGTAGTAGTAATTTAGAAATAACGTGCGTGGTGGCAATACCGCGTTGTCTAAAAGGTGCTGTGATATGCAAAAACTGCATGTTTCAGTGCTTGGTTAACGTTGATGGAACACGACAATAATGGGTTAAAAATCCCGTAACCCGGCGCTCACAGTACACTGGTATTTAGGCAAAAGCCTTCGCGAGATGTCATAAAGATAAAAAAAAATAAGAAAGGACCTCCTTAAGTTTCATACCGTAGTGAGGAAACACCTGGTATTTTTAACTATAAACAATTAACCTGTATAAAACAATATTTAGTATTACTTTAAGAAACACTTGTATCTTTTATTGTTTATGTCATGTTTAAATAAGACAATCAACAAGAAGGTTATGGTCTTAACATTAAGAGATTGGAATCTCGTATTGTACATTAGAGGTGCGTTAGACAGATTTGATCTACTTTTTAAAATACTATTAAAATTATATTGTTGTGAAAATGTCATAAAAATTATCACGTTATTAAAACAGCATACTGCTTTACCCTAAATAGTTTTTTGAATGTTATAATTGTTTTGTATGTTAAGCAAGTGTCTGGGTAAATGTTAATTCATAATTTTATTGGGTACGATACCATATATGTAGTACAAAAACGTAAGATTTGTTACTGGTTATTTTTAATGATAATATACGAAATGGTATTTATTTATTGAATTAAACTTAAAGTGATAAACTAAATAACTTTTCCTAGGACCACATGTAAGAATAGCAAATAGCACACTGTTTTCATGCATAGACAATGCTTTATATCACACTAGTGTTGCAATGTATTATACGACACTAGTGTAATATATGTTCTTATGTCATTCTAAAAGACTGTATACATGCCTCATGTCAGCTAGAATAAAAAACAGCTGTCTTTGCTGCCACATTGTTATTTAAAATAAATTTGTTAAGTTATCAATCTGTTAATTTAAATTACATTGAAAAAAATCATGCAATATTTTTCAACTGAGGACCTTTGAAATTCTTAAATAATAAAAGTTATAACAAACTACTAGGAAGACAATTTTGAATTATAAATATATTGTCAAACAGTATATTATACCTCAGTGAGAAAAAGTATACTTATGTATATCACCCTAGTGTTGCAAAGTTTTCAATTGTTTTCTTATTTTTTTCTGTGAGGGACAAACAAACTTAAAGTTTAGTTTTTGGTGAATAATTTGTGGTCGTAGAAAAAATAGTGTACAGGGTGGCACCTTTTCGTTGACCTTGCAGGGTATGGCGAAAGTTAAATCTAATTGCGCAATCTCGATTTAAATTTTCAATGGTAAAAGTATATCATGACTAACTTGATTTGTTATGGAGATACAGAGTGTTTCAAATTTTGTTAATTTGGCTAGGTCAGAAAAGTTGTCTGCAAAGCCGTAAAAAATAACACATTTAATATATTTAATTTTTTATACTTTCGGAAATGCACGGTGTCCGGACATTATGCGTCAGGATTTCTGTGGTTAATTCTGCACGAAAAATGAATGCAACAAAATTCTCTATACATTTTTTTAAACTCAAATTACCAAAGATACAGGGTGTTGAAGAAAAAAAAGAATTTTTTTAAATAACTTTTTTTTAGTGTACTCATTTTTGCCAAATTTTGAATACATATTACTAATGATTCTTTGTATTCACCACTAATTGACGCCAGTAGTCAATGCCAAAAAACTGTCCTCAACTTTAGAAAAATTACTTAGAACTTTATTCTTTTAATCGTTTTATACATTTTAAAATAGAATTAATTAGCAGCATAAAAATATCTTTAAAAAAGGTCCTTTTGTTGTATTAACTTAAAATAAACGATTTCTGAGAAAAACGACTTTAAACATTTACGTACGTTTAATAGGATATTCTAATTTTTAAAATTAACAAAGCAAGCCCTAAAAACAAACGTTGTTTATGGAAAATTTGTTATCGATATGTATGCAAAATTTGGCGAAAATCAGTACACTAAAAAAAGGTCCCTTAAACTTATGTTCGGACTTGCTTCCTTTCTGAGATACGGTCGTTTTTAAATTAGGTCGGTATTTTTTAAATATCTTAAAAACCTTTAACCGATTTGGATAAAATTTGGTACACTTATTTTTCCTACGACCACTTGTGAAAATAGCAAATAGCACACTGATTTCATGCATAGAAAATGCGTTATATCACACTAGTGTTGCAAAGTACTTTACAGCACTAGTGTTGCAAAGTACTTTACAACACTCGTGTGATACATATTAGAGAAGGCCGTAATTGTTTGACTGCAATCCTTTGTTGCCAAGTTTCCTACAGTAAGTCTGCTGTCAAAAGTTGCAGTTTTTAATTATTTTCATTCATTTATTTCAATATTTAAGTTTAAAAAATCTTATCCTTTTTAATTAAAAATGCTTAATTGTTGAAAAAGCCATGAAAGTCAATATTTAAGTTCAATTTAGAAACATCCTGAATTAACATACTTGCCTTATCAAGACCGACTAAAGTTATCTTAAATTTAAGCAACAATTAAGATATAACACCGATGTTACAAAACTGGCGGTAAAATTTGAAAAGATATTTTGAAATGACGCATGTCATTTAAAAAAGAGATATGGCAACGCTGGATCGCAGTCAAACAATTACGGCCTTCTCATATTAGGATGTCATTCTAAAAACTGCTATTGGTTTTGCACGTGACATATTTATTGTAGTGACAGTAAAAAAAACTTTTTATTTACCTTAAACGGTAGAACCCAAATTAGCGAAAATCATCTTATTGACGTTAAGTTACTACACAGTATAAGCTTTCTTCCAATATTAAAAAGAGTAATAATAAAATTTATGAAAAAATAAAAACATAAACAAAAATAGACATAACCACAAAAAACAACTTTCACTGACTGGAACAGTGTTGTCAGATAAGTAGATCAAATTAAAAATCTCCCTTCTACCTTTGAGCACGCACTTTATAGAGGCCGCCTTGCCGCTTGACCGTTCGACCTAAAGCGCCAGAGAAAAAAGCCTATAGATCAAATTCCTTTCTCTCTTTCTTCGTGTACTCAAACAACTAGTTAAAAATTTTTTTAATCCCTAATTAAACCTAAGGCTAATACACACTTTATGAATCCACTTTCTTTTATCCATTCATAAATAGAATCAGACCCTTCCGACGTTGCCAAATTCTTTCCATAAATGCTTTCCATATTTTGCATGGTAACTGACGTTTGGTAGTCGTTTTTTTCTTACTTTTAGGACTTTAGGTTATGCATTTACAATTTTCATATTTTTTATATTTTTTCTTAAAAATATGAGGAAAAACTGTTATTTTTACTTAATTTTACATGTGATGTTCAGTTTCATTAACTCGTTTTACCAATTTTACCCCAACCAGCACCCCTTTTCACTCCCCGGTCCCGTAAGTTTATTTACTGATATTTTTAAAAAACGGAATATTTTGGATATGCGCCACTTACGTTTTATTTAGAAGAGTGTCTAAAATATGTAAGAATCGATAATTTTTAAAAACCCTTATAATAGCAGAAAACCGTATTAAACTATTACCGTTATTACCTAACAAAACCATACAATTTTTATTAAGTGAGGGCCTTTTTAAATTCCAAAATGATAAAAGTTATATAATGCTTCTAGGTAGGTGATTTTCAAAGTAAAAATATTGTCAAAACAGTATAATATAGCAGTGAGGAAAAGTATATATCACACTAGTGTTGCAAAGTAAATATCACCCTAGTGTTGCAAAGTTCTCAATTGTTTTTATTTTTTCTGAACAGTCAAATTTTAATTTATTTTTTTTTGGTGAATAATTTGTGGTCGTAGGCAAAAATAGTGTACAGTACTCGTGTGAAAATGACTTTCTTACACTCGTGGGTTTGTCGCACTCGGCTAACGCGTCGTGCTACAATATTCCCACTCGTGTGAAATTAGTCATTTTCCACACTTGTAATGTAATATACTATTATGTAATAAGGCGTTTGTAAAGCTCTACATAGATTAAGATTATTGGGTCCACGAGCGTTAAGGTGGCCACCAGAGACAATAATATTAAGATAATAAAGTGTCGCCATTGACTTTTTATGATGTTTTAATAATTTTTCCACATTAAGCAATAAAAAGTACAACTTTTTAGTTTATTGTATTTTCTTTGTATCTCGCTTCGTTTTCGAGACAAAAAAGCCACTTTAAGTTATTCTTAAAAGTAGCCATAACTATAAACAGCATAAAAAATACGTAACTGCTTGTTTAGTTTAAGGCAAAAATTGTTTTATTTTAATTTTTGCTTTTATATCATCTTGTTTATGGGTAATTTAAAAAAAATAAAAATACTAAAAAGTTGAACTGTTATTTGATTAACCAGAAAAAAATATTACACTTTATAAAGAGTCAATCGCGTCATATTTTTACAATAATATTGGCTGTGGTGCCTACTGAGATGCCACTGAACCCAATATTCCTAATCTAGGCAGAACTTTAAAAGCACCTTATTACATTAAATAAGTGTCCTAAATTTTATCTAATTGGTTACAGGGTTTCTAGTACCGATTTTTATTTTAACTTTAACGCCCTGTATCTCAGAAATAAAGGAAGTTTAGACATATGTTCATAGGAGCTTTTTCACCCCCTTAAATTTCGTTTCGTAGTTAGGAAACACCCTGTATATCTCGTTTGGAATGGCGCTATTTTTTTGAGTATTTTTAACTTTTGTAACACTAACTTTTGGTGGTAGAACAAAAACTATACAAATTGGTAATCGCCGTCTTGAGGCTTACAAAAATCTTCTTCCTCATCTTGAGTTTTACAGGCTTTTATGATGGTCTCTAAACAAAACCAAAATGACCTTCTAAAAGTGTGGAGGTAGTCAAGTGACATTGGATATATCCTGTTTGCATTTTAAGGTATAAAATTGAAATGTTTGGGAGGTCCGGGAAGCCCTGTTCAGCCGGTAACGCCGATTGCAGGGCATAATTTCTAAACGCAGCTTTAATCGGTCCGATATCTATTACTTAATACAAACAATAAAGCTAAAATGCTAACCTAGCTGATTTGCGCTTCGCAAAATTGCTTATAATTGTATTTTTTCTTAAGCCACGTCCAGACTTGCAAATATCCTCCAAACATCCGTCCAAACTAACCAACCTGTTTGCGCGCTCCTTTGACGTCAAAAAATCAACAAGCTCTAAATTACCGGCGAATCATTTGCCAAACCCTTGAAACGACGTGAATTCCGTCCACGTCCGCGCTATGTGGCGGGTTTGGCGTTGTGGAGCGGCACGGCGAATTGTTGTAAATCTGGACGCGGCTTTATGTGAATAAAACGGTAAGACGATACAGAGTGTTAATTTGAATCATTTTTATATCAAAATGTCGATGATTAAGAGCATTATTAAAATATTATATTTTTGAAAGTTTTTACAGTAAATAGCAATTTTAAAGGAAAATTGCGTTAACAGGTAAGACCGCCCAGAGAAAATTGCTCTGGCCAAGGTGGCACGTAACCACATATTTGCAATTTAGCTGTGTAGATAATTAAAATTTTGTTGGTAATAACGTTATAATAATTTATCTATATAATTTCTTAATAAAATATGTTAAAAATCTTTTTTTTTATATTGAGTTTCATCTTTTAGTCTTATTCCCATAATTTTATTATTTAGAAAAATCTAAATGTCTAGGACATATTAGCAAACAAGCTAAATGGTTTAATTAATTTAAAAGCATTTTATTTTATAAGTAAAAATATCTTAATTGGTAAGCGGCCTTGTCCACCCTAGATGGGCGGCGTTATCCAAACTATCGGGCATTTTCGCCCAATGGTAGGATCTTAAAAACGTAAAGTATTTTACTAAAAACTTTTACATATACAAAAATTAGGCATATTTTAATATAAATAATAGATTTTAGCAATCAACGACATTTTTCATACAGGCCAATATGTTACTTACCCACATTTTACAATATTTAAATTTGCTTAAGTGGAGAGAGCTTCCCAGACCTGCCCTACTTTCTTTTTTCCACAGTCTTGAACAATGGATATACACTGCATTTCTTTTATTTTTCCCATTTTTATTTTTTGAACAAATCAATTTAATATGAAATTAATATATAAATACTCTATATTAGCAAAGACAATTGTAGTTTCACTAACTACAATTGTCTTTGATATTAGAGTAAGACTGACATATGAAAATTTTAAAATGGCTGCTTGGTGCCATCGTGGGAAAAAAATTTAAAGGAAAAGGGGCACTTGTTACATATCATTTTAAAGCTCCGAGTACTTCAAATCACTAAAATATAAACTCAATACCTTTACCTACTACATAATGACGGTTTTTTAAAAATTACATAGATGGCCATATTTCCGAAAGTAATACAGTTAGATATATTTAATGTGGTATTTTCTTAAAGCTCTTTTAAAGATCCTTTTAATGTTGAGACTGATAATTATATACAATTTAGGAGAAAAAGTATATATTTTTTTAAAGACACACCTTGTATATTAGAGCTTTAAGAAAATACCACATTAAGCATACATCTAACTTAATTACTTTTGGAAATATGTTCATTCAAATTAGGTACTTGGTTAATTTTTAAGGTACCGCCATTTTGTTGTAGATAAAGTAATTGACTTTATATTTTAGGGTTATAAAGTACTCGTCAGGACCTTTAAAACGAGGTGCCACAAGACACTTCTTCCTATTTAATTTTTTCCCAAGATGGCGCTCAGCAGCCATCATCAAATTTTCTTTTGTCAATTTTTCTCTAAAATATAGTATTAAATGAATTTCATATTTTTAAGTTAAAATCTTCTAAATTGTCTAAAAATAAAAGAGGAAGACCTTAAAGAAATGCCTTGTTTCTGATTTTAAAGCGTTTAAAAATGCCCTCAAATATTTGTAGGTACCTATTGGGACTAGCAAAAAAAAATAAGACACCTACTTAAAAGTATATATTTAAAACTAATTTAAAACAGACATATTTTGCAACGGCACAATTTCTAGCACTTCTTTTTTGGTCGGTGTTCCTGCTCTTTTTCAAAATGTATTAATGCTGCTAAAGCATTTTGAAATCCAGCGTTAAAGTCCAAACCGACAACATTATACTCAAAGTAAGTATCTTCTCTCTGGTCTATGTAGTAGTCTGTTAAATTTGGACCACTTACTAATGCTCCATATAGTATTTGGGGATTAGGATCACTGGAGTTGTACTGAAGCCAACCGCAGGGTTCTGGAAGATCTGGGCAGGAACTGGAAGTATTGAAAAAATATTATTGTAGAAATTGCCAAGGTAAATGAGATAGTTTTATTTTTACATTACAATTAACAGGCTATTTATTTTGAAAAAAACAATATTTGTAAAGTTTTAGAATCTTTTAAGATATCCTTACAACAAACTTCAAGTTGGCAATTAGATTACGTAAAATAGTCTAAATTTGGTTAAATTTTATAAATAGGCCTTGATTGGATAATTGAAAATAAAAATGGATTAGTTGCAGTTTTAAAAAATGTCAAATCGAAATAGTAAAAATATTATTTGTCATACGAGGATAAAAGTCTGGCCACATATACCTGCACCGAGCCCGGATTCACGATGATAAAGGAATTGGGGCAGATTATTTTAAACAAATTTAAAATCACTTTTCATGCCCTCAAAAATATAAAAAGCATTCTTCGCAAGCTAAGTCTATTTTATGTACGTATATCTCCTTGTTAAAATAAAACAGATTTTCCCACTTAACTTTGTTCCTTTTTACCCAAACTTTGAGTGTAGTATAGGTAAAACTGTGTTACCTGATTTATGAAGTTTAATTTTACGATCAGGGTCTGTATTCTTGAGTTTTAGGGAGTAGAAATTATGAGAGAAAGTGGTAAAAAATGGGAGTGGCCAAGAAATCCTGTATTCTTAAAGTCATTCTATCAAAAAGTGGTAGAAATCAATTTCCTTTGGGAGCAAATGATTTCTCTTGGTATTGACTGAGAGAAAGTCAAAAAATCAGTAGAAAATAGGTTTACATAACCTATAAACTTAAGCTTTAGGCGTTGACTATCCTGTGAAGATTTTTAATAATACATATATGTAATCTTTATTCTTTTATTTAGATTGTAAAAAATGAATAATATTAATCACTTATTATATTGGAACGACATAATTAATAAAAATGTAGTAGAGGCAGTGGAGAAGTGGTATATTGGAATAGACATTCTTGTTCAAAGAGATCCCTTTAAAGTTTCAGATCAAAAATTTGTAAAGATGTTTAGATTGGCCCAAAGCATTTGGTGTACAAATTGTTAGAGGTACAGACCTTTATGCAACCACAACCACGAGCTTCGGCACTTTGAATGACTACAAATGTAAGCAGATATCTACTTTTATCAAGAAAACAATAGTGTGGTTGTGTGTTTAATGTCATAAATAGTTTTAGAAACCTAATAAAAAAATATTGAATCTATAATCCCTGGTACATTTGGGGATGTTCATGAACTGCACTAGGTTAAGGCATTCTCTTTGCAAAAAGTTGTTAACCAAAAGAAAAAAAAGGTCATCATCCCAAAATTCTTAATATTGGGCCCCCCTGTTCTGTATTTTACGATCAAATAAAAGGTCTCTTACCTTCAAAACTACGCTCCTCAACCCTAATATGTACCTTTTTTTTGTATAAGGACCCCCTTTTTGGAGCCCCTTCTAACTGGGGCCCAGGGCGGGCCGCCCCCTCTCGATAAGCTAGTGCTTTTTAGAGATTTTTGTCTTCATGATATAGATTTAAACGTTAATAAAATGCTAAACACTAGAAAAGTTAAATGTTCGTTTACTCTACAAAATTTCGGTTCCAAACTGCCAAACAAAATATCTTTGGTTAGTTCTTCACTGTCAAAATTCATCTTCATTATTTTTATTGGCCCAAATTAAACATATACGTTTGGCAACACTGCCTCATAATTTTCATTTTCCTTTCTATTGAGCCCGTTCAAGAATACTGTCATTGGAAAACGATAGAAAATCGGGGGAGTAGAAAAGCTGAGGAAGTGTGATTTTCTCTCAAAATCAAGAATACGGGCCCAGGTGTAATTTAAGGCTTAGCATTACACACTCAGATTATTTCAATTTTATTAAATACAAAACGTTTTGCTTATGGATTTTGGAAACTAGGTTCCTGAATACCCTTTCTAAATTGTGCTACCCAATCTTTTCAAGACATTGATTTTATATCCGTGACCTTAATTATACTTATGTTTTAACGAAATTCATATTTTATAATCCAAGGAGTTGCCCTAAGACAGCTCATGGAACATTTTATTAAAGTTCAATAAATATTATATTCAAATCTTCCCCCTTTTTGTTAAGTAACCATGAGCAGCGGTTTCCTCAAAGCTGAATTAAAAGAAGAAGAAGAGTTTCTTAACATATTTTGAAACTTTGTATTAATATAGTGAAAAGATGCAAGATAGGTATTAAATTGCCCCGCATCCCTCTACATTTCACTAGCGAGACGCACGGCTGAGGGCTCGTTGAGGGTATGTGTGGCACAATCATTTTGCTGAGAAGGCTATGACTGTGTAGTTAGGAATATCTTGTAGTTTTAAATACTTTTTATTAATATGGCTAATACACCAGTGAGTAAGGCTAAAAATCGAAGAAATAAATAACAATCTTTAAACGTTTTATAATATTTTTTTAAATGAGGGTTTTATTATGGTTGAAGTTTTTAGTGTATTATTGTAAAAATACAAATAATTAAATGGGTCATTGCTCGAAGTACATATAAGAAGTTAATGGTTTCTAAAGTTAAGCGACTTGGCACCGTTGTTAGCGCCCTCATTGGAATAATTTTAAACTAGCCTAGTGGAACTGGAGATTTTATAATCAAGTTTTTCTTGCTGTTGATGCAGTTAATATCATATTTTTAAATATGTTTGTGATTTATTTAATCAATGCAATAAAAAATACAAAAAGAGTTGGTAAACAATTTGTGCTAAATGTGGTGGTGGTTATTATGGATTCCGATAAAATTTCTGTACGATGTCTGCAGTTTAACTGTAAGTATTTAAGAAGTTACGTTTTGTGGCTTTATATAAAATTACGCGGAACGTTAGCTGATAACTATTCTTTGTTTAATTTAGGTTTTTAGATAATAATGACTAATATTTTGTCTGAAATTTAATGCTTTGTTTTCAAAAGAGCTTGCTTCTAGCTGAGACACAAGACTAAAATTGTATATTTCTGTAAATATATGGTAAATATTTTTCGGCATTTTTGATCTAGATATCCAATTTTATCAGATGATTGACCAACTTGTCTCTTAATTTAAATTTTCAATGGCGGCTCTACGTACAAGTGGTTTTTAAAATCCTTTTACTTGCTTTTAGGTATGTGATATAACTAATAAAAAAAAATGGACTTAAAAAAAAATTATTGTATTTTGTAAGATTTATTACCTGGCTATATTGTAAGGTCTTTTTGGGTAGTTATTTCCATAACCCACAACGAAGCTTTGTCCGGTAGAGCCTACCATGTAATTTATTTGGTTTTTCGCAAAATTTGCATACTTTTCCTTGGAAATATTATTAATCTTTGCTACCTGAAACAGTAGATATTATTAATAAAATGTATATTATTAGTGTGAAAAATAGTATTAGGTTTATATTCTATTTTGTACTTTGATAGTTTTTTTATATTTTAGTCCTCAGATAAAACAGAAATACAAACGCAAAGCGCTGTGTTTTCCTCCTAATATGGGCTCTTCCTATGGCAAAGAGCACACCAAAGTGGCGTGGCAAGTAGCAAGTAGCACGCATCTAGCACGTTACGTCAAATAGAACCAATGAAATGAAGTAGCGCACACCAAAGTGATGCGGCATGCAACGTGCCACGCCACTTAGATGTGCGCTGATTCATTTGTTTGCATTGGTTCTATTTAAAAATATTATGCTAGACGAGGGCTACTTGCTATTTCCTACTTACCACACCACTTTGGTGTGCGCTCTTCCTAACACGATTGGAAAATGGAGCATGCATCTTTAAGTTTAAATATTTTACTTGATACTTGTGTGCATAGAAAAGTTCTTGTATATAAATTGTTAGTGTATCCAATTTATTTTTCCTAAAAGATGCCTTAAATACATTTGTGAACTAGACCATCGAAATTTAGTTATAAGAAAAATTATAAACCGTTACTTTTAAAAAATAATAAAAAATCCTTATAATGTTCATTTTGTCTAGGAAAATGCTTAATTGGATTTTTTCTCTTAAAATAAACAAAATACGAAAAAAGAAGTAAGCTTGATTTTCATTCACTTAACTTAAATATAACATAGGAATTATTGATATATTGCTAAAATACTTTATATTGTAAAAACTTACTTCAAGACAAATAAAAGCAATATTTGCTGCTAATGCAAGAGTGCCAAATTTTCTAACATATAAAAGTCCTTTTGGAGTTTTTGGGGCTTCGTCTACAGCGTAATCGCAAAAATGTATTACAGACTCTAGATAGTTTGTATTATTTGTAATGTTGCCTAAAATAAGCTAAAAAATATAAAGGTTAATTTAACTTTCCAAATATCGCAAAAATAAAGTCAAAAAGCAGGATGAAATTGGGTACAGGGAGACTCCTTTTTGTTGACCTTGCAGGGTATAGTTCAGATTGCGCAATCTTAATTTCAATTTAACGGTAAAAGTAAATTATGTGTAAATTGATTCGTTTTGGAGATACGGGACGTTTTCAAATTTTGTCAATTAAGCCAGACACTTGTAACTCGCTTGATATTACAAATTAAAAACAAGGAAAATGGAAAAGTTTAAAGGATTTTTACGTAGAATTTAGTGGCGTACCTATATTTTTCTATCGACTTTTATTTTGAAGTTATAACACAAATTTGGTATTTTTTAATGGAACACCTTGTATATTTTTTCCCATCAATAAAACGGTCGCCTTTAAAGCCGCAAAAAATATCCATTTTATTTATTTATTTCATCATAGTTTCGTAAATATAGCCATCGTCAAAGGTTCGATAATAAAATGGTATTGAAAAGAAACTTGTATATTTTATTACCATCAAAAAGACATTTTAAAGACCCTGAAAAAATTACCACATTTAAAATGATTCTCTCTACCAGTTTCGGAAAGATATGCTTCCAAATCTTACTGAGTTTATCTACTAACCAAAACTTAAAGGGCTAATAGTTATTTATTAGATAAGTGAGTTATATTACATATAAGTCACGCAAGAAAAGTTTAACTCTCGAGCCCGAAGGGCGAGAGAGGTAATTTTTTATGTGACTTATATGTAATAACTCACGTGTCAAATACAAAATTTTATCCAACACTTTCGTATAAATCGTTTTTAATATCGAAAATAATTTGAAAACGTCATCCATTATTTGTTACTTGTCATTGTCAACACCAGCAACAAAATTTTGTATTTTTGAAATGTTGGAAGTAATAAAGAATTAGTATAAGTCACTAGTGAGCTAAAGTCTATAATTCACTAGTGAGCTAAAGGGTACTTTAGCTCACTAGTGACTTATAGTACACTTTATATCCTCAAAATCTGATCAATTATGTAGATATTATATGCAAGTGTTGGATAAATATATTAAATG
Source organism: Listronotus bonariensis (assembly GCA_014170235.1). Taxonomy (NCBI): domain Eukaryota; kingdom Metazoa; phylum Arthropoda; class Insecta; order Coleoptera; family Curculionidae; genus Listronotus; species Listronotus bonariensis. Next base: position 154,861 of record JACEGR010000146.1, on the reverse strand, counting down.
TGGTGTTTTGTTAAACTTTTTAAAATATCTTAGCAACGGTAATATAATATATAGCGTGTTTCGTTAAAAAATCCTGATAAGATGCCATATTCACTATTAAAAAATGAATATAATAAATGTGGTTTTTCTTATAGTTTTAAGGGAGACCTTTCAACAGATGATAAAATATACAGGGTGTTCCATTAAAAAAAACCCTACTTTGTATTATAACCTTAAAATAAATGTTAATGACAAAAATATAAGTACGCCACTGAACTTAACGTAAAAATCCCTAAAACTTTTTAATTTAAATATTTTTCTATCTTTAATATCAAGCGAGTTACAAGTGCCTGGTCGAATTGACAAAATTTAAAAACACTTTTACCACTGAATTTGCTTCAAAAATTAAAATGGAGATTAAGCAATTAGATTTGTTGTATCTTTTTAGTTTTTGATATACCCTGCTAGGTCAACGAAAAGGCTTCACCCTGTACATCAGGTCACCTATAAGCAAGTGACACTCGTTACGTGATTGCTATTATGGTGGATTATATTAAACATGGAATACATTAAATAAAAAAATAATCGTCGCACCCTGAATAATTTCGACTTACAGAATAGTCGTTTACCTATGGAAAGAAGCATTAGTATTAGGATACTTAGTTACTTAAATATCATTGGTACTGTGGCAACAGTTTAAAAGGTTTAATTGAAATAAGTTTTTTTATACCAATTTTGAAGGTCAATATTTCCCTAACGAATTACTTAAGAACTTTTTTATATGAAGTACCTACTAACATTATTTTGGCTTTCTCTATCACCCCTTTCATTTTTGATCCCACCTTTCCAGACACCCTGTAAATAAATAAAAATTGGTATGTTTTAAAAATTTTGTACCAACGTACCTAAAAAAAACTGTGAAAACAAATTCTATTTTTTTTTTTTTTGACAAACCACGAAGGCTAAAAGCCTAAATACTAAAGTACCGTGGGTGTCTTAAGCGGGGTAAGAGGGAGTTTGTTGACACGGGACTTCTTAAATACTTGATGATTTGGGGAGGAAGGAAAGACCTCCGCGGGCAGCAGGATCCACAATCTAGAAACTCTAGGGATAAAAGAACGAACAAAGTGAGAAGTTCAGGGCCTGTCAAGTTGGACCGTATAGAGTTGCATACGCGCGGAACCACGAGTTTCTCTGTTGAGAACCGTGAGTGGAGGAACTATACTGGACAATTCTTCAGAGCAGAAGCCATGGAAGTACCTATAAAAAGCGATAAATCTCCCACAGCCCGACGATGGGCAAGAGAGGGAAGCCTTTCTGTAAGTGAAGGATCATTAATGAGACGAATAGCTCTTCTTTGAATAGAATCAAGAATGCTTAGGGTTGTGGGGACGCCGTGCCCCAGATTTGAGAACAATATTCCAAGGGAGGCCGGATTTGGGACACATATAAAGTGTATAAATTAGAAGCCGAAAAATACTTTTTGGCTCGAAAGAGAAATCAAGCTTCTTTGAAGCTGCCGTGGCTATAGATACAATGTGTTTATGACAGTTAAGGTTACTTTCAAATATGACGCTTACGAGATTGAAGGTGTATTTGCTCTGTTTTATCTTCTGGTCTATTTGAATATTATGTTTTGATATTGTCAATGCAATTTTATTTTGTTACAGCCACGTAATAAAAAATCAAACATAGGGAAGGCGATTTCTTATAGGCCAGGAGACACTTCTTTACTTGGATTTTAGTGTCCCTAATTTTTTTGTGCACGATGGTACAAAAGTAAATTTATACGAGGTGGCTTATTTTAATTAAAATGCTGGAATGCACTTATACTTTTTAACCTAAATATTACTGTTTCTGTTTAGTTATACCTACTCTTATACCAGTAACTTTGTCATTAAAATAGAAGTACGTGGAATTTCTGTCCTTTAAAGAAAATTCTTCATAAAAATATTCAGCATCACGTAAGTACTTTAAATTGCTTGTTGCTTGGTATAACCATAAAGCTGCCCATACCAGTTGGTCACCATATGAATACACCCTATAAATAAAGAAAAATTATTTAAAACACAATTTGTGCTTCTCCTTTTCCAATTTTATTAAAGGGATATATTCACTTGCGATTAAAAAATCGATTTTTTCAAGCCTATTTTGCACGTAGGCTCAAGTATATTATCTGAAAATGTGAAATTAATCTTTTAGAAAAAATCTTAAAAAATTTGCTTTTTCGGTCTTATAACTGGATATAACCCCTCGAGTATTCGAAACAAAATGTTGTGGTTTTAAAATTCTACTATTTTTTTGGCGTTTTGGCTAAACAAGGATAGAATAAAAAGTTTTAAACTAAAATAATTAAAAAGCAAAATGTACAACAAAAATGTTGTTATTTTCTTACATATTTTCTATCCAAGGCATTTTTTTACCAGGCAGTTAGAAATTTGGTTTAAAGTGGTATATAAACTACATATAAAACTCTATTTTAAGAATATATTTGTTTATATAAACGGTACTCAAATTTGCCCCACCAGAATTTAATACTTTTTTAAATTGGACACCCCAAATATTTGGGACTGTTTAAAGTTTGTGTTTATATTGGTACAGGGTCATCCAACAAGGACTGAACAGGGGCTTAATTTTAACTTTCCCTGTATTTTTCAAAAAATCCAAGATATCAGTTTGGCGTAACTTTTATGCTCTTTTTGAAAATAGTACTTCGAAAAAAATGGACTCCGAAACAAAGAGTTACGGCATGCAACTTTGTTTTTTTAAATGGAATGCCCCACTTTTTATTTCATATTTGAAAAGAGGCTATCTTTTTACGTAAAAGCTGCTATATATTTTATTTATTTATCTTATTTAAATATGTTTATTTTTCAGAAGAAATTATCGTATTTCCAAATTTTTCCCGCCGATATAAGGTAAAATTACCTACCTACTAGGTAAAACCTACACCTGCTGAATATCTGTTAGTGTCATACCAGTTATGTTTCAGAAAGAAAAGTCAAGTAATTAAATTAAAGTATTTATTAAAGGGGAAATATTTATTAAAACGTTTAAAAATGATTATTTACACTAAATTATACAAAAAATACAACAAAACAGAAGTCTCAAGAATCTCGATTTATATATAATTTTAAACCGACAACAAATTGGCTATTTAACAAAAAGAAGTTTAATAAAATAAATGTCAATAATTGGGCTTCATACTGGTCACTAATAACTTAAATGTTGAATGTGTCCCCCATTATTTTCAAAACAACATTGATACGCTCTCTGAAGTCGTTCTAAACTGGCCGCTAAAATATGGTTTTCATCATTTAATCTACGAACTTCGTTTACAATTTTGTCTCTTATTTCTTCAATATTTTCGTTTCTTTGGTGGTAGGCTACATTTTTAAGGTGACCCCAAAGAAATGAGTCCAAAAGTGAAAGCTCTGGACTATTTGGTGGCCAAGCAACTGTTCCATTTCGTCCAATCCATTCAGTATACCGCTCATTTAAAAAATTAACAACAGCCTGGGTAGTGTGGGGAGGTGCTCCGTCCTGTTGCCAAATGATTGAACGGTAGGTTTCCAGAGGCAGTTCTTCTAAAAGATTTTCGATTTCGTTTTCCAAAAAATTATGGTACCTTTGACCAGTTAACGTTCCGTGATAAAATATTGGACCCAAAATTTTGGTATTTAACATTCCGCACCAAACATTAATGGAAGTTCTACCTTGCTTTTTATTTCCAAAAATTTTCTAGGATTTTGAGTTGCTCAGTGATGTTTATTATGGCGGTTAAACATGCCAGAAGTTGTAAAACAAGCTTCATCCGTCCATAAAATTTTTTAAAAGGTCTGGGTCATGATCTTGCTCTCTAATTAGAATTTCTGCAACAAATCTAAATCGAGATTCTTTTTGCTGCGGTGATATTTTTGAACGGGAAGGATGCGAAATGGGAACATCTTATTTTTTATTAATGTTCTATGGACTGTTCCGTAGCTAACATTTCTTCTTGTAAAACCATACTGAACATCTCGAACTGCGTCGGAAATCGAATTATTAGGGCTATTAGTAAAATAATTTATAATAGAATTTTCCCGTAATCTTCGTCTTGGCATAGTTTTTTTCTTGTCCTGTAACGATTTTGTCTCTTCAAATAATTTTTTATTCTTAAAATTGTGTTTATTGATATGTTTCTTTGGACGGCAGCAAAATATCTACGTTTAGTCTCTCTGGCGTTCTCTTGGCATTTGTAAAATAGGGTAATAATTTGTAGACGGTCCTCTAATGAGTATTTCATTTTGAGTAATTTTATTTACAAACAAATAATAAATATAGCTAGACAGTGACAAATACCCACACAGGTTATACAGGTGTAGGGTACCTACACAGGTGATAATTTAGTATTATTTTGGCGCGAAACCAAATTTGATCATTTCTTTTTAGAAAAATAGCATATTTAAATAAGATAAATAAATAAAATATATAGCAGCTTTTACGTAAAAAGATAGCCTCTTTTCAAATATGAAATAAAAAGTGGGGCATTCCATTTAAAAACAAAGTTGCATGCCGTAACTCTTTGTTTCGGAGTCCATTTTTTTCGAAGTACTATTTTCAAAAAGAGCATAAAAAGTTACGCCAAAGTGCTATCTTGGATTTTTGAAAAATACAGGGAAAGTCAAAATTAAGCCCCTGTTCAGTCCTTGTTGGATGACCCTGTACATTATAAGACTTAAAATTATAGGTTTGTAAAAAAATATAAAAATATATCAATAAGGGAAAAAAATTCTTCAAGTCGACAAAAAGGTTAGTGTATCCAAAAAGTTCCTTTAATAAGTTGGGGCTAATTTCAATGTACAGGGTGCTCAAAAATATCCTTACAAAAATAAAAACTTCCATCGGTTTTTTCTGTCTTTTTTTTAATAAAACAACTTGTATGTTATTATTTGATTTAATAGATCTTTAAAATAAACAATTTTTATAATAGATTTTTAATTCAAATTATTTATTTATTTTTAATAATTTAAATATGATGGAAAAATATTATAACTTTAAGGTCTATATAGCCTTTCTGTGTTCAAACGAAAAACAATATATTTATTTCTTTAACTTTCATAATATTATACACAAGATTTAACAATGAATTTCACACGTTTGTAAATAGTTATTAGACATTTTTGAATGTCGCGGCACTCGGGGACCCTTTATGTCGGGTTCGGGGAACATCGACGCTATTAGATCGACGTCCGATTTCCCGATTTCGGTAGCTGGGAATGTCATGATATTCGGGGAAAATATCCGTCTAAACTAATCAACCTGTTTGCGCGCTCCGAAGCCAAAAAACCGAAAAGCTCTGAATCACCGGCGACTCATTTGCCAAACCCTTAAAACGACGTGAACTTCGTTCATACCATAGGTGCGCGCTATGTAGCGCGGTATGCGACGTGGAGCGTCACGGCGAATTGCTGCAAGTCTGGACGCGGCCTAAAGAAAGCATTTGAAATACAGGGACGAAAGATGATATATACACTTGTAAGATATAAAATGTGGGCCTACCTTAGGAAAGATATTATTTTCCTATTATCTTCAAATTAATAGTAATTTTATTAATCTTTATACCTGGCAATCATTCTGAGGGTGAATTTTTATTACGTCGAAGTAACTTAAAAATAAAGAGCGATAAAGGCTTTAAATTCGTTATAAAAATTGTTTATCTCCTAAAGCTCTAAGAAAGTAAACAGGGTGTTCTATTAAAAAAAAAAACAGGAAATAACGGATTGAACTTTTGAATATTGTAAGAATATTTTGAGCACTCTGTATGTTAAAATTAGCTTAAACTTATAAAAGGTTATCTTTTAGCCTTCTACACTTAAAGAGACATTTTTTCCTGGATCGATGATTTTTATTATTTTTTTAAATTTAATTTTCTTAAAAACATAAATATTGCATACATGTATAGACAAACATTAAAGATATGATAAAAGTCCCAAATATGTAAAAAGATTTGGGGTGTTCCATTTAAAAATACCATGTTGCTGGGTAAAAAAAGATGCATATACGATATGCCTATAAAGCACTATTTTTCTTTCGCACCAACATTTTGCATAAAAGCTTTTGTATGTGCTTAAAACAAAACGAAATTTTGTTACAAAGGGACAAAACTCAACAAGTCAATAGTCAATAGATAATAGGTATACCTGCACATTAACCACGGTTAGATGAACATAAACACGGTCAGTCAGGTCTTAGATCCTACCTGAACTGAAAGGGAGTCCGCGAGTGTGTATGCTAAACTGACGGCGCGTTTTCAATGCAAATCCATCACTGATCTCGATGGATTGCCAATGCTATAACCTGCGCGGAACAAAAGTTCATTTCAAGGGTGAAAAAAGCGGTTTGTGCGCAAGCCAGTTGAGAGTAAACGCACCTGGCGCCAAACAAACTATCCGCATTATCGGAAAGAATTTGTCGACGGCGTCCTGGTTTTCTGTTCGAAGTACGGTAGCTAATGAGCTTCCGGTCAGACCGCGGACGAAGGGTACGGGGTGCCGGTGTTTGTATTTTGCCACGGCTTTTAAGTGCGCATGTTCGTCCACCCATTTATTTGTTTACTGCGCGAGGTCGTAAAAATCCGAAAAATTCTTCTTGCACTGCGGATCTAAATGTAGGTTATCTATGAAATCCATACTATCGGACTTACTCGCAGATTTGCTTTCTTACCTGCCTTCAGGTAGGGATCTCACCGTTAGTATACCTGTTAAAGGACCCAGTCATTATATGGATATAAATCATCAATAAACTTACTCATGGTAATATTGCTTAGCACCTGGTATAACATCTTTGACAATCCTCTAAAATTTTTGGCAAAACTGTACAATTGTTCAGAATGCTTTAACATTTCTTCTGCATACGTATAATTAATATCCTTAAAAATAATACTGGCTGTTGCAAATACTGCTGAAACTTCGCTGGCAAGATCAGAACCTGAAAGAAATATCATATACATAGATCTATAAATACACAGACTGTCCATGGATGGGATTTACAAGAGGACAAATGGATAAAAAAATATTTTTTGACAAAAAGTTATTTAAAATAAAAATGAATCACGAAGTGAAAATGTGGATTTGGTATACAGGGTTCACAAAAACTAGAAAAACATGATTTTTCTCCCAGAGTAAACTACCTTTTATTTTTTCATTTTTAGGCAAAACATCATTTAAAAACTTATTAAAAATAGCATTTTAAATGACTTTATTATAATAAAATTACTTTAAGAAATCTTTATAATTTCCTTTTAAACACATGTTTTTTCCGAATTCCTACACAATACAATAATTCAGCTGTTACAGATATAATTAAGAAATTTTTGCCAAAATATGTAGTTCAATCTAATTTTGTATTATTGTTTTTATATATAACACATTTTATTCTAAATAAATTTTCTCAATAACATTTTGCTTAAAAATTAAAAATAAAGGTAGTACTCTTGAAGTTTTATCCAACCCTGTATATAAAATCAACATTTTTCTCTTCGTAAATCATATTTCTATAACAAGTAAACATTTTTATGAAGAACTACTTGTTTTTTTAATTAAATTTCCATTTGTCCTCGTGTAAACCCCAACCGTGGACAGTCTGCATATTACTTAATGTGAAAGAAAATAGTAAAATTTACATGTTTTTTATCTTTTTCAAATCATTTACGTAACGTTTCAGGCAGTTTTATTCCTGTCCATTATTAAGTGTAAAAATGTTATTAAAATGATAAGATTTTGAAAAAAGTCATTAAATTTGTTCCAATGGAAATTTTAAAATTTCTGTTAAAACTTTTAGTTAGAATTAAATTATTATGCTTAAATTCGTTTGCTGTTCTTTAGAAAAAAAACACAAGATGTTGTGTGTTGTTTGATGACTCTTTTTTATCTAAATATATTACCAGGATGCGTTTCATTTATCTTATAAGCTGGTCTTGATATATTCATTTCTTCTGGACGGCCCCAAAATGTGTGATCAGTCTTAAAATCACCAACCTGACCATAAAGCTCATTTGGTGATACATGGCACTTAATAAAATAATCCGTAGACCATTTAATTCCATCCAAAATAGCTTCATATTCTCTAGAAATAAAAATTATTTTGTTAAATGCAATAATATTGCTAGTCGTCCCTGAAATAGTGCAATATATTTGTGCCATGAGTATGTATATTCAATTTATTTCAATAACTAGTTTTGTTTTTTAACTTCTTAAAACATGGATAAAAAAAAGTAGCTGCATGAAACATGTTTAAAAATGAAGAAAAACCTTTTTTTTCTATATTGTTTCTAAACCCATATTTGTTTAATTGTTTTTGGAAAACCAATATCTACTATTTGAAAATTAAAATAATTGTGCACTATTATTTAGACACATTAATTGGCATAATATATTGTACAACCTCTGAATATAAAACACAAACGGTTAATAATATTGTAAAATATAAAATATTGCGCCAATAATATTGATTGTCTGTGTGAGCCGCCCAATGAGAATTTTTGATTTCCTCCAGGGTAGTATCAGAAATGACGTCATTGATTGCAAAGTTACTTAAAGGATATTTTTTTAATTCTTTTGTCTTACAGCTGCTAACAAGCTTGTCTAACAGCTGACGTCATTATAATGTGAATCGAAAAATAAAAGCGCTTACCGCCAATGACAAATGACATAAACGAATCATAATAATATAACCTAAAAATGGCAACTCCAGTTTTAAAGAAAAACGCAATATCTTTAATGGCAGGTAAATTATTCCTTCACATGATTTCCCACATACTATTGTTATTGTTATTATATATATTTAGTCAATTTTGTTTGACTTTTAACCTCAAATTCAGGTTATATTTTCCCCTCACTTGTTTTCATCCTGTTAGACAGTGGTTAGACATCTCCCGACGCCACTAACAACGGCTGTGAGCTGCTGTAAGACTGACGTCATTGATTTGTCAAAAAATAAAAGTCCTTAAAGCTGCTAACAAAGAAAATACCTTTAGCATCTGCTTTACACCCTTAAATCTTTAAGCTTTTATACTTGGACCACTTTAACGTACGTTATGCGGTCACGAGCTCTTGCCCTGTTATAGTCCCAGAGCTGGTGAACCTTTCAAGTAACGTTAAACCTGTAAGGCTTAAAATTTGTATAGTGATGGGTCATAGCATGCTAAGTACAAAAATCATCACCTGGCAGGCATCAGCCATTGCACATTATCACCCTGTATATTTTGGAAAATTTTAAAATATAATAAAAACAAAAAACTTGGAAAGCCTATTTTTTTTAGGATTTAGTTCATTTATATTAAGGTTTAAAGAAAATTTGACCGGTGTTTTGATGAGCACAAGTACCCGTTAGGCGAACTGGAAGCTGTGGCCTATTTGGATGGGCATATTTCCAAAACTAATAAAGTTAGAAGTACCAAATGTGGTATTGTTTTAAAGCTCGTTTTTAAGATCTTTTTAATGGTAATATATAAAAATATATATAATGGTAATATATAATAATATACAGGGTGCCTCATAAAAAAAACTTTTTCAACCCTGTATATTATCACCAGTATCACCGTTAAAAAGTTCTTTAAAAGAGCTTTAAGAAATCAGCATATTGGGTCCATCTAACTTTATTAGTTTTGAAAATGTGGTCATCCAAATTAGCCACACCTTTCAGTTCGCCTGGCAGGTACTTGTGCCAACCAAAAACGCCTGTAATTTTTTTTCAAACCTTACTATATAATGAACTAAATCTTTTAAAACTTTTGAAAGAATACAGGGTGAAGATGTGCACGGCTAATGCCTGCCAGGTGATGATTTTCATACTTAGCATGATATGACTCATTACTATACAAATTTTTAGACTTACAGGTCAAATGTTACTCGAAGGGTTCACTAGCTCATCCTACTATTAGACAACCGCAAACATCATATATTTAATCGGACAATCTGACAGTTTATCCGAAAGTAGACTGATTTATGAAGTTTGACGTGACGTCCGATCCACAATCGAATCCGATTTATGCGTTGCGGTCATAAAAACCTATTTTCAGTCGACCTTCAGATAATCATATCCGAGAATCGTGTCCGATTGTCCGATTAAAAAGTAGGATGTATGCGGCTAGTCTTAACAAGACAGTTGTTACTTGATAATTACTTACCTATGGATTTATAAACATCTGGATACAGCAGAACACCCCAACTTAATAAAGTGGTAGCATAGGCAGTAGTGAAACTAAATTTAACAAAATCACTGCCTAAAAAATAGTTGTTAGTTTAAATACAGGATTTTCATTGAGGACTAAAGAATCATATTGAAAGCGTTATATTAAAAATAATTTTTAACCGACTTTAAAAAGAAGTAGGTTATCAATTCTTCTATATGTTTTGTTTGTTTGTCCATGTTACGCGATTACTGTGTCAATTGTAAACCAACTTTAAAAAATTATTTCATTATTTGAAAGAGCGGTGTTCTTATAAACAACCAAGCCTAGTATCGCAAGAGAGGTACTAGACTTATTGTACATTGTTCATACATGGCAAAGCTGCCTCTAGCATGGAATATGCTCAAACATCAGGGGTGAATTCAGAATCGACAACCTTGGGATAAAATTTATCCTTTGTACCGAACTAAAAGAGAGACTGCAGTAAAAAGCACAGTGACATGTAATTTAATTAATTGATATTTTTATGGTTAGTTCTGGTTAGTTCTGATTAGTCTTAAGTTGTAATGCAAGACGAACTGTGTGAGGTATCAAGTTGTACGTTTTGTCGATTGCGTACCGGCACTTATTTGACTTAAACCGAAGGTTAATTTTTTCGCTCGTGTTCAAACTTGCATTAAAATATAGAACTTGATTACGACTTTTATACTGCGCAAGCAAAACGGTGGATCTGCATGCATGTCTGGAGGAGCCCAAGGGATACTTTCTCTAATTCGTCTGCCTTACAGCTGCTAACAAGCTTGTCTAACAGCTGACGTCATTATAATGTGAATCAAAAAATAAAAGCGCTTACCGCCAATGACAAATGACATAAAATAATAATAATATTATAACCTAAAAATGGCAACTCCAGTTTTAAAACAAAAATGCGCAATATATTTAATGGCAGGTAAATTAATCCTTCACATTGTTATTAGTATACATTTAGTCAATTTTGTTTAACTTTAACCTCAAATTCGGCTATATTTCCCCCTCCTTTCCTGTTAGTGGTTAGACATCTCCCAACGCCGCTAACAGCTGCTGTAAGACTGACGTCATTCATTTGTCAAAAAAAATGAAAGTGCTTACAGCTGCTGTAAGCAGCTAACAAAGAAAATATCCCTCTAATTTGGCTCAAGCCAAGCAATAGACGATACGCGATCGACAAAACTTACAACTTGATTCATAACACACTCCGTCTTGCATTACAACTTAAGACTCTGCGCAAGCAAAACGGTGGATTTGCGTGCGTGTCTAAGGGGTCCTTCAAGGCCCACTGGAGCATAGCTTATAAATGTCAATAAAAGAAAACTTGTGTACTGCTTGGGTAGCTACAGAAGATACTAAGACTAGTGGCTTAAGAAAGTATAGAGCAAAGGAAAATAATTATCACTGTTAAGAGCTATGTATTCCTGACTTAAAACTATGCTTTAATAAAAATGAGCCCAGGAGAAAGGCAACTAATTTTAACTAATAAAGTAAAGATTTATCAAGATAAAAATATTAAAAGATTTTCTTTTAAACAAAAAAAATATTTTCGGGCCTTATTTTTACTATGGCAATTTAATAAGGCCCATAAAAAAGGTTTTATTAAATTTTTATACGTGGGTTTTATATTTCTTTTTGTAATTTTATTTTTGCAATAAATAAGCAATTTTTATTCTAAACAAAATTTTGGTTTTTCATAGTGCCGCAGGTACCTTAATCAATCTCCTTTACTAACCATCATAATAACCTCCACTTAAATCTTCACCATCTATTCCATGATCAAGTAATGCCGAATCTCCTCCATGGTATTCTTATAATTTGGAGGTAATCGCCCAGATCTTTGTGCTTCATAATATAAAATTGAGTATCTTAAGGCTTGTTCATAGTCTGGATTAAATATTTGACAAGTTGCTTTATTAGTCCATAATAAAATTAGTGACAAAATATAGAGGCGATACATCTAGAAAATATTTATTAATTAAGTAGTTACAGTTTTTTTTTGCAAAGCTTAATTGGGAAAAGTTTAACAAAAATACTATTAAATTCAAAAGCACACAAAAGTTTTTATTTATTACACAGCCCCACAAAAAATTAAAGTTCATATACAAGAGTCAGACAGATGTATTCCTATGTATTTTTCGACGCTGCATCTGATCTCGAGCTTAAAAATCGCCCTACACGTCTGGAATTGGCTCCACGGTCCAAAAATGGCCTCTATAGGTCCTGAAATATGGTTTCTGGTGTAAGACATGGTCAAGGGTGCATTCTAAAGCCAAAGCCGGATTTGTGCTTGACTAGGTTAACGACTAACTAAAATTTTCTTTTTGGGACCGGGGAAATGACCCCTTAGGAGCTGAAAAAACGTGTTTTAGACGAAGCAATCAGGACAGTGTTATTTTTATGTACATTTAAATTCTGGACCTTACACTGCGCAAAACGTTTTTAGCCTGTTGAAATTCCTAGTTTGGTACCAATCACAACAGTGAGATTTTTACGTAGTTTTAAATTCTGTAGCTTAGATTGTGGTTAACAGGTTTATGTCCAATTGCCCCTTAGGGGTCACTTTTCCTGTCCCAAACAAAAATTTCTAAAAAATCCAAGCCACGGAATTTAAAAGTACATAGAAAATCTTACTGTTGTGATTGCTACGTCTAAAACACGATTTTTCGGACACTAGAGGATCATTTTCTCGGTCTTAAAGTCTTAAACTTGGTAATTCAAGAGGCCAAAAACTGGAACAAAAGTTCCAGAATTTCAATGTATATGAAAATCACTCTTGTGATTGCTACGTCTAAAACACGATTTTCCGGCCCCCAAGAGGGCATTTTTCTGCTTCCAAACAGGAAATTTTAGTTAGCCATAGCACAAATTCGGCTGTGGCTTAAAAATGCACCCTCGACCCCATCTTATCTCGAAAACCGTATTTCAGACCGTATAGAGGCCATTTTCGGCCCGTGCATAGGGCCAATTCCAGACGTGTGGGGCCATTTCTAAGCTCGGGATCAGATTCAGCGTCGAAAAATACATGGGAAATAAATATTTGACTCTGGTGTATGATCATTTTTTTTTCATTGGTCTGGTTAAATATGTCCAAATTGAGAAACATGAAATTAAAGTGTGTTTTGTGCACTTCCTTAAAATTTGCAAAACCTAATTAAATTATGCGACAGTTTTATATTTTTTTATATGATATCAATGGTAACACCATTTGAATATTAAATAAGAAGCTTGTTAACTGACACCAAAATTGAAGCTATTTTAGTGCAGATTTATAAGAAAAAATATTAAAGCTAGATATAATATGTACTAATTAAAAAGCATTAAATTTGGCAAAACTTAAAACAAAAACTAAGGTAAAAGCACAACGAGGAGCGCGACTATAACTTGGATGGGTGACCGAGCACGCGGTGTTCTGCTCTGGCGTAAACGACCAAGCAGCAACCATCCAAGTTATGGAAAAAGGGGTTTGTGAATGAGAAGGAGTAGTGGTCAGGGCACAATAAGTTTTAAAGCTGCAGTGGATCACCTAGGTGGGGCGAAAGCCGAAACCTGGGTGGGATGACCCCGAAAGGGTGGTAAAATATTAAGAAAAAGTAAAAGCAAATAAATTTAAACAAAAACTCTAATACACATATACTCCATGATATTAGTTCAGAGTTCTGACCCAAATTCTTTATAGTTATTCTATCGTTTTGGCTATTAATTCACTAGCATGAAATACAGTGAGGATATTAAAAGAGTTCCCCCACCTTATCTTTTGAATAGGACAAAATATTGAGATCGGATAAGATTTGGGTATAAGTGTGTCCCTCAAACTACTTTTTGGCATAAAAATAATTTCGGTCCCGTGGCCTAGTGCTATGGGGGCACTAGCAACTTTTTTTATAAATGGAAAAAGGAGTCCTGTAGTTCCCTGCTTTAAAGACCTTTTGATTTTCTACTTATTACCTTGTTTATTTTAAAAAATCGGTCCAGTCATTCTATTAGTTACAAGCGCTTGAAGTTTAGTTCCAATTTGTACATATGTACATTGTGGTTTTCAAAATTTCTCTCCCCGTTAACTTTAAGCTATCTGGTAAGTAAAATGGTGTCACTTAAGCTACTCTTTGACATTAAAATAATTTTAGTTACGAGGTCTAGTATCAAGGGGGCACTAGCAACGTTTTTTTCAAATAGAAAGGGGGTCATGTAGCACCACGTTTTAAGGGCCCTTAGATTCCCTACTTAACGCCACTTTTTTTTAAATTGGCCCAGCCGTTTCAGGCTTGCAAGACAAGTTCATTAAAACCGCACTGTTTGTACAATATTTATGCCAAATTTCTAACGGTTCTAAATCTGGAACTGGCCATTTTAAAAAACAAAGTGGCGTTGGGTAGAGCATTAAAGTGTCCTTAAAACGAGATTCCCCTTTATCATTTAAAAAATTAAATGTTTTTCTAAAATGATAGTTTGCAAATGAGGTTATGATTTTCGTAAACAAAAAAGCTTATTTATGAACAACAAGCTGTATCTGTAACTGACCTGTGGCAGCCAGGTTTTTCAGGTGAAACTATCCCTATAGTATAATGCAGTTTTTTTTAAATAAATTGCATCAGAACCCTATGAAAATAAACCCAGTAACCCCTATATCACCGAAGGTAAATAAGCCCAGCAACCCCTATACCACTGAACTCCTCGTAAAGATATCTATCCACTGATATAAACATATACGGAGTATTTCATTTAAAAAATACGTCACTCGTGCTGTAACTTTCTTGTTTTTGTTTCAAATGTTTTTGATAGGATTAATAAACTCTACGGAAAAATATGCACAGCATGACTATTTTCATTTTTTAAAGATATAGGGAAGTTAAAAAATAAGGCCATGTTTACTTTAAATGAATAACCCTGTACCTCCAAAATTATCCTCTTTTGAACCAGGTAAGGTAGATCGTCATATTTTAGCCTTAGAAATTTGTGGTAGAGATTTTTCCGCACCTTTTTTGGAGACGCTCTGTATATTTTAATTTTGTTTTAAGAATGAAAAAGTAAATATATGTAGGATGTTTTTATTACTGCAGAAACGAAATTTTGATTGATGATAAGGTGTCAATTTTAAATAATAGTTTAATTTAGATTCATTTAACTAGTTAACTTTGTCATTAATCAAGTTTCATTAAATTTCTAAATTAATTTACGTAGTTAAATTTGTTATTAATTATTTTGTGTTACATCGTTCTTAATATTATATTACAATAATAAGAGCCATTACATAAATTTTTAATATAATAAATAAGGTTTTATATTTGTTTTTAAGTTTATAAAAGGTGCAACAGAACTAATTGTCTAAAGTAATCAAATTTTTTGTTTGCTATTTCGTATGTTTTTGTTTTAATTACAATGAGTCACGAACACACAGTTTTAAATACTGTTAGGAGCTGCAAAAATGCCATTATCACACAAAATGTCGCCGAACTAAAAATAATCTGAAAAAATATGATTTTAAAAGATCGGTAATAATAAACTAAAAGATATTTAGTAGAAGCCCTGGAAATTTTTTTTAAAGCAATCTAAGCAGTATTTTGGCCAAAGTTTTAAAATTTGCAAAGCTAGTATGCACAACATGTGCAGTACTTGCAACCATGGAAATAAAAATATATACGGAATGCGCTTTTCCAGCAATATTTAAAGCTCTTAGGAAAGAATATAGTGAATTAAATGCAACGTGTTATATAAACGTTCAGTTGTCATTATGATTTTTATTCAAAATAAAATGCTAAAGAGTACCGTGAGCCAGTGGTGTAAACTCAGTACTTCGGCTGCAAAGCGCGCTAGGGTTCAGATACTTATTGTCCAAGAAGAGAGTAACTGCCTTTTCACATTAGCGGAAGACGGAAATTCGAGCGACGAACCGACGCTATCGAAGTGTATGGAGTCTTATAAGAGCTTTCACAAGCAGACTTTCCGCGTTCTCAACTTGTGAAAGGTCTCATAAGACTCCATACACTTCAATAGCGTCAGTTTGTCGCCCGACTTTCCGTCTTCCGCTAATGTGGAAAGGCAGTAACTGTTTTTTCACATTAGCGGAACACGGGAATCCGGGCGACGTCCGACGCTATTAAACTGTATCGAGTCCTATGAGGCCTTGCACACGCGCAGCCGACATTCTGCGTTCCCAACGTGTAAAAGGTCTCATAAGACTTCATACACTTCGATAGCATCGGACGTCGCTCGGATTCCCTATTCCGCTAATGTAAAAAGGCAGTAAGAGCCCGTAAGCAGCACACCTTCATTGTTTTGTAAAAGATGAAAATCAATAAATTTAACTATAAATTTTGTGCCATTACCCATCGTTTTGGCCAGATTCTCTCTACTTTCAATCTGCCCAAGTTTATAAAAACCTATATATATATATATATATATATATATATATATATATATATATATATATATATATATATATATATATATATATATATATATATATATATATATATATATATATATCAGCGGTGAAAGAGAATTTCGAGAGATTAAAATAATAAATTGGAATATCAATGAAACAAATATAGTTGTTAAGAAAAATTACATGTTTATCTGCATTATAACCGAAAAACCTGTTTTTCTTATCAAATAATAAAACTAAGTAAGCAATTAAATATTTTTTAACCTTTAATCTTTTGGTACTTTAACGTTCTCATGGAACCACCAAAATAAAAACCGCGCAGTATGCGGTATAAACAAAATATTTCTTAAAGCAGGACAACTCACAATTTTTGCTATTTCCTTAAGATTCACCTTATCCAATACACTTCATTAAATAAACCTTTTTAAGTCTATTTAGCGTTATTCAAACAATAATAATTTAAATTCCTAAATAATCAGTCCCAAAAATTAATTAATCTAGGTATATAATAAATTGATATCACGAAACTTTTATTATGACGGTAATAAGTAAAAAATTGTTACTATGCACCAACAAATTAAAAATATTACTATTTCAGGTCTGTTTCCAACTATATTTACAAAGAGCATGTCAGTACATTGTTTAAAGATCATCTTTGGAATAATAATTAGCTGGTTTACTATTTATTGGGTTATTTTTAGTTACCAACCGCAGATAGTAATTAACATAAATATCAACTGACTATTTATTAATTTAAATTTTAACAAAATTAAAACAAGCAGGAAACACAAATGTGTTATTTCTTTCCTTTAATATTTTATTATGCTGAAAATGGCTCTAAACCCTCATCCAATTAGAGAGAAAATAAATATCAAAGGTGGTTGTTTTCTGTAGAATGTGATATTATAATCCCTGGGTCAGTATTGAAATTGACTTAACAATAATAGTACTATTAAAATCGTTTTAAAGCGGTTCCTTTTGACGAGTCTACCACGAATATTCATACCGCCATCCATACAGTGCATTTCTTTAATATCCGTCCTTTTTATTTTTTAACGGATCAAGTCAAAAAGTTAAATTTAGGGATATGAAATGTAGGCATTATTTATTAACCAAATAGCTGATTTAGATGGCCATATTTATAAAACTACTAAAGTCAAATGTAATAAATGTGGTATTTGCCTAAAGCTCTTTTAAAGATCCTTTTAACAAACAGGGTGCTTCATAAAAAATATATAACTACTTTTTTCTACCCTGTATATTATCACCAATATTACCAATAAAAAGATATTTTATAGAGCTTTAAGAAAATACCATATTAGGTACATCTAACCTTATTAGTTTCGGAAATATCCATCCATACCAAATTAGGTATTTAGGTAACTTTTAAACTACCGCCATTTTGTATAAGGGAAAGATATTGATTTTATACTCTAGGTTTATAAAGTACTCGTCGGGAGCTTTAAAATAATGTGCCACAAGACCCCCTTTCTATTTAACTTTGTATTCCAAGATGGCGCCCAGCCGTTATCCTAAAATTTTTATATGGTTGGTTGGTTGGTTATTTCTTCTTGGCTCTGGTCCCTTACGGTCCAATTTGCCAATTTTTATCTGTCAATTATACTTTAAAATATAGTATTTATGCAACAATTTCATTAAATTGATCCACTTAAAAAAAAAGAATTTGGGGACATTAGAAAAATGCATTGTATATGAAAATAGCCCTTTAACCAAGCCTATCAATGTCAAATGTTTAGGGTATCGGACTGGGCAAACGCGTCACTTTTTAGTGGGACAAGTTTAGCACAATGTTTAGTAGCAATTTTTAAACATTGTGCCGAAAATCGTAAGAGTTACAGTTACAAACCCGCCTAATTCGATACCCAAAACATGTCCATGGGTCTTATGGTTTCGTGACTGTAACACTTTTTTGGCATAATGTTTAAAAATTGCATGTAAAACATTGTAATAAACTTGTTTGACTAAGAAAGTGACGCGTTCGCCCAGTCCGACAGCCGAAACATGTCAAAATTGACAGGCTAGGTTAAAACGCCGCTTCCATACATGGCGGTATGAATATTCGTATTAGACTTGTCAAAAGGAAACCTCTAAAAAGGTTTTAAAGGGTTCTAAGCATGAAGCTCGTTTCATTACTGGCCCAGGCACTATACATACAGGGTGTCCCACCGAAAACTGCTGCGATCGATATCTCAATAAATACACTTTGGAAAATTTTAAAAATTTGGTAACATTATAAAAATAGTGGGGGACATACAAACAAAAAATATTTTGACAGCTCTACCTTTTTGGTTATACCAACAGTTTATGTCATCTTCAATATGGAACACCCTATATATTATTTATTTTTTAGATTCTGCGTTGAATTCTAAACATAATTTATGTTTAATGTTCGATACATAAGTCCGACCGTTCTTGACTTATTTTAAATTTTATGTCAAAAATGACGTTGACAAGTCATCAACCATCAACTTTTACCAAAAAATAGCCTTGATTCTGGCCATGAATAAGAATGGTAAAGTTTTAATACTTCCATAATCCAAAATTTCGAGTCAAAAAATAAAAAATATTCTTGCAAATTCGAAAGCATATAAAGGACACTTATTATAAAATAAGGCTGGATTAGGGTAAAAAAAGACCATGAAACTCTTTTGTAGAACGGTATCACAAATTTTAAAAAAATAAAAATATAATGATTACCAACAAATTATTTACAAACTTTAAACTTCTAATATTTTTTAAAATAAAATAAGGTGTATCTTAAATTCCATTTTTCAAACTTTGCCTTGATTTTCTTCCCCGCTAATCTGGTTGCAGTATTAGAGGAACATGGGTCAAAGGATCAAGGATCATATTGCATAATAGAGAAGCAATAAAACAAGAAATGTTTAGAAAGCAATATTTGCAGATTTTTGTTGGTTGATTTGCCGTAAAACTCCTACAAAAATATGAATATAAAGAAAACAGCAAAATAAAATGGATCTAATAACAAGCCTATACACTATTTAATAAATTTTTTGGTCTTGTGACAAACCATGTCTTTTATTTCTTTAGTAATTAAATTTAAGTTTTGAATTTCAAGCTAAATTTGCGTTAAAAAAATAATAACACAGAAACTACACTGAAAGAAAACAGTTAATTAAACTACCTTTCAGTTGCTTCGTTAATAACCATTCTTTTATTTTTAGGTATCATAGCTATTTTTTTAATAATGATATTAAATTGATCTTTCGAGTACTATTAAAGTTGTCTTTCTGAAATCAAGGTATTACTGTTATTAAATTTCTGCATAACACTAACTAGTTGGTTTAGTTACAATCCATTTACGTGTTAATAAAATCTTACCAGATTTACTATTATGTTGCGGTTTAATTGTGGTCATTAAGTTTATTATTTGTGTTTATTAAATGCATCAAATAAAGTTTCCATTAATAAAGGCAGAAAAAGAACTTCCTAATACTATTAGATATTCAGAGTATTACAAGTAGGCACCTTTAATAGTCATAACTAAAGTAATTTAGCTAGATATGAATCGTTAAAAATCGATATACTTCGGTAGCGCTCGTCAACGGAAAGTCTTCCAAAGAAGCGCACGTTGTTGCTGGTATTTCAGTATTGTGCTTCGTGTGGTTTGGGTAGGGTAGGTTTTTCTTGGCGTATTATTTTTACGGACGCCATTTGACTGATTCAAAATGGCGCGTGTAAAAATCTTAATTTATTTAAAAACCAAATATTTTATTTCGCTTTTCTATGTTTTTGGTTTGGTTTAGCGTTATGCAGTTT
Organism: Listronotus bonariensis; assembly: GCA_014170235.1. Taxonomy (NCBI): domain Eukaryota; kingdom Metazoa; phylum Arthropoda; class Insecta; order Coleoptera; family Curculionidae; genus Listronotus; species Listronotus bonariensis. Next base: position 134,498 of record JACEGR010000146.1, on the reverse strand, counting down.
TATAATGGCCTACAAACGTACTTTACAGGAATGGGGCTTTAAACAAAGTGTTATAGAAGCTTTTAAAGGTAAGCATTAAAATAGATTTGCAACTTCTTAATTAATATTTGTAATTATTTATTCTTTTATTTTTTCGATTAAAAAAAACTCACTTGTTCTAGAGGCAGTTACTGACATAAACCCTTCAAGGGAGCAAGAAAATATCGTTTTTTATTTATTTATAAATCAACAAACTTTCGAGACCGCGAAGTGAATGTGTGCTGGGCGAACCTTTTCCTGTTCCGTGGCTGGGCGGGGTAGGCCCATGGTAAAAGACGATGTAAAGTGAATATCCAGAAATTAAAGCAGGTTCAATAGGTTTTGCGGACACAAGTTTTTAAAATTTTAAATGTTCAGTCATAAATGGCAATTATTTAACAGTTATATTTTTGCAAAACGTGAATATTTCGCTTTTTTATGTGCTATTTGGAATGCCTATTTTATAATAAAATTTCGGAAACTGCTCAAATTTTGTCAAGCAAAACGTAATGAACCCACTTTAATTTCTAGACATTTACTTTACCATGGTTTTACCCGCCCAGCCACGGAAGAGGAAATGGTTCGCCCAGTAACTCAATTTAATCGCAAAATAAAAGAATAAATAATTACCATTATTAATGAGGAAGTTGCAAATCCTTACAATGCTTGGTTTTACAAGCTTTTATAGCACGCTGATTAAAGCCCCATTCCGTTAAAGCACGTTTGTTGGCCATTGATTAAACTGCACAACGCTAAAACAAACCTACAAACATAAAAACGGAATAAAATATTTGGTTTTTAAAAAATATATATTTTTTACTCGTTTATCAGTTAAATGGCGTTGGTAAAAATAATAACAAAAAAAACCTACCTCATCCACTCATCACACTTATCTCGTAATACATACCTATACATACAAATTTATAGATTTTAATTCCTAATACTTCTCCATATACTCCTTGACCATATATATTTTATAAATTTAATTTGCTACAGGAACTAGAGCTTATTTGCTGAAGCAGCTAAAGCCATATACTACAATAACTAAGGCTTATACAGGGTGTCTCGAAAGGTAAGGTCAAAATGGTAGAAGTGATAGATGAGCCAAAATAATGTTAGTACTTCATATAAAAAAAAGTTCTATCGCGCTTTCTTAGGAATTTTTGACGTTTAAAGTTAGAATAAAAAAAAAGTATTTCATTTATAACTTTTAAACGGTTGCCCCAATAATAATTATATTTGGGCATTTAAATAAACTCATGCCAGTGTTTTTTCAGAGGCAAATGATAGCGCAGCAATTCATAATTATACAGGGTAAGACGAATTTTTTCGTTTATTATATGCATATTTTACAGAGATTAAAATTTGACATTTTGGTTTGACCGTTTAATTCCTTCCATCATTTTTGTACAAAAGAGTATACCTTATGTAAATCGATATCTTGGACCATTCTTCATAAAATCGTATTTTAAAACCAGACATACCCCTATTTTGTATATAACAAAAAATCAATTTTTTAAGGAAAATATTAAAATGTGGTTAAAAATGGTGTTTAAAGGCCTTTGAAACTTTATAACACAAATAAAGACTGTTTTTTAAAAATTTTACCATATTTTAATAATTTTCTTAAAAATTGATTTTATTACATACAAAATGGGGTATGTCTGGATTTAAAATGCGTTTATATGAAAAACGGTTCACGGTATCAATTTAAATAAAGTATACCTTTTTGTACAAAACTGATAGAGAAATTATACGGTCAAACCAAATGTAAGTTTATTACCTCTGTAAGAATGCATTAAATAAACGAAAAAATTCGTCTCACCCTGTATAATTATGACTTACGGCGCATCATTTGTCTATGGAAAAAGCATTGGTACGAGTTAATTTAAATGCCTAAATATCATTATTATTGTGGCAACCGTTCAAAAGTTATTAATGAAATACTATTTTATATTCTAACTTTAAACCTCATAACTCCCTTAAGGAAGCGCGATAGAACTTCTTTTATATGAAGTACTAACATTATTTTGGCTCACTCTACCACCCCTATCATTTTTGACCTCACTTTTCCGGACACCCTGTATATTCCAGCAAGCTACATTTTTGCTACTTTAATTAAAGCTTAGGTATTACCATAATGTTGATATAGTAATACTGATAATAAGATTGAATATCAGTCACAACTAAGTCCATTGAGCAGTAAAAAGTAAATGACTTAATTACCATAATATCATGGACTAACAGCGGTAACTAGACGACTTTAATAACCACACTACCAATGCCAAATAATGGTCGCTAACATATCAGATATTTTTCGGTTATTAAGCCGACTTAGTTATAGTAACTAATTTGGAAGTAGAAAGTCGACTTTAATTATGACATTAACAACTGATCTTATCTGTCCCCTATTTAACTGAGATAATTTAGTTATGATTATTAAAACTTTAATTATGGTTGCTAGAAATTTCTCTCAGTGTAGACGTGATACATATTTTTGCAAAAATATCTTTATTCAAAAGTATCAAATCTATAAAAATCTGGTGTAATATTTCGATGGAGCATAAAACGTCTTTTTAAATTAACTTTACCTTTTTAAAACATAAGTATATATTATTTTTTTGCCAGAGTTTAAAAGTTGTTTTATGGCAAATATACCAATTTTACAAAAGATTGGTAATAAAATAACTAATGAAAGTTTTGGGTAACCAATTGCCGTTACCAATTTTTGTTTTAAGCATCATTACGGCAATTTCGCCATTTTGAATTAAAAATGACATAAAAATTACTACAGTTAAAAAAATATAAATTATTATGAAACTTACCTAATGCGTCTTAATTTGGCGGTTTAAAACGTTTTATTAACCATTTTACCATATAACACTTAAACTGACGTATTTAATGTGATGTTACAAGAACATTAAATAAATATTTTAGTAAAATCATTTAAAGGTCGGTATTTTCATACTGTAATGCGTTTTGCGGATGAATGCCACTTGATACTTTGTTTAATAATTAGTTATGTTTCCTTTCACCTGTAAACAAAGATAGACAACAAATCATTCCGGTAGATCATCATGTCACCAACAATATGTATACAGGATGTTCGTGTCTTCTTTAATATTTATTTTATTATTTTAAACAGTTAATTTACAGGATGTTGCTAAATTGGAGGGGAACATTAGGATCTCGGAAACAGTAAGAGATAAGGGTTAGTTTAATTAGGAAAAAATTGCACATTTTTATGCTTTTGCAGGTGTTTTAGGAATTATCCGAAAACAAACGAAATTGTGTGAAGCAGTTTTATTGTACTTTTTTCCGTTTTTTTTTAAAGAGATATTTTAAAACAAGCGACACAATATCATTGCCTCCTTTTTTGCATAAAATGGTGCCATTAAATTTAAAATCCGACATTTCGTCTTGAAGCCATCATCATAAACTTTGTTTTTTTTTAATAGGGGGAATATTTGGTTTTCACTTTAATTACCTCGTATTTTAATTCTAAATCCAACGATATATCACATTTTTTCGACGTTTCAAAATAAAAAACCTTTCTTTAATAGTTTGCTATTAAAAAATTTAATTTTTACTCTAAACGATAGTGGAAATTTTCATTTAAAGGTAAGCATGCAACCATTTTTCAATACGGGACTTAAATACTTGAAGATTTGGGGAGAAGCAAAGACTTTTGTAGGCAACAGGTTCCACATTTTAGAAACTCTAGGAATAAAAAGATAAAAGTGAGAAATTCGGAGCCTGTCCAGTTGGACCGTATAGGGATACATACGTGCGGCACCACGAGTTTTTCTCTTGGGAACCGCACGTGGGGTAATTATACTGGACAAAAAGCGATAAATCCCCACAACCCGACGATGGGCAAGAAGAGAAGCCTTTCTGTAAGTGAAGGATCATTTATGAGGCGAATAGCTCTTCTTTGAATGGAATCAAAATGCAAAGGGTTGTGGGGACGCCATGGCTTAGATATAAGAACAATATTCCAAGGGAGGTCGGATTTGGGACACATATAAAGTGTATAAATTAGAAGGGGAAAAATACTTTTCGGCTCAAAAGAGAAATCCAAGCTTTTTAAAGCAGCCGTGGCCATAGATAAAATGTGTTTATGTCAGTAAAGGTTATTCTCAAATGTGACGATCACAAGATTGAAGGTGTCTTTGCTCTGCAAAACTTGGACGCTTATAAGTAAAGGATAAGTATTTGATGACTTTTTTGCGACAAGGAATATGATTCTGTTTTGGATACATTAAATTTGACGGGGTTGACAATATTAATTGAAGGTCCCGTGAAAGAGATACCTGCATCGCTTTGCGCTTGCTTTCTAAATAAGGTTTGGAGATTGGTTTAGAAACCAAAATACTGGAGTGAAGGGTACTATCGTCGGCAAAACTATGAATGAAATTAGTTGTGGAGAAGAGAAGGTCGTTGATGTAAGGAAGAAACAATGTTGGTGTCAGTACTGAGCCCTGAGGTACTTCAGCATTTATTGGTGAAAGTTTGAAGAGTGGCCATCCACAATAACTTATATAATTCGATCAGAAAGGTAACTAGAGAGTCGAGTACAAAGTTTAGTGAAAAGACCGTAAAAGGAAAGTTTATTATGGAGCGCGGTATTCCAGACCTGGTTAAAAGCCTTGGATATATCAAGAGCAACGATCTGGGACTCACCTATTTTTAAAATACAGGATATTAAAATTAAAAAAGAAAGCAATACTATTGTTTTAAGTAATGAGGCGATTATTTAGCTCTAGCACATTATTAAAATAAATTAATATGCCATTATTTTTGTAGTTTTTAAATTTTGTTCGATTAGGTAACCAAAAATTTAACTTTAGGGTATTCAGTGTTTACTTTATATCTAGCTAACTTTTTGAAAAATACTTACAGTCATCCTAAAAAGTGTCCATCGGCAAACAAAAATAGGAACCAAAAATTAAAAACAAAAATACAATTTTGATTAGCAGTCCGGTATTTTATTAGAATGTAATTATTTCTGTAAATTTATTTTATTTTATGTTTTTACTTTATACTTTCCATAAATTATTTTTAGATTAGGTTAAAGTAAATTCGATCTTTTTCTTAAAAATAAAACCACATCGTTACATAGAAAACATGGAAGAAGACAAAATCTAAAGCTTTTTTCCTTTATATAATAAATAGCTATTAAAAATCCGTTAACACGCCAGACAGTAATGACAAATTTAAAAGAAAAAACCTAACTGGCCAATTAATAAACACCAATAAAATGCAAAAAGGCCATTAGAACCGCTGGATGTTTCAGTTTTGCATGATATTATTATTAAACGCATTTATCTGGCAATAAGGAGCATTGTATTACAGAAAATAGGCCTATCTGCGACCGGCTCATCTGCGACCGATCATTAAAAAGCAATAGAACCGACCTATAAGCGACCTACGGATTAAAATAAGAGTGAACTATAAGCATTGTTGCCAAGTTGTTCATAAACTCTTTCCATCCAGCTGTTTTCTTTTTGTGAAATATTTTAAAAAGTTAAAAAAATGTAGATACCTTTATAATATTAATTATTTATTGCATATAGAGGCCTACAAATTTACGTAAATATAAAATACAAGAATATACGTATTGCAGTATATGTATGTGTGTAGTCGTCTTGGGTTGGGTAACAGTGCATCTTAAATTTAATGTATTCTAGACCCACCAGGTAGAAAACTGGGGTTTGCAAAAATTTGGTCGTTAATGCGCCGATTTTATTATCGGTCGCAGATGATCAGGTCGCAGATAGCGTATTATAGTAGGGAAGCCCACGATTTACTCGAGCGTAATAGAAACCTATTGGGTTGGAAAGCTTAGATGATAAGAAGAAAAAATATATATAATTTATACCTTTTCAGCGGTGGGGAAGCGGCTAAAGATTTTTAAATATGTCAAAAAATACTGCTATTATTTTGGCTTGTGAAATTCGTTCGGATCGTATCGGATTATATATTTTTATTACCCTTGAATTATTTTGATTTCAAAACAAAAAAATAGTCGGCTCGAGAATGTCAAAATGACGTTTATTAAACTTTGTAGCCCTCCGTCGCTCTCAAATTGTCAGATTAGTGGAATATACACTGTTTAGCATGTATACTTTGTTTCAGAGACTTTTAATGTTTTGTCACATTACGTGACGTCAACGTCACGACAAGGTGGCCTAACTTTTCATTTGATAGTCGATAGATGTGACGTCAAGGGTATCCTTTAAAAAATTAAATTGGTTAAAAAAAAGGAGTCCCATGACGTCATAATATCAGCTGTTTACTGTCATATCGAAGTTGGGGGCACCTTGGGCAATTCGTATATTATGACATATTATACTAAACCAAATTAAAAGTGTACTTTATTGTACTTAAAAATATACCCAAGTTACTTGTGGTAATAGTTCTACCATATGAACAACTTAAAACTGCCAGTAAATTATTAAATTTCACTAAGTGCAAGAATAGTATATTGTGCAACAAGTTTAAAAAACGTGTTGCACACGATACTTTTTCGTCGACAGCAGAAAATATAATAGATTAATATGTGATTTTAGTTATTTTTATTTTGTTAACTTTTCACAGGACTGTGCGATAATTTTTCATACACCGTAAAAATGATTTCACACGCTTATGTCAAAACTAAACGACAGAAAATAAAATATTTTTGACTGGTTGACACTAACGAGGTTGACATCACACATCATGTGAAATTAGTCATTTTTAGATCCTGTTTGACGTGCGTTTTCAGACACTTATCATAGCAGGCGTAAAAAAACTTAAATAGTAAATAATAGTATATTAAACAACAAGGTTTGAAAACGACTCTTTGCACACGGGCGAGACAAATTGATGGACCGAGACGAAGTCGAGGTCCACAAGTCTCGCGAGTGTGCAAAGAGGTTTTCTAACGAGTTTTTTACGATACTTTTATACGACTGCAAATAAAAAAACATTTTTTGTGTAAATTTTTATTTTAAAAACAAACGCAAAACAAAAGTAATGAAAACAAGAAACTACAGACTATAATTTAGCAAACAGGAAACTTCATAACTATTTTAAAATATTAATTGTAATGTTTACTTCTGCAGGAATCGTCGCATTGTTGATCGACTTTTTAACGATGGAGACAACATTTTCTGGCACCTTGCTTATACAGTTCTCTGTCGTCGGCATATTGCAGTTTTCTTGCGGCACTTCATTACTCAATTGCTGTTGTGGCTGTGCCGCAACAGACGACATAGAGGAAGAGATCCTCTCTGAAACATCCATTTTATTACTAAGCGAGTCATCTATATAACTTTCGGCGACTGAGCTGGATTTCCATCCACCATGGCGCTTCAGAGCCAGCAAATCTGATCCAGAATTCACCAATATTGTGGCTGACGACCGCCTAAAGCAATGCCCGGTATAGGCTTCTGGAGTTTCCAACATCAAAAATTTGGCGATGTCTTTTGCCATACCGCCAATTTTGTTAATTCCAATGTTTTGGCGAGTGCATTTTCCATTTTGATAATTAAGAAAAAACGATCTGTTTGCAGGAGTGGAGGTCGAAGGGCAGAATACTTTTTTAAGATGGTGTAGAGACTTCCTGACACTGTAAATGATCTCGGCATCTTCGTTTTGGTATTCTCTAGTTTAATTAACATTGCGCTGCCAAAATCCGTCATATTTTCTTTTTAAGGAAGCACAATTCTTCTCTTCGGCATGCCCCAGAAAGTCCGACTGCCACCACTGCCTGAAGCAAGAAAAATACCGATAAGTCTTTAGTTTTATTCATTTTAAGTAAGTACTTTATGAAACTAGCACTATTTAAAAACAGAATTGGGTAACCCCTGCCTACTAAACCTTCTCACTATAAAAATGACACCATAAAATAAATAAAATAACTGTGATGCCTACCTTGATTAGCAAATATTTCTCGTCTGAAGCGTTCTTTAGGAAGCGGCAAAAATCATTCTCGCTAAGAATTTTGGACTTCTTTGGCACATAGTTTTCTGATTTTCTTTTATTAGGGCCTGCAACTTCTGGTATTTCCCAATATCCGTATTTTGGTTTGCCCTCAGGGTTGATTTTAGCATGGAAAAGGTGCTCCATAATGTTGAAGACTTGTATTTGTTCGACAGCTCTTCAAAGTACACCAACATAACATTTTCGGAAAACGTTTGTACGTTATTTGCTTGTCTCCACTTCATAAATCGATGTAACTCGGCTTCATATCGATCTCTTGACTTTGTTGGAAGTAGGTTTGACGAGATTAAACTCGCTTTTTTAGAATTTCTTCAGAATCGGACATTTTTTCGCGAAATCAAAATTTTTTGTATCTAAATTGGTATCTAATCAACAAAACAAGAAAACTATGACGGTTGCTATGGAATAAAGCTTACTTTGAGTTTTCTATATTTTTGACATAACAATAAAAACCATAATAAATCATATTGAAAGACAGAACCGTGTGCAAAAAAACATATTTTCCTTGCACACATTGTGCGCAAAATACAATTTTCAAAGCTTGTTTAGCGTGTGCAAAACCCCATTTTCTAAAGCAGTCGTATAAAAATAATATTCCCTATGTGTCAGTGACTTTTTGAATTCAAAAGTCGAGACAGGATATTAATAGGTGGTGTATTAAGTTAAACCATAAATTAGTTTTAGCTTTAGTGAGCTAACAATTTTTTTAGTAGTGTTTTTATGTGCATTTATATTACTATATTTATGCACTATAGGATAAAATTACTGGGTTACAAGTGAGGCAAACCGACGATGATATTGCGGCATATTTAATAATAAGGACTTAAATTAACAATCCTATTACTTCACACCAATAGAATAATATTAAAATTATAAAACGGCATTTCAGATTTGCCCCCAGAAAAATTTGCGTTTACAGTGTTTGAGATTAAAGATTACAGTAAGGCACGCAAAATATAGGTTTCTTTAGTCTCTTAGTTAAATATGGGCACTTACTAAACACTCATAATTTTCTTATTGACTTATTGACTTAACTTTTATATATATATATATATATATATATATATATATATATATATATATATATATTATATATATATATATATATATATATATATATATTCATGTTTGGTAGAGGAACTTAACCGGGTACAAGGTATTCTCCGGTATTATATATTAATCTGCCGCGCTGTAGTAAATCGCGAAATCCCCTCTTTGGGCTCCCCTACCATTATTTGTAAAGTATTTTTCAGGGGATAAATTAAAAAACAGTATTGGGTCAAATAATTTGTTTATATTACAACAAATTCGGGACAATGTAAAAAAACCTTACCTATATTATATTTTTTTCTAGAAATATTTTTATATTGCACATGACAGCCTGAAAATACAGTGGAGGTTGCAAGAAATTGTTACAGGTCATTTTTTTAGATTTACTTTAACTATTTTTGTAAATTACTTTTTAAAACCCCAGAGGCGGTTGGTGTTGGCCGTTTGGTAAGGCAATACCCACACCATAGTTAAATTAATGTTCTAAAATTTTATTTAGGCTTCCAAATATAAATATTTTATTGACTGCTGTCATATTATTAGATTAAAAGAAATTTATAGACAATATTTAACAATTTAAAAATTATATTTAACAATGGTGGGGATATTGAACTACTAACGGCCGTCACCAGCAGTTGCTGTAAAATCCCCATAATTACAAGAAAAATAACGTAAAATAAACTTATAAAAATAGCGTTGAAAAATAAAAGATCACAGTATAGAATATTTTAGCATTACCAGTGTAAACATGACTAAAAATAAGTAAATTTTAAGATGACACTATTGTAAAATCAATAATTTTAATTATTTGGACATGTATAAACAATATATAAAATACAAAAATCGTTTTAATATTTTTTTGCTATTTTCTTTAATATGTAAATAAAAAAACAGCTGTAAAAAAATAGGTACATCTAAAAATATTAAATAATTTGTTAAAAATAAGTATTTTTTGAAAGCCTGTCCTATAAAAAGATTTTTTAACTAAGATATAATGTTGATTTTTAAGTGCCCGTACAAAAAATAACGAAATAAATCTAGTCAATGGTTAATTGTCTAAAGCTTCCATCTAATCCAAATAAGTCGTCGTAATTGGTTGGCTTTCCGGGACGCTTTGATTCATCGGCCTTAATGTCTTCTTGGGCTTTAAACCATGGCCCATAGTCTTCTAATTTTTTCATCCATTGATCTAAAAATATATTTAAATGAGATTAGCTGGGTAAGAATTATTGCAAAATCTATTTTGATAGTGCACGGTGCTTTAATAGAAATAGTAAATTTTATCTAGCTTATGTTTAAATAAGCAAAAGGTAAGACATTTTTTCTTGTGTAATTGAGACCTAATATTTACTTTTATAAATAAAACAATAGGGGAAAGTGGGGTGGATTCATACAAGCGGCACCTACATACATTGAGTTTATCTGAAGTTAGACACGAAGTAAAATAGTAACGTGAATGGGTGTGCACAGTTTTTATGTGTGTTTACAGACTAGTGAAGTTTCAGAATTTTCGGTGCGTTAAGATCAAGTGCACAACACGAATCGTGTTTTTGCCTCGCGTAAGTAATTTCATAACGTAACTTTTTACACATTTTATGGCCAGTTACTATTTTTTGGATTAATTATTGCTATTTAATTCTAATTATAATAATACAAAGGCACTTATTTAATGTGTAAATTAACATAGATAAATACGGTTTTTCTATTTCTAATTTTTTTATTAATTAGCATGTGATGGGGCACATTCATACTGTATAATTGTACCCCTGGCCCTTTAGGAATATTTTTTAACTACTATTTTTTTGTTACACCGATGATTATAGTTGTAAATATTATGTAAAGTAGTTTAAGTTTCATTTTTACGGAAAAAAGCAGGGTGCTTTATGAACTTTGTGTCTTGGGATGTCAAGCATCAGTTAATTTATCAGACATAGTTATGATATTACCATAGATCTATTAATTTTAGGTTTTGTAAGTTAAGGTATCTTTGTGTTAACTATAGTTTTTTTATTTGATATAATTAATAATGTATAAGCAATATTTTTTTTACATTTTAAGATTGTTACTTTTAATAAATATAACTGACTAAAACAAAAATTTTTTTAAGTGTCGTTGGTAGATAACCATACATGTAACGTAAGGATCGTTTAATGACACTCTGTTCACTATTCGTTACTTATGTTCATATCACGAAACTATTGCGATGTTTAAATAGGCATTAACAGATTTGGATAAAACTTGTTTTTTAATTTTGAATTTTACTATTTGTTTTGTATGTTAAAAAAATGTATTTGTGTTTTTTTTATAAAGTATGGTATAAAACAATAATAAACAATAATTATGACGAATTAATAGTGATGGTAAATGTCCCCTTCGGTTGTATAAATGTACCCCACTAATGAGGTACATTCATACATTTTGCTTTTTTTTGTAAAAGTCTTGTGGAAACTCGCGCATGTTAATTTTCAATAATATTAAGGTTCTACCACAATATAAAATAGTTAAGCTACTAGTATGTCATAAATTAAAAGAGATATACCTAAAACACGGCATTCCACAAAGTAAAATATAAAAATTGTATGAAGCCTCCCCACTTTTCCCTACAGAGCTTGAGTAGAAAATTATAAACTAAACCAAAACTAACCATAGCTAAACTATTTAGTTTCTGCAGCTATTTAAACGATTCTTAATTTATCTTGTATCTTGTACAGGAAAAAAGTTATTTCGTGTAAAGTTGGGACACCCAGTATACCTGTTACGCGTATCGATAATATTGACGCACTTTCAATATTTGTGTTGACGGGTATTATATGAACGGTGGCATTATTTTTTTTAGTATTATTGACATCAATATTATTCTTTAAATTAATCCCTTGCAATATATTGATCAATATCGATTTTGGCACTATATATATAGTCTAAGATCCGGCTAAATATATGGACCCCTCATCCTTTTTTCTAATGAAATAAAAAAATAACAATAAGTTATTAATAAATAAATTCCCGGGGTGGCAAACCATATTCTGACCTGATATACCGTAATTTAAAATTGTATTATTAAAATTTTTGATATGAATACCGACACATTTTTTTTATTTTAAATTTACATAAATAAAAAGTTTATAGTATGTAGATAATGCTACAACACGGTTGGGTAACCTTTTCATGGGCATAATACCTGCCAACCAGGTGTAAATAGGTAACTTAAAGGTATGCATTTACCGTCATTTATTTTTCAAAAAATCAAACAGGTAAATATTTATATTTTTTTATCCAACACTTACATATAATATCTACATAATTAATCAGATTTTGAGGATATAAAGTGTATTATAAGTCACTAGTGAGCTAAAGTACCCTTTAGCTCACTAGTGAATTATAGACTTTAGCTCACTAGTGACTTATACTAATTCTTTAGTACTTCCAACATTTCACAATTAAAAATAACATAAAACAACTAATATATTATACTACAATTTATTCGTGTTTATATTAACAGTAATTGTTATATTAGATTTATCTTGGACAACGTTACATTGTGCGGAGTGTTCTTCAGGAAGTCTTTCAGCACTAGTACTTGCCTTGGTGCGCTCTTCACCCTGTATTCGTCTTGCAATCTCAAACTTGTTAGAGATGCAATCTTCTAAATATCCTTCTGCCATGGCGTTTAAGGTTGGTGATATCGGCCCCAGCGTTGGCTAGAAGTGTCGCTGAAGAACGCCGCATGCTATGACCACTATATAAGATTTCATCAGGTAGTTGCAAATAATGAGCAACTACTCTCGGAATTTTCGAAATTTTATTTATTCCCACGCATTGCCTAGTGCATTTGCCTTTTTGAAAGTTGACAAAAATCTTTTGTGAGGCGTGTTCTCTGGCCTTAGGGACACATATTTTCTAAATAATTCAAGCACATTTACCAAAAATCCTTCTTTTAAAATTGTAAAGCTTATCGATTTGTTCGTCTTGGTATCAGGTATAGAAACATATATGTACTGGCCTTTATTTACTATATCTTCAATACTTAAGCGAGTTAGTTCGTCACAACGGCATGCACCAGCGATTCCCAATATCAATGCAACCTATAAAAATCCGAACAGATAAATATTTAATACCAGAAACTAAAGTAAATTCATACCTTTGACATTAAGTGCTCGTCGTCAGGTGCCTCAGCCAAAAATTTTTCGATGTATTGCCTCTCCAGAATTTTTGCCTTTTTCGGTTTGAAATTTCTTGAATTGCTCTTCAAATAAGCGACAACTTTTCCATACCTCCCTATATCCACGTTCTTATATACTTTTAAGGTCGTTTTTATCATTGAATACTTGGTCCACATTGATGAGGGAGCAACTTTTTTCGATAAAAACAGAAAGTAAGCCATAATAACATCTTCATTTATAGTACCAACTCCTCGCCTTTTCCTTCATGCTTCCAAATCTTCAAATTCTTTATTGTACGTTAGTTTTGACTTCTCTGGAATTAAACTGCATGTCGCTACCGCAGCTTCTTCCAAAATTTCCGCAGGAACTTCACAATTTTCCATTTCGCAAAGCATTTTTATGTTTGTCTACAAAGTTGTTTACTAAACAAACCCGTAGTTACCAACAAAATGCATTACAACCAAACAAGCTTGCTTTCCAAAAATACAAAAATTTTGTTGCTGGTGTTGACAATGACAAGTAACAAATAATGGATGACGTTTTCAAATTATTTTCGATATTAAAAACGATTTATACGAAAGTGTTGGATAAAATTTTGTATTAGACACGTGAGTTATTACATATAAGTCACTTAAGAAAATTACCTTCTCTCGCCCTTCGGGCTCGAGAGTTAAACTTTTCTTGCGTGACTTATATGTAATATAACTCACTTATCTAATAAATAACTATATTACGAATCCAATGGTATAAGGTTGGCTTTTAAATTCCTGGGCTAAGTTAGGGTTGGCGCTATTTAAAGTTTTAAAGCTTAATATATTTCAAAGAAAAAAATTATAAGTCACTGCATTTTTTCTAAAAAAATATTTTTTAAATCCACGTCATTCTATCTAATTAAAGAATAAATAGAAATACAAACTAAAAATTAACTTGTTTACAAGAGTAGATTTTAAATTTCTTTATCCACCCCCCAAAAACAACATGATTTTGTCAGATAACCTATTTTTGGCTAATGGGTGTATTACCGTGAAAATCTTGAATTTTTCCAGCAGTACCACCATACTCTTCAGGTAAAATTTCCTTTGGTACCATTTTATGGAGAGTCTCAAAAGTGGAATGGAGGTGAATACGGTTTCTTATCTTTTCCTTTAAAAATGGTTTTACCCATGAGACTATTGTGTCTACCAGAGGTGAGACGTTGACTACATGAACTTCTTTAAGTTTGACTGGATAGGCTTCCTTAAAAACCACATAAAAATTAACTAATGTTACTATTTAGTTTAGATAGTAAATATGATAATTACACATTATTACGCTTAACTCTATCATGGTTAAATGCTCTACTTGGATTACACACCTTCAGCAAAATTAAAAGGTTTATGGGAAAGTAAAGCAACAACAAAGGAAGACCGATGATTTACTATGTTTACATGCAGGTATTCTTTGTCTAGTATCTACCTGTTAGTGTTTTTGCACGTCTTTTTTTTCATGCGTTGCCTATGAACTCTATTCATTTTCGAGAAATATCGCGAAAATAATACAGGATGGCATAAAAGTTCCTTATGGATAATTCGGGCGTTTTCGGAAACTTTCGAAAGTGATGAAAGAATTTGAAGAATTAAGGTAAATTATTTAAATAAATTAACAAAATAAATTTAATGATCCTAACTCTCTAAAATTCTCTAACCTAAACACATTTTTGAAAGTCTGTAACAATATATTAAACATGTAAATCTTTAGAGAACTTTTATTTATTTTATGTTTAGGGTACCTCCAATTATATTTTAATATAATGTTGTTTTATCAAAAACCTTACTTAAACAATCTTATAAAAAAATAATACTTACTTGAACACAAACTAAAAACTTCCTAGCGATGGACGGTGATACCTTGGAAAAATGATTTGCACTAGCAACAGTCGCATCTAATATATACACATCACCAGCAACACCCGTTTCTTCAGCAGACAATCGAACATCACCAATCATCAGGACTAGTTTAGCAACGTCGGCCAGTGGCGGCGTCTCTATGTCTTTTCTCTTGCTCTTAAAATTACAACTCGTTTGCCATCTGGTGTGAGACCCGGTAGTGGTGGTATATTTCTAAAAAAATAATGGCTGGCCTTATTAAAAAAAAAAAACTATTAAATCTTTTCTTATTTTAATAATACTATTTAACTTTTTTTTTTAATTTAGTAAAAGATGTTTAAATTTTACGCCTTATGTGTCGGTTTTTATGAATATTTGAAAATAGAGCATCAAATTTGCCGACTAAGATTTATGTCTTTTAATGATCTTTTTGTTTTACTTTGGCAATTGTAAATCGGTGGTTTCAAAATAAAAATAGTTGCATACAGTGTATCACTTAACAAGAACAACTTGATCTATTGGATATTGCTAATAACTTCTGATCATAGACAAAAGGTATGATTCACAGGCATGATTCACAGGTATGATTACAGTGTATCGATTTAAAGAAGACTTTTATCTTTTCTCTTGGGTATTGCTAGTAGGTCCTGAGCATAGACAAAAGGTATGCGTAAAGTATATAGCTTAACAAGAAGAACTTGATCTTCTCTTTTGAATAATGCTAATAACTTCTGAGCATAGACGAAAGGTATGCTTACCAGTGTATCACTTTACAAGAAGAATTTGATCTTCTTTATTGGGTATTGCTAACAACTTAGTATAAACAAAAGTTATGCGAACAGTATATCGCTTAACAAGAAGAACTTGATCTTCTCTTTTGGATATTGCTAATAACTTCTAAGCGTAGACGAAAGGTATGCTTTACAGTGTATCGCTCTTTTAAAAGAATTGTATCTTTTCTTTCGTACTGCTAATAACTTTTAGCAAAGACAAAAGGTATTCCTACAGCGTAGCGCTTAACAAGAAGAATTTGATCTTCTCTAATGGGTATTGCTAATAACTCCTAAGCATAGACGAAAGGTATGCTTACAGTGTATGGCTTTACAAGAAGAATTTAATCTTCTCGATTGGGTAGTGTCAACAACTTCTAAGCATACAGAAAAGGTAATGCTTACAGCGAATTGGTTACCAAGAATAATTTGGGTACTGAGTACTATCTTAATAACTCCTTAGCATAGACCAAAGGTATACTAACATAACAGTATATTTATCTCTTTATAAAAAGAATTTGATTTTCTTAATAGGGTATTGTTAACAACTTCTGAGCGTAGACGAGAGGTATGCTTACAGTGTATGACTTACAAAAATAATTTGATGTTTTCTATTGGTTATTGCAAATAACTTCTGAGCATAGATATGGTATGCTTACAGTAATTTGCTTTACAAGAAGAATCTAATCTTCTCCATTGGGTATTGCAAATAACTTCTGGCTTCAACGAAAGCTTTGCTTACAGTGTATCGCTTTATAAGAAGAATAAAATCTTATCTATTGGGTAGTGCTAATTACTCCTCAGCATAAAGAAAAGTATGCTTACAGTTTATCGCTCTTTAGGAAAAATTTTATCTTCTCTATGGTACTGCTAATCACTTCCGAGCAAAAACAAAAGGTATGCTTACAGCGTTTTGCTTAACGTTTAACTGGTAACGTGAGTCCTGAGGGGCCGAGCGGAATAAAGAGAGACCTGATTTCAACCCATTCCCTCTTACAGTAAATTGCTTTACAATAAGAATTTAATCTTCTATTTGGTAGTGGTGTAATAACTCATGAGCATATAGGAAAGGTATGATTACAGTGTATTGCTTAACAAGAAGGATCTGATCTACTCCATTGGGTATTACTAATAATTCCCAAGCATAGAGAAAAGGTATGCTTACAGTGTATCTATCTCTTTATGGAAAAGAATTTGATCGTCTCTATTGGGTATTGCATAACAACTTTGAGCATACACAAAGGTATGCCTACAGTGTATCGTTTTACAAGAAGAATTAGGATTTTCTTTATTGGGTACTAGTACTAATTCCTTAGATTAGGCAAAAATGCTTACAGTGTATCGCTTTTCAAGTAGAATTTGGTCCTCAATTTTGGGTATTCCTGATAACTCCCCAACATAAACGAAAGGTATGGTTACAGAGTATCGCTTTACAAGAAAAATTTGATCTTCTCTAGTGAGTATTGCTAATAACTTCTGAGCATAGACAAAAGGTATGCTTACAGTGTATGGCTTTACAAGAAGAATTTAATCTTCTATTGGGTATTGCAAATAGCTTCTGAGCTTGAATAAAGGTTTTGCTTACAGTGTATCGCTTTACAATAAGAATTTAATCTTCTCTATTGGGCAGTGCTAATAACTCCTGATCATAGAGGAAAGGTATGCTTTTAAATATCGCTTATAGATTTTCTCTACTGGGTATTGCTAATCACTTTTAAGTATAGATAAAAGGTATTCTTATAGTGCATCGCTCAACAAGAAAAATGCGATCTTTATCGGGCATTGCTAATGTTTTTGAGCATAGATGATAAGAAGAAATAATTCTCGAGCATAGACAGAAAGTATGCTTATAGTATCTGGCTTTAAACGAATAATTTAATTTTTTAATTGGGTATTGGTAATAACCCCTA
Source organism: Listronotus bonariensis (assembly GCA_014170235.1). Taxonomy (NCBI): domain Eukaryota; kingdom Metazoa; phylum Arthropoda; class Insecta; order Coleoptera; family Curculionidae; genus Listronotus; species Listronotus bonariensis. Next base: position 116,739 of record JACEGR010000146.1, on the reverse strand, counting down.
AGTATAACGTGGTGAAAGACGCAATCCTTGGCTTAATATAGATAAACACAACACTCTATCTCCTATATCCGTATGCTCAAAACTTAGTAAAGTAATTTTTTAAAATTTTAAAAAGAATAAAATTTTATCATTATATATATATATATATATATATATATATATATATATATATATATATATATATATATATATATATATATATGTTAGAGAGTCCGGTAATGGCTTAGTGTGTAAGGCGTTAAGTCGTTGAGCACACAACGGACGTGAGGTGGGTTCTGAATCCTGCTGAGGCCAAATACTTAGTTATAAGTTGGTCGGAAATTTAGTGGTTAGCTCAACACCAGACGGACAATAGGCAAAATGTATCGACGCTGAAGGCCACCAAAGGACCAGGGCACCGGAACACACTTTGCCGAGTCCTGTGCAACCGTAGACATGCGGACACCACTCAGTTGGTAGGTTCAGTAGTGCCCCTGGGTGGGGACGAGGTCTTAAGTTGTCACTCATAGGAGCGTGGTTTGGAACCCACATTAAGCTGTAGGTCCCGTCTGGCTGACATCACCCAGACGTAAAAAGACAGCACAATAAGCCGAGCGGCTTCAGTGCATGGGTTATCCCGGCCCTATTCTAATCTAATCTAATCTAATTTATATATAGGTTAGATGTAGGCCCAAATGAGAAACTACAATAGAGCATAAACCAATTAATCCGAAAATGCTCAGACGTGTAAATAAGAGAATTAAGGCTCTTTAAAAACATTTGATGACCGATATCAATACTTACGCAAGCTTAGCAATCTTTTGTAGTTCTGGTGACGTTACATCTCTGTTAGAAAAAATTCCGGAACAGCAGTTCTCATTGTAAAATACATATCCAGCTTCTGTTTGGTTTTTTCCAGTGAAAATTTACATCCTCTTAGGAAGGTCATTATTTTATCCTCGTCTAAAAATTGAATATATTAAGCTAGTATTATAATATTTGTGGGTGTTTAATGAATAAAGAAGTGATTTTTCCATGAATACACAATTTTTCGGTAAATAAGAGGTGGGCATATCGGAAATAAGTGTATATCTGATACACAACATTACGAACTGATAACTTAAAGTTGTATGGAAGAGTTTGTTCGTTGTTCTAAAAAATATTTTTTATGTTTTATATTCTAAAGATTCATAAAGCGATATTTTGTAAGGTAAACATACCTATAACTCTTCATATTTGTAATTGACTAACTTCAATACTCTATAAGTATCTTTGGTGACATTACGCAAATTATTTTTTTGTTATTAAATTTATTTATTTTTAAAATAAGGACATTAGGTCTCCGTTTTTTGTAACATAATAAACTATGTAAAAAATATATTAGTTTTCTTCAATTTTTCAAAAAACACTGCTAAAACTTAACATACCTATGCAAACTGAATGAGATATAAATCTCAATGTAGATAATGGAAAAGTTGTTGTGGTTAGAATGTTATATTCCCGATATTCACCATTATGTCAAGATTTTATTACAACAGCGATTAGAGGTTTAAGCTTTAAATTTTATAATTCAAGGGTTTAAGGTTAATTATTGTCACTAATGATGTAGTAAACAAATTAAATTCAGCACAAATATTTTACTGTTTTTTTAATATGGCCATCAATTTTTTTACGAGTGTAATACGCTAATTGATTTTAATAATACAGCCGCTAGTTCATTTTTTTCTGAAAGTATTATATTAAACCTAAAAGATTCTGGTAAATATTGTTTTGTAAGAATCCTAAACTGTAAAAAAGTTAAACAAAGGTCCTTATAACATACTTGCAGTACTACCTTAAAGATTTAAATTAAAATTGGTAAACCGTTACTATGCATTAAGAGGTATTTGCAAAACAGTATTTTTTATTATATGTTTAATTTCTAATTACTCTTTATTAAATTTAATTCCTTGATTTTTTTGTCCGCGCATGGTGGTCGCGTAAAAACGTAAATTTACCTAACCTGTATTCACCATAAAAACGTATGCGGCCGAACAGAACAGCAACTAACCAAAACGCATGCGAAAAGGTTTGCTCGCTTGTAGGTACTTCAAAAATTATTCGCTGCAGACTGTTTTGAGATGTGTTCGTATAACCAATAACCATACAGTGTATCCCAGGATAGGTATTGCGTGAACAGAGGCGAAGACACTGCACGTATAGGTTTGAGAAATAATGTAGACGTCATATCGCATTCCGAATAAAACGTACACACATTATTGGCGTATACGGTCAGCGCCGTGCAGCCGTATACGTTCGCTAAGTAAGTATACGCCTTTAAAGGTGAGTCCACACTTAGCGGACGTATACGACCACACTGCAACAATGCGTTCTTTTGGTGTAGACATAAATTATTTTATGGACGAAGGCATGCGGAAAGGTTTGCTTGCTTGTCGGTACTTCAAAGAAAATTCGCTGCACACTCTGTTGGATGTGTAGTGTACATATAAACATACATCTCGTAAGCGGAAGTAGGCATCAAATCAGAGGGAAACGACACGTACGTTAAATGTGGACGTCAGATCACATGCCAAAGAAAACATACGCACATTTTTGGCGGAGAGGATCATGGTCGTGCGACCGTATACATTCGCTAAATACGCACCTTTAAAAGTGTTTTTATTTTTTCCATCCTTTTCATGGACTAACGCATGCGGAAAGATTCGTTTGTTTGTCAGTTCGTTAATGTAAATTAGCTGCACACTATTTTAAATAAAGGCGCAGAGTTTCCTAAATGTGGACATGATGTGGGTATGACGAACAAAACATATGCACATATTTGGCGTACAGAGTCATGGCCGTGAGGCCGTATACATTCGCTAAGTACACACCTTTAAAAGTGTGTTCACACTTAGCGAACGTAACCGGCCGCACGGCAACAAACGTATGCGTTCGGGTCATGAACACGTAAAAATAATTTCATGGAGGAACGCATTCGGAAAGGTTCGCTTACTTGTCGGTACTTCAAAGTAAATTCACAGCACACTGTTTTGGGAACCGCCGCAGGGCATGCATGGCACGCATACTTTTCATAAATGTGAGGGATCGCATGCCGAACAAAACGTATGCACATTTTTGGCATATACGGTCATGGCCGTGCGGCCGTATACGTTCGCTAAGCAATGGTCATATGGCTATAACGTGATAATTAATATAAAATTCAATTTTCGTGTTTTGAAGATCATATTGTAATTATTAGTGTTTTCAAGGACATAAGGACTTGCTACATCATATCTTAAAGCTTCACACTTTTTACATAAAAGTATTTTAATCCATATCCCAATAACTGGGTAAGCATTTCAAATATGTACTGAAATTTGGGGTCAGAATGTGCTTATGATTTGGTTTTTCAATAAAATATTGTAGTAACTTTCTCCTCTTTTCTTGTATCTACCTCTTAAGTGCGTTAAGTATTTCACTGTCAATGGAAAACCTTGAAAAATAATATGTTTACCGTTGTTGGTATCGTACTCCAAGCGACAGCTTTTACTTAATTTGTTACATCATTCTTATCTACATAATATGGCATGCATATTTTATTTTTTTTATTGTAAACAATAAAAATAATTTGTTAGGTAAAGTCCTCCGGTTTATTTATGGCCATTATAACTGGCCCTAAGATTCAAAAAATATTGGCCGTTAAAGTCAATATAAATTAATGGGTCAATTAACTTTTATTTGTCCAAGCACAAAATAACTCTTCTGGTTAAAACAAAAATATTCTACTTATTAAAAAAATATATGCTATCTTTTCTTAAATTGTTCATTTTTTTTAATATATATTTGGTCCCAGAAAAATACTGTCTACCTGTATGTCCGTTAGACAACCACATTTTTTTAAAATCAAAGTATAAATGGCATAGTGTGTACACTGTCGATAAGTCCGTACCCTGGGTAAATGGTTACGACCATTCGTCATTTTTTTATTACAGCTGTACCCTCAGACGATCAAGTTTTGCTTTTGCAATATGTGTCTGTCGGACAACCAGTAGAAATTTGCAGGTAATTTATATTTTTTTATAATTTATGGAGTTTTGGATCGCATTTTATTCACTTTACTATTAGCATAAAAAAATCACAAAAATAAAATAATTATGTTCTATCAGACAGTTCAAGAATTAAAAAATGTCTGTCGGACATCCAGTCTTTTTTAAAAATATTGAAAAAACTGGGCCAAAAACAAGTTGATTTAGCCTAATAACATATTTAAACTAATTTACTTGTTAAAACATATAACATTAACAATGCCATAAATTTAAAGAAATTAAACAATGGTTATTAGTTTATTTTGCACATTGTGTACTTCTTGTCAATATTTGATTCCATTTCATAACCTAACCTAAGTAAAATATGTTTTTATGTCTTGATGAGAATTTAGCCTGTATAATAAAAACATTAGGCAAATTTAAAATGTTTTAATCACTTGTTTTTTTTTTTATCTTTGGACAATCCACGAAGGCTGAAAGCCTAAATACTAACGTACCGGGGGTGTCTTAAGCAGGGTAAGAGGAAGTTTGTTAACACGGGACTTAAAAACTTGAAGATTTGGGGGAAGGAAAGACCTCCGCTGGCAGCAGGTTCCACAGTCTAGAAACTCTAGGATTTGAACTGTATAGGGATGCATACGCGCGGCACCACGAGTTTCTCTGTTGGGAACGGCAAGAGGAGGGACTATACTGGACAATTCATCGAAGCAGAAGCCGTAAAAGTATTTATAGAAGAGCGACAGATCTCCCACAGCTCGACGATGGGCAAGAGAAGGAAGTCTTTGAGTAAGTAAAGGATCATTAATAAGACGAACAGCCCTTCTTTGAATGGCATCAAGAATGCTGAGGGTTGTAGGGGATGCCATTTCCCAGACATGAGAACAATATTCCAGAGAGGGTCGAATTTGGGACACATACAAAGTGTATAAATTGGAAGGAGAAAAATACTTTTTGGCTCGGAAAAGAAATCCAAGCTTTTTTGAAGCCGCGGTGGCTATAGATACAATGTGTTTATGCCAGTTAAGGTTATTCTCAAATGTGACGCCCACAAGGTTAAATGTGTCCCCGCTCTGCAAAACCTGGCCACTCATAAGCAATGAACACGATTGTGTTTTGGATGCATTAAATTGAACGAGATTTTTGGCGCCCCAATCCAATATCAAATTGAGATCCTGTGAAAGAGATATCTGCATCGCCCTGCGTTTGCTTTCCAAGTCGGGTTGAGAGATTGGTTTGGGAACCTGAAAAGTGGAGTGAAGGGTACTATCGTCAGCATAACTATGAATGGGATTGGTTGTGGAAGAAAGAAGGTCGTTGATGTGAAGAAGAAACAAAGTTGGTGCTAGTACTGCTGTGCCACTCCAGCATTAATGTCGTGAAAGCTTGAAGAGTGGCCATCAACAATGACTGATATACGTCGATTAGAATTTAGATTTAATTAAAAACACCGACATACAAAAAAAAGTGATCAGAACTTTTGATTAGACCATTTTTTTATATATTTATTTTTTGATGCCTTAAATTCGAATCAGGGGACCCTTTTGCTCCATCAGGCTTAAATTTTAACTAAACTACGAAAAACTCTAAAAATCGCCCAAAATCGAAAAAACAGACCCCGGATTCGAATTTAGGGCATAAAAAACAGGGTGGTTTACAACTTACAGGGTGTTTAAACATTTTTTTTTAATAATAACTTTTATATCAATTTAGATATTTTGAAAAAAATTGGAAGACGCCTTCTATGCACCTAGAGGCATTTTTGTCATACAAAAAAAAGTATCAATGTCGTCCATGAAAGGTTTAGGTTAAACAATTTTTAATAAAGTAATGCTACGCCATTGCCTTTTCTAAAAATAGAAATAATCTTAAAAATCCCCATTAGGTTTGGATCAAATTTGATCACTTACCTTTTTTTTATTTAATGCACGGTTTTCCCGTAAATAAATAAAAATCATTTCTCACTTCGTATGGATAATATAAAATTCCACAGTGAAAAATTACCTTTGATATTTGTTCTTTAATTAGGTAGGGATTTGACCATGCCGAGAAATGGTTTTTATTTATCTACGAGAAAACTGTGCATCAAATAATTTTTTTAAAAATCAAATTTTTGTCAAGTTAAATGAGAATTTTAAAGAAATATTTCATTTTCGAAAAATGCAAAGGTGTACCATTTTTTTCTTAAAAAGCATTTACCTTAAACCCCTCATGACCGCCACTGGTAAAAATTATTTTGTGTCTGGTATGCCAAAAATCTCTCTTAGTGTAAAGGACGCGTCCCCCAATTTTTAAAAAATATCTTAGTTGGTATAAAAATTATTATTAAAAAATAATAATAAAATTTTGAACACCCTGTAGTTCAAAAATTAAAACGTTTAGGACGTATTTCATAAAAGGTTTTTTTATATTTTTTATTTTAGAATTAGCCCTAAAGTTTGTCAGATAAGTTGTGTAACACCCTGTAAAAATAAGTTGGTCTGGTCAACGCCTAAAAATGGTAAATGTCCTAAGGATTTTTATAATTTATTTATTATTTTTATATCCCTGTATAATATCCAAAACGATTTTACTATTTTACAGCATAGTGTTAATATTTTAATATCGTTTTTTATCCAAAGTAATTAGCCAACCAGTGGAAAAGTTTTTTAAAAAATATAAAAAAGCAATTAGCAAAAAAATTAAAAGAACTATGTGCATTTTAACTCTCCAGTTATTTTTTCAATACGCTGTCAATAAAATTAAAATTACATAGGTACATTTTCGTGGCTCATTTATTATTTTTATGACCGTGGCAAATATATTTAGTTAGTTATTAAAAAATAATTAATAGTAAATGGTGTGCAGAATGCCACTTTCCATGTAACGTATGTTTAATGATGAAATATGTCATTTATTATTTTATTAACCTTTTGGAACCTTACAAAAAAATATATAAAAACTAGCTTACCCGGCAAACGTTGTTTTGCCATATAAATAACTTTTAAGTAATTTCTAGCCTAAAAAATTAAAAAAATCTTAAGGGTGGTCAACCCTTATTACGAAGGGGTATGAAAAATAGATGTTGGCCGATTCTCAGACCTACTAAATATGCTCACAAAATTTTATGAGAATCGGTCAAGCCGTTTCGGAGGAGTACGGAAACGAACATTGTGACACGAGAATTTTATATATAAGATGTAATGAATGTTATTGATTATACAGGGTTATTTGTTTAGGTATTGCTGAAGATGCCATTGGACTTAGTACATTTAATCAAGTTAGGGCTTAATTGACTCCAATTAAAATCGCTTAAGGCATGGTCTACAATATAATTAGAATAAAAAAGAAACGTAACATAATAATGAAATAAAACTCATCAAGACATCAGGTAAGGCAAAAACCCTTGATAGCGGTATTAATAACCTATAAATTATTTGTGGTACGTCAAGCGGTCCTCTATCAATGATACATTAAATATGCAACATGCAACGTGCCACATAGGGTAAATACGGCGCATTTATATTTACCACATAAAACCCTTATATTAGCAACCCCCGTGCTCGAATAAAGCATATGTTGCGTGACACGAGCTGCATGCAATATTTTGGGCATGTCTTCCGCAATATTTATGCCTTGCAAGGGGAGATTACTAAATCAAACTAACCGGAACTTTATCTTTCAAAAATGCGTCGAATTTCGACACGCTGATAGAAGTTACATTTAAGCGCCTTTACACTTATGTGGAAAAAAATTACATTGGCAAAAAAAACATTCTTTTTTATTGAAAAAATAGGCAACAAAACCAGAATAAATGGTATAGAAATATCTTAGTAATCTAAGGATCATTAAAAGAAAAAAGATCATCTAAATTGTTATTTGTAATAGTACAACTCTCCCGTGTAGTTACTGGCTGAAAAATTTAGCTTGGTCTTTTTAATAATGGTTTTATTAATTTAATATGTTTAGCAAAATAGCAACCGCACAAGATGTTACCAAGCGGTCACCCATCTAAATACTAACCATGCCCGACATCGCTTGACACCTATTGATCGGACGGGAACTGGTATGTTAACGCGTTAAAGCTATGATATTCTTAACTGGGTCTGTTTTTAGAATTAGGTTCGGGTTGGACGTACTCAAATTAAACAGATCTTTTCTACCAAAAATCCAAAACTATATTCACCTTAATTAATGTTGAACAACCTTTTGTGTCTATGGCTAAACTGCTTACATATCATATTAGGTAAAGCTAACAACCTTACGTGTAACACTTATTTTAACAATAAGCTTATGGTAGCATTTTTGTTATTTATCATTAAGGTTCATTTACTTATTACATACTACACACAAAAAATTCTAGTTTATATCCAAAACTAAAACCACTCTTGACGGCATTATCTTGTATCACCTGTAACTCCTTTTGAGCCCACATTAACAATATTGAGACAAGAAAAACCTAATCTTATTTTTAAAAACATGTTCGTTTTGAAATTCGAATCAAGTTTTGGTTTAATCAAGATTGCTTTATATCTAATCAAGAACCAGTTAAGTTTTGCATGAAAAAAAATTATTGTTTTCAAATAACTCTTAAACTCACATTATTTCAATTACTATTGCAGTTGTGTCAAGAATACTTTTGCTCGCTTTAATCAACTGTCTAAAAGATTTAACCAAGTGTAACTTCTTTTACTCAAAGCCACTAAATTATGGACCTGATATTAGCTATACTTGAATAAAAATTATAGTTCTATTTGAAAGTGCGGGAAAGAACATGCGGTGGCGCTAGCTTCGCCTAATAGCAGACGGGATTTGGTCAGCCATTTTTCCCGTGTAGATGCCATGTCTTTCGTCGGTTTGAATATTGTGCGTTTATTGATTTGGAAATCGAAAATTTGCTTGTAAAATGGAATTTAAGCTATTTAATTCCTATAATTAAAGGTAAGAGGGTAACTAGATATAATATTTTTATGTATATTACCTAATTTTGATTTAATTTATGTACGTAACAGGTACGCTAATAATATTCATAACCTAAAAGGTATACTGATCTTGTATTTAATATGACTTTAATATTAGGGTGTCTTCTTTCTTACGAACAAGAAACGTTTTATTAATTTTAACATTTCTTTTTGAAGTTTTATTTTATATTAGTTTTAGGATCGGTACCTATAATAAATAACGTTTTCCTAAGACAATGTACGTTAATTGTCTTTACTTTCGAAAGAAGACGAATTGATTTTTACACTTATTTCTAAGATTTTAGATTAGGAATTTGGATGGATGGATGTCTTTTTTCACATACACGTCTAGCCACTTTAAAAGCTTCAATGCGAAATTTTTACTAATGCGTCGAAAAGATACGGTTTAAGCAAGCACAAAACGAGCACGATATCTTATTCGAAATGTTGACCTGCAGGCATTCTTTTTCTTATATTTTCCTGCTAGTGTTGTGTGACCATCAACCTTTTAAAGGGGCTAGACGTGTATAAATAGTTATTTTAAAAACATAAAGAAGTATTAGATTATACAGGGTATTTTAAAACAGCATTTTTTTTAAATCCAAGCTGTTTTTATAAAATGTGTTTAAGTATAATACTGTTTGTTTTATGAAGCATGGCTTTTCCTTTTTTAGTTAGATTAGTTTTAAAATCTATTGGTGCTTTTTTTTTCATTCATTTAAAAGTATTCGTTTTTTAGTTCGTACAGGGAACAAAACTAAGGATGTTTTAATGTTTTTTAGAAAGGTTTTGCTTTTATAGCTTAGGTAGTATATTTAGCATTAAACTAAAAGCAAAACAAATTATATTTTTACCATTTTATTTATTTCAGGTGCCCGACACAAAAGAGTTTCTATCCGTATTTAACGCTTGAAACTTGTTGAAAATATGAAAAATGTCCGAAGAAGGTCTTATGAAGTAGGAGTAGTACCTACCTATCCAATTTATCATATCTTATAAATTTTAATAATTTTTTTAAGTTCTAATATTTTAGTTAAAACAATATAAAATGTGTTATACTTTTAGGGTACATTTTAAATATTTAAGGCAATATTATTAAATAGGGTGTTTTTTATTGTGTTTACTTCAAATAATTATTATTGCAACTGGTTTCATATCTTAAATAAAATTCAGAGTGTCCCCCCGTAATAACATCGATTGATGTAAAATAAATTGAAGTCAAGAAAATTTTAAAAATTGTGTCACATTCTAAGACTGGTGGAAGACTTATAGGACTAAACTATTTTGTAAAATCTGACTCTTTTGATTATATCGAAAAACTAAAATTTTTAAAAATATGTTTTAGTTTAGTTTTGTAGCAGTCTTAAAATGTGAAACACTTTTTATTTTTTTTTTTTTGGCTCTAATTTATTTTATGTCAATCCATGTAATTCCCGGGCGGAACTCAAAATGTATTCTAAGATATGAAACTATTTGCAATAATATTTAATATGCTTTGTTTAAACTTATCGAAGTTTAAATCTAAGCAAAAATAGTGTTTGTATTAAAAATAATTATCCTTTAATAAAGATAATTTAGATTTAACCTGAGAATTGCATATAATTAATGCAATAATTCTTATACTTATTCCAAGTTTAGTTATTCTTAAGCAAATCGCAATTATAATTTTCAATAAAAGATTACTATACTTAATTCAAGCCTAGTTTGTTTTATACTAAGAAAAGCTAAAATATTCGGCCCAGTATAGCTATACTTATTTTAATAATATATTAAATTAAATTAAATACATATTTAATATTGATTAAAGGGCTATATGCTTTCTCAAACAAGATTAGTTGTTATTGCGGATATATGAATGTAAGCTTGCATTTAGTCAAGATTATTACTCTTGAATATAGCTGATATTTTTTCAGTGTACCACACCTTTCCTACTAAAAAAATAAAAAACTATGTTACAAACATTGTTTTTTTTGTATATACTATAACTTATCTCTATTATAACTAACATTATAACCATATTTAGTCTAATTAACTACTATAATATCGTTTAAGTCTATTTTTATGCACTTCTACATTTTTACCGTCAATGTTTAAAATAAGATTTACACCGTTTTCCTTAACAATCGTATACGGTCCTTTAAACAAAGTGTCCATTTTATTCACTTTACTATTATTTTGTAGCAACACTTTTTCACCTGGCTTAAAACTAATTTCTTTACAGTTTTTATCAAAATTTTCTTTTCGTTTGCATTTTGCTTCTAAAATATTAGCTCTTGCATCATTCCAAGCTTTCTGCAGTCTATACTTAATTTCTAATGGATAATTGTCAAAATTATACACGGGATCTATGCCGTTTTTAACATTACTTGGAATTATACAAGGCTTTCCAAAGACAAGTTCAAATGGCGTATATTTCGTACTTGTATTTACGCTGTTATTATACGAAAAAGACCAAAAAGGAACCCAAGCACTCCAATTATTAAAGCTCTCTGAAACTTGCATTCTAAGATATGCTGATAAATGTTTATGAGAATTCTCTAAAGCTCCTAAAGTTTCGTGATGATAGGCGGTGGAATTTATTTGATTAATTTTCAATAACTTAGAAGTTTCTTTAAAGACGTTTGACAAAAATTCAGTTCCCTGGTCGGTGATAATGTCCCGTGGAATACCATAACGCAATATAAACTTTTCTACGAAAGCCTTAGCTACAGTTAATGTTTCTTTATCTGGTAGTGGATAACATTCCACAAATTTGGAAAGATCGCATTGAATTGTCAAAATGTATTTGTTATTTTGCACGTCTTCAGGTAACGGACCTACTAAATCTAGAAAAACTCTTTCGAAAGCCGAAGTAGCTGTTGTAGTGATTGTCATTGGTTGTTTAATCATATTTGCATGTTTATACCTTTGACAGTCATCACATCGTTTAACAAAAGCTGCTACGTCTTTCTCCAAGTTGGGCCAAAAATAGTTTTTTCTAATATTTTTACACATTCGAGTTATACCTGCATGTCCACCTGTAGGTAGCATGTGATAGTCATTTATAATTAATTGTTTTAATTCATCATTATCAACGCGTTGTTTATCTTTTATAACTAAAATTTTTAGTGCACTATTTTTGAAAATATTTTTCTGTTTTCTTAAGTCATTTAAAAATTTTTCTGAACGTTCATTTCTTAAAATAACGATTTCCGGAATATTATTTTCATTGCAAAATTTTTCCAGATGTCCCAACGAGGTACCTAAGTCATACGTTGGTCGACTATCCTGGATTATATAAATAATTTGCAAATCGACGTCGTACAAAGAGGAAAAGAAAAAATATAGATATATATAATATATAACTAAATTAATAACTGTTTTTCATCTTACTGCTTATAGACCATCCTACTAGAATCCATAACTAACTCCATCATGTTTATCCAATTAACACCCTAACACTAAAATTCACTATTTCACTACTAAGACACTACTACTCACTCAACTTCTATACTAAGTTCACTAAACTAGCTCTTGGCTTCGCGTAATTTCGCGTCTAATTTTAAGTTCTAGGGTCTTCTTTGCACGACGACAGCAGTACGAAAAATAAAAACAAGTAAAACTGTACCGCCGACCAACTCCAAAGCTTCCATTGTCGACACATTGCCATTGCCATTACTTCCATCAGCGGTAACGCCGCCGCTATTTCCACTCTGTGCTATAATAACTTCTTCCTTGGATTGTGTTTTACCCATTTTATTATTTGAACTTTCTTTTAGGGAACACTTAAGTCTTCTTAGATGGAACCAATTACTCTGTCATGGCATTGTAACTTGCTAACTTAAGCACGAACGGCTGGCAGGATCGCCATATGATATTCTTAACTGGGTCTGTTTTTAGAATTAGGTTCGGGTTGGACGTACTCAAATTAAACACATCTTTTCTACCAAAAATCCAAAACTATATTCACCTTAATTAATGTTGAACAACCTTTTGTGTCTATGGCTAAACTGCTTACATATCATATTAGGTAAAGCTAACAACCTTACGTGTAACACTTATTTTAACAATAAGCTTATGGTAGCATTTTTATTATTTATCATTAAGGTTCATTTACTTATTACATACTACCACAAAGCAAATACTTAGAAAAGTCCAGACAACAAATATTGTTGAAAGGTCTCAGTAATAAGAAAATTACTTTTAAAAAGGATCAAGTAAGTTAGTGCAGTGTTTACTGCCGAAAAATATATCCAGTAAAGTGGTCTAGTTTGTACTGCCCAAAAGCAACCTATGTAACACGCGGTATAGGCAACACACGTTGCAATTTATTTTTAAAGAAAAAAATTAAACATTACAATAAGACGTCTTAGTAACAAAAGGATAATTTTTAAAGAAAGATCATGTAAATTGGTGCATCAGAAGTCTCTGCAATTGCTTTTAAATACATATATATATATATATATATATATATATATATATATATATATATATATATATATATATATATATATATATATATATATATATATATATAGCGTTCAAAATTTGGATGATAATTTTGAGGGAATTTGGATTTAACAGGACGGATGCTCCACTTACAACGCAGGACAAGTTCGGGACTATTTATTTGAAACATTTTCTAAAAGGCTTAATTTCACAAGAGGAACAATAATATGGCCCCTAACATCTCCAGATCTAACATCATGTGACTTTGTAGTATGGGGCTATTTATCAAAAATTATTTATACAAATTTTATTTGTGGGTCTGCCTTTAAATATTGGTGAATGTTGGTTGAAAATTTTCCGAGAAATTGGAGTTTCTTCTTGTTAGTATTTAACACACTAAACCTCAATTGAATGTATCGAGCTAGCACAACGTGTAAATGAATAACAATTAATAACTAATAAAATGTAATACGTCAATTAAACAATTGACAAAACTTTTTATTACTAGTGGATTCAATATTTATCAGGTATGCAACAACTTTACTTATAGTTTTTTTTAACATTTAATATACTTGGTAAAGAATATCAAAATTTTAGTGTGTAAGGTTATCTCATCAACTTTATCAAAATTGGCTCATGCAATTTTGTTATAAAATCAATAGGGAGCCAATATTTAAAAGTATTAAAATTTACATGGGATTTTCTATGGCCAGTGGGCGATCACCACCTGGTACCTATACATATAATATCTTACCCCAGGTATCAGGCAAATGAGGTTGTTTTATTAACCATTCTTTGATATGTTCGAGGTCGGACTGTCTTGTGTTGACATCTTCGTTAAGGGCTTTCCTGATGTGAATTTGCATGTCAGGGGATGGTTGTACCAGCGTCATTGTGCTAGAAAGACATAAAGTAATTAATTAATTAAAAATTGAAAAAGTATTATAAATAATTGGAGGCTTAGGAACTAGAATTATTAAATAAAATATTATTTGGCTTTTCTCCAGAATAAAATTTAAAAAGTTTATTTAACATTTAAAACTTTTATACATTATGAAGAACAATTCTGCTCTTCAATAATATAATAAAAGTTATTATTGCTTTAAAAGAAATATATACTATTAATATATATATATTTTATTTCTTTTAAAGCAATAATAACTTTTATTATATTATTATTATATTATTGAAGAGCAGAATTTTAACATTCGTTGGAACCGCAAAAATAAGTTATAAAATAAATTATTAATCCAGACATAAATAGAAAATATTATTAAAAAAGATAAAAAAGCACATAAAATAATGTTAAAAATACACATTTTAATTATAACTATGTATATTGAACCTAGCAGTAACATTCCCAATACTGTTTAGTTTTTTGACATCCTGAGAAAATCAAAAAAATTATAAATTTAAAAACACATACATGTATTTCTTACTTATACTCTCTAAAATTAATCAAATACATTTATGCGTCTTCAGTTAGATACAGTAAGGCCCTAAAGTCCGTCGTCCCTCTTCTAACTTCTGAATCGTTTAGAATATTTTCATGAAACTGATGATAATAAATATATAAGCAAGGTCTGCATTTTTTGACATATCAATGACTGCCCTAAATGTCAAGGTGTCTGCTTGGCGCCATTTTTTAATATACTTATTTAATGAAACGGAGTGACTAGGGGCACGTTGATGTGCCGCGATTATTTTTACCGGGCACGTGTATGACGTCACTACTGAGCGTGCCCTTAATTATTTACGACTAAAATAGGTGCACGTTGACGTATGCGATTTTATCAACTGAACGTGCCATTAGATCTATGATAGGTGCCTGTTGATTAGCAGCTATCAGCAAGCAATGTTTTATTATTCATAAAACCAGAAGCAAAGCTATTATATTATAAATAAATAAATATAAATCTTATTTTGAACATAGTATGATAAAATTAATTTTATAGTTGTAGGTTTACCTACCTAACAAAAATAATTTGCTCAGTGTCTCATTCACTTCTGACGTTAATATACAAATTTGATTATTTTAATTAAAACAAACAAAACTAGATATACCTACTACTAATTTTTTTATAATTGATTAAATATAAGATTTTTTTCTACACATTTAAATTTAAAGTAAAATCCTCAAAAATGATCTCAAAAATATGAACAATACAGGGTGTCCGAAAATTATGCGTCAGGATTTGGTTGGGCAATTCTGCACGAAAAATTAATGAAACAAACCCTATACAATTTTTGTGTTAATGTTATTAATTTTATATCCAAATTTATAAAATGATTGAAACAAAAAAATTCTAAGGCATTTTTCTAAAGTGAAGGACAGTTTAGGCCATATCAAATTAATAGGGCAAATAAAAGAGTCACTAGTGATAGTGAGTATATATGCAAAATTTGGCGAAATACAGTATACTAACACTAGAAAAAGTTATTAGAAATAATAACAAAAAAAATGTTTCTTCAACATCCTGTATATCCGTTAATTTTTAGTTTTCGAAAAAAATGTATGGAAGTTTGTTGCATTAATTTTTCGTGCAGAATCGCCCACAGAAATCCTGACGCGTAATTTCGGGACACCCTGTATGAATCATAAAACATTAAAACTGGAAAACAGAATAAAACAAAGATTTATTGCTTCAAAAATTAAAGTATTTTGTCTAAAACATGGTTTTCTCATAGATTTCGATCCATCGGTATCTTCTCGGGTTGCAGTTAGAAGGTAAGTGTAATTAAATGTAAATTCAGTTGTCTCGTTTTATGCTAATCATCAGAATTATGTAGCAAAACAGACAAAAGACAATACTGAACTTGATATTTCATGACAAGCAGTTTTTAAATGGAACACATCATATCACATTTTTGTTTTCTACGGATAATTTTAGATATTTTTCAAGTAAAATATCCTATACCCCTCATCAGCTGTTTTCAAAATATTAACAATTAAAAATTGATTAGTTTGGTACTTTTGACAAGCTTTTAAATCCTAGAGCCTGAGAAATGAGGACAAATGTATTAAAACAAAAATGATTTACCTAACCAGAACTAACCATGACACCTCATCCCCCAAAGGTGACAGTTTTGCATGACCGTCTGTAGCCTTTCAAACCAATCCAATTACACATCCCTGTGCTTTTTACTGTAGTTCAGATTTTAGAACCTGCCAAAGTACCAAACTTGTCAATTTAAAGTTGTCACCATTTTCGAAGTTGAAGAAATATGCTTGAAGTGACTACCTAACCACAAATAACAAAATCATCAAAAATATCGCGATGCCTGGAACACGTTGTATGAGTGACGTCATACACGTGCCCGGTAGAAGTATAATCGCGGCACATCAACGTGCCCCTAGTCACTTCGTTAATGAAAAGGAGGTAGTTTACAACCCCAGAATATAATGTCAGTACCTTAACATACTACAAAATGGTGGTATTTTAATAATTACCTGAATACCATATTTAGATAGCCATATTTTCGAACTCATAAGTTAGACATATTAAATGTGGCATTGACCTAAAGCTTATTTAAAGATCTTTTTTAATAGTGATATAATATAAAGAGTGTTTTATTAAAAAAAATGTACTTTATTGTCTTAGGCTGTATATAACCAATGTCGCCCATAAAAAGATCTTTAAATGAGCTTTTGATACTTTATTAATGACATCTAACTTTATGAGTTTCCAAAAATATGGTATTGGGGTAATCATTTAAAAGTATTTCAAAATGACAATCAGCAGTTACCTTGACATTTAGAGCTGTCATTGATACTGTCAAAAAATGCAGGCCTTGGTCATAAATTATCGTTTTTGGTTTTATGAAATTATAAAGAACGGTCCAGAAGTTAGAAGAAGGGTGACGGATTTAGCACCTCACTGCATTGCATTTTTAAAAAGGGTTGTTTTTATTTTAAATAAATTTTGAAATCCGTAAAAACATTATTGGGACAATCAAAAAAAAAAAAAATGCAATGCATTTGTGTGTCCAGATGGTTATTTTAACCTTTCGATTTTTGAGATCCCATCATAAACTTTTGTTGTTAGAAATGAACCAGCATAAACTTTTTAACATAAATCCGTATAAGGAGTTAAATAGTAATTTTTGTAGAGCTAATGGCTTCCGCAGTCATGGCCAACTCGGCAAAAATGAATTTCTACGATTTTTGACATAAAAATAAAAATGTCTTAAAATTGTTACATATCATATTAAAGGGAAACATTGTTCTTTAAAAATGTGCAAAAAATAAAAATAAAATGGCCCCCACAAAAAAATGTTGATGATGAGATTTTAAAATAAAAAAAAATAAATTAAATAAATAAATAAATAAATTGCTTCTAAAAAGTTATCCCTATATTTTTTTGGCTAGTTTATTTTGTTTTCTGGGAATATAAATTTAAATAAAATATTATAAGCCTTTTTTCAAGAAATAATCTAATAACAAGTTTATAAATAATTATTAAATATCTTTATTTTGTAACAAAAATTTTTATTTTTTTTTAATGTATTTCTACAAATCTAAAATTTGGGTAATTTTAAAAAAATCAATAAAAACAATAATTACACTTCAGTTTAATAAAAATTTGCTTTAACGTAAACTGTTTATTATAAATAATTGATTTAAGTATAATTTAAATTAAAAAATATAATGTAAATATATTTAAATATCATAAATCAATTTTTACCAATTTACATGTACATTTAATAAAATATGTATTAAACATTATTTTATAAACACGTGCGTAAAATAGTTAAATGATGACTATTAAAGAGTAATAATGCGTTATTTTTAAAACCTGTCTTACATAAAACTACAGGTTATTTTGTTACTTCTGAGGCTCATCTTTTCTTTTAATATAAACTAATAATATTATGCCATAAAAAATTACTATTAAACTTTTCTGATTTTATTTAATTTATCACGATAAACATGTCTTGTTTTGATTAATTTTTATACCTTGATATTAAATTTCTCACAAAACCTCCATGGCCGGAAAAGTACGATGCTTAGCTTAGCCTACCTACAGGAATAATACATTTTGGAGGTAAGAAAACGTTTTAAAAATATGTCTATTTCCGTTCGATAGAAGAAAAATGTAATGTAGTACCTAGATCAAATAATTATAATGCTTATATTAATTAAACTAAATAAATAATATGCTACCTTAAGCAAAAATTTTTGATCGGCAACTTGTAGGAAAATCAATTAAATTAATAGGTCCTGTGATATAATATACGATTATTTTCCTCTATAGAAAATAGACCAATTATAGACCACCATTTTTTCGAATAAATTTTGCTTAGATAAGTGATTAAACCAGATGTGCTGTTAAACCGCGAATAAATTCATTTACACTATTTGTCAAAATTGAAAGAAAATGTTAAAAATTATTATCAGTAAAATTCTGTGTTTTTGGCTTAAATGTAAGTTTTTTAGTAAGTATTCTAGCCGTATACCACTCGACCTACAAATTCAAATCGATTAAACTACCCAAATATTTTGCAAAAATTTCTAGCAAATGGTTTTATAGACAATAATTAAAAAAAAACACTTGACCGCTTCGCGGTCTCTAGTTTTAAACTTTGAAATAAGAACCCTCGACCGCTGCCTGGTCTTGTGATTTAATTAAAGTATTGTCCATTGAACTATTTTCCAAGAAAAAATCTTGCTCAAAATATTTTTGGGTAGTTAATTAAATTTAAAGGTCTTGTGATATAATATATGATTATTTTCTCAATAAACAATAGAACAATCAGAAATCACCACTTTTTAGATAAACTTGGTTTAGCAAAGTGTTTAAACCCCATGTGCTGTTTAACTGCGAATACATTTTTGTTATCCAAACTAGGTGTCAAAGTTGAAAGAAAATGTCAAATCATATTATATATAAAATAATCTAGCCGTATACCACTCGACCTACAAATTTAAATCGATTATACTGCCCAAATATTATTTGTAAGATTGGCTTTGCTTGGTTTTTAATAAATTATTGTACATTCAACCATTTTCCAAGAAAAATCTTACTCAAAATGTTGTTAGGGCAGCTTAATCGATTAAATTTATAGGTCTTGAAATATAATATATAATTATTTTCCTCATTAGAAAATAAACCAATCAGAAAACACCATTTTTTGGATAAATTTTGTTTGGATAGGTGATTAAACCACATGAGCTGTTTAACAGCGAGTACATTAAACCGGTTGCCAAAATTGATAGAAAGTGTCAAATTTTATTATTGAGGGTAATTACACAAGTGCATCAAAATTATCGATAATTTTGCTTGAAAGCGTATTGCCTAAAATCTACTAGAGTTCATTTTCATATATTGGCGAACGAGCCCAACTCCGAAGGAGGAAGGCTATCTGGCCAAAATGTGAAAATGAACGAGAGTAGTTTTAAAAAGCTAATACACTTGGAAGCTAAATTATCTGATTATTTAAATGCACGAGTGTAATTTAGGAAGAAAATTACTCGAAGAAAGTAAAACTATCAAATGAAGAAATAATAATTTTCAAATTCAACAATTAAAAAATATAACAGTGAAATTTTCGATTTCTACTATGCAATTATCGCTGTAATCAGTGTAGTTTTTAATAAAATTCTGTGTTGTTGGCTAGTTGTAAGTTTTTAGGGAACTAATCTAGCCGTATACCACTCAACCTACAAATTGAAATCGATTAGACTACTCAAATATTTTTTGCAAGATTGGATTGGCAAATAGTTTAATAGACAATAATAAAAAATAAATCTCTACCGAACAAATATTTTATTAATTTAATTCACAATAGTATCAAATTTAATACATTCTATTGACTTTGCATTGGAAATAAATGACCAACACCTGTTAAATTTTGGTTATTTTTGAGTTCAAGGTAAACTCCGTTGCTGCCATTGGTAAATCGTGTTGTTTTAGGCGGTTAATGGCCTTTCGTACGTCCCCTCATTTATTTATAAGAGCACTGACGAAACTATAAATTTAATTTGCTTTATATTTGAAATGCAAAATGCCTGATTTGCAGTTTAATAAATGTATTTGGCCAAAAATCACCAGGGTGAAAAATTTTAAAATTTATTTTGTGAAAAAAAAATTGCGGGCTATAATCATATAATATAATAGATATTTCAAATTGTAAATTAGCTTATAATTAAAAAAAAAAGCCTGATTAGGAAAGCATAAAATTTAGTTGTTTTCTGGTAACTTTGTTTTTTTGATAGAACTTTCGCAATAATCAGTCACTTTGGAAACGTTTTTTTAAATGAAATAAAATATCAAAAAATATTTCTGCATATATTTTTTTCCATTTAGGCGGTAAAATACAGAGCCGTTCAGTGGGCAAAATACACAATAGTCTGGAGCAGCTTTCACCCCAGGAGTATATATAGGCTTTTTCGGGGAAAGTAGGGGTGTAAATAAAGCATTATTGGCCCTTTTAGGCGTTTGTCGCCCCGCCCAGAAAAGAAAAGTATGTTAAAAAGTTAGGATTTTTTATAATATTTTATCAAAAAGGCGAGGACATTTTTTTGCTCTTTAATATTTGCCTTTACTACTGACCCCTAGTACCGAATAGTTGCGGTCACTATACAGTGCATTTCTTTAGTGCCCCCTTTAATTTTTTGAACGGATCAATATAAAAAAATAAAACCTTAAATTAGGAAATTGATACATAAATACTACATTTTAGGGGTAAACTGACAGATACAAATTTTATGATGGCGGCTGGGCGCCATCTTGGAAAAGAAAGTTTATTGGAAAGGAAACTCTTGTGGCATATTATTTTAAAGCTTCTGACGAGTACTTTGTTACTCTAGAATATTAAGTCAATACCTTTATTTAATACAAAATGACTGGTACTTTATAAATTACCTAAATACCCGGTTTTGGGTGGCTATATTTTCGAAATTAATAAAGTTAGATGTATTCTATGTGGTGTTTTCTTAAAGCACTTTAAAAGATATTTTTAATGGTAATACTGGGGTAAAAAGTAAGTAAGTAAAAAAGTATATATTTTTTTATTAAAGGACCCTGTATATTATAGTACCAGATCTTTAAAAGAGCTTTAAGAAAATACCACATTAAGTACATGTAACTCTAGTGCTTTTGGAAATATGGTTATCCAAATCAGGTATTTAGGTACTTTTTAAAGTACCGCCATTTTGTATTAAGTAAAGTTATTGACTTTATATTCTAGGGTTATAAAGTATTTTAGGGTGTTAAAGTACTGGTCAGGAGCTTAAAAATGGTGTGTCACATGAACCCTATTTAATTTAATTTTTTTACCCAAGAGTGCGCCTCAGCAGTCATCGTAAAATTTCATCTGTCAATATCACTCTAAATATAGTATTTATGCATTAATTTTATACTCCAAAATTTTACTTTTTAAATTGATCCTTTTAAAAAATAAAAGGAGGGGAAACAGTAAAGAAATGCATTGTATATTATTTTGGCCCAACCACAAGTGCGTTCACTAAATGAGTAATAAATGTCCGGACAACAAATTTTTGCATAATTCTATGTAAAACTTAGGACTTTTTTAAATAAGTTCCTAAAATGTGGTAAACCTAAAAAAGTGCTGGTCATAAGTACCTAATATAAAATGTTTAAGTTGGATATCTTTTCTTAATATTTGTTTTTACAGATTGTACTTTGGGACGCGTTCACAAAATGACTTTTTGTGAATATAATTTTAGGTACGTACTCTAAAATTTATGAAACTTAAAATAATTAATTTTAATATATAACTATATTTGCTTGATCAATAAAAATACTTTCATATAATTTATTTGCTTTTGAAGTCAATTTTCCATCTTGGTGATTTTAAGCCATTTACCGAGTTTGGTATACACTTCAATTAATAAAATCCGTTGGTATAATTACTTGTAATTAAATATCAGACTAAACGGTACTTGCAGTATAACCACCTACTTATAAAACAACAGAAAAACCGGAATATTAAAAGCACTGTATAAAAAAATATATTAAAATGATTGGAAAGGCCAATTCAGATATTTTGTTAGTCTGTTATTTTAAAATATTGTGCCTTTTATTTTTTCACCCTACAGGCTGTCTGAATAATACGTGTCCAAAATTTTG
Organism: Listronotus bonariensis; assembly: GCA_014170235.1. Classification (NCBI taxonomy): domain Eukaryota; kingdom Metazoa; phylum Arthropoda; class Insecta; order Coleoptera; family Curculionidae; genus Listronotus; species Listronotus bonariensis. Next base: position 94,278 of record JACEGR010000146.1, on the reverse strand, counting down.
CAGCCTAAATGTCTTGGTTAAGTATTAGGCTATTTAACAACTTCTCTTTATAACAAAAAAAAACAAAACAAAAAAGGAACCATTTGTGAATCTTGGTAATTTACCGGTTGTCAAGTTGTAAATTCACTCCCTTTTAACTTTTTTTATCGAATAAAATAAATATTATTACTAGTTTGTTAAGCTAATTATTTATGTAGTTTCCGAGTCAGGTAGGTATCAGATTTTATTTACCTCTTAAGATAGACAGGGTACTACAAGAAGTATGATTTTTAAATAGAACACCCTGTAGATTCTATCACGAATAAAAATGTTTTTAGGAATCCTTAAAAAATGCTACATTTGCAAATAAGTGTAAATTTAATTTAACAATCACAGCAATAATTAAAAGTTGTAATATTGCAAAAATTATTAAATATAGATATATCATATACGGTGTTTTGTAACACTCTTGGGGATTGCAGCAATTGCAAGAATACTCTTTAAGTTTATTCCAAGCTTTCGGAAATGTTTATTTCCATCTTCAGGGATACTAAAATATAACAAATAACAATTTATATATATATATATATATATTATCGTAGCCTGTATAACTTAAGAGATCATAACATTTCGATGAGAAATACGGATACTATAGAATCAACCCAAGAAAACAGTTATGTTTTAATAAAGTAAAAAATAAAATATACGTGACATAAATTAATTAAAAAGTTTTTTAAAATATATTTTTACCGGTAATATAATATTACCGGTAATAGACTTTTTTACCCTGTATATCGAAGGAGATAATAAAAATTTCATTATTAGTTTAAAAACTACAGAAGTAACCCTAAATAATTTGACATTTTGTTTTATTTTGTAAGCTAAAAAATTACAAGTTAAGGGGGAGGTGTATATATAACTTGACACCCGGTACAGAATTACCTCGACTTTATTAGATATCATAATCTTTAAACCGCTTTGTTACAAGTAAAAGTCAAATGTATAACAATTAATTTAGTAAAGTGTTTTATTTTTTGTAGTTTTGTTTATTTAAAAATATTCTGCACGTTTGTGAGAGGCAGCATATCTTGATTTTTGTTATAGGAACCTATACTTTTTTTTTACGGGATTTTTAGGTAAAACATGCCTTTCTCCTTGTACATCCAACAATTATGGATAAAATAAAATGTACAAAATAACTTACCCACATTTAGACCACTTTTTATATTCCCAAGATATAGAAGAAATGTAATGTAAATTAGTTCCACGTGCAATGTTAAAACAAATTAAATACGTGCTCATACGATTATAATTTATTAATATAATTTTAATCAATCACCTTTAATTAAGTTGAACCAAAGTACGTTAATATATTTTTTGCGTTTTTTAAACTTTGTTTTTAATTCATGGGAACTAATTTAAATAATGTTGTGTTTAACAAAAAATCAGTAAGAATAGTTTCCTTGCATAAAATGTATTTTAAATCAAAAACGGTTTTAAAAATAAATATTTAGGGACGGCCTTGTTCATATAAGCTGATATTTCTTGCACAGTTAAGCCCACTGTTAATACAAAAAAGTATGTTATCTATACTACTATTACAAAGAGGTAAAGTTTGTAACTGTGTTTGTTTGTTTGTAGCCGCTAATTTTTGGAAATACTGAACCGATCATAAAAAATCTTTCACAATCAGAAGGCTACACTATTCAGGAGTGTTATAAGCTATATCTTATTATGATTAAACAAAAACTTTGGATATTAACGCCCATACTAAACCGATCATAAAAACTCTTTAATAATTAAAGAACTACACTATTCTGGAGTGCTAAACGCTATATTTCATAATATTTAAACAAAAATTTAGGGAAAAATAATGATATATTTTATATCAATCTATACTAATGCTATCAAGAGGTTAAGTTTTTAAATACGTGTATAAGCTCAGCTGGTCCAGTGGTAAAATGCTCGCCTGTTACGCGGGGGCCCGGGTTCGAGTCTCTGCGGAAGCAGATTTTTTTTATATATATAAAAATAGATAAGAATAAAACAAATTTACCCATTTTTAGTAGTTTTTGTCTTTAATATTCATTTATACTAATATTATTAAAAAAGTTTGTAACTTTGATTGATTGTTAGTAAGAGCTAATTTTCGGAAATACTAAACCGATCAAGAAAATTCTTTCACAATCAGAAAGCTACACTATTTAGGAGTGCTATATGTTATATTTTATTATTATTGGGCAAAACGTTTGGAGAAAAGTTTTGGCTTAAAATTACTTTTTAATCGATTCCTATTCAAATGGAATAAACAATTTCCATCTCATGGGGGTGGAAACCAGCCCAAAGGTTTTGACGACATAAATTTTGTTCCTTAGGCTATTTTCTACGTTTTGGTAAAATTTCAAGTCAATCCATGCAGGACCAAAAATAGCTTCATTTCCCGTTTTTTGCGGCAACTCTAGATAGGCATATGCTTATATAAATAGGCATATTTCCAGATAATAAAGCAACAAAAGAAAAGAGATCAGGGAGCATTCAGAATCGACAACCTTGGGGTAAAATTTACACTTTTTATTGACCAAAAGCAGGAGGTTCACAATTCGCCGCGTATGTTTTTTTTTTTGTGTGTAGGTTACGCGATTGCTCTGGTGTTTGTAGACCAATTAAAAAAATATATATGTGAAAAAGTGCACTTCCGCGGTGATCCCATACAAAATCAAGCCATGATCGCGAGAGAGAAAGGTACTAGACCTATTTTTTTCTCTCTGCCATATGTAGAAAAGATTAAGCGTTCAGAATCGACAACCTTGGGGTAAAATTAACCCTTTTCACCGAACTAAAAGAGCGAGAAGCGGATAATTGCAGCCCCGTGTGTATTAATTTATAAGCTTTTGACAGATATAATGTATTCTACCAATCTGCAAGCTGTTAAATTCGGCCCCGTGTGTATCGATTTATTGCAGCCCCCTGTTCATCGATTTATAAGCTTTTGATAGAAAATATAAGGAACTAAAGACTGACTGTAGGTGGAAGTCATGGTTAGTTCTGGTTAGTTAAATCTTTTTTAATTCCTTAATTAAACCTCCATTGTTGTCATATATTTACCGATTTAATTGTAATAATAAAAAACTAAAAAGCCTAAAATAATCATTAAAAAAATCGAGTTTAAAAAATAGTAAAAGTATCTAAAAAGTTAAAAATAATTAAAAAAATAATAAAGAAAGATGTCGAGTAATAACATATGTGCTTAATTACTCAATGTTAATAACTAAAAACAAAAGATATTATACTTTTATGCAATATGCTATTACCCGACTTCTTTTTTTATTTTATTTTTTAATATTTTTAACTTTTTAGTGACTTTTACTAATTTTTTGAAGTCGGTTCAATTTCTTTTTAAATGATTATTCAAAGTTTCCCTATCTACGCTACTTATGCTGGATGTTTGAACAATCAAGGTAGTATGTCAAAATATTCTTATCTGTCATGTCGTTGTAATTTAGCTAATACTTGCTAATACTTCATTTTTTTTTTGCGTGCATTTTATTTTTGTGGGTCAGGTGTTTTTGTTTATACCCAACTTATACCTATTAGGGGTAGCATTCTCGTTTTGTACTGAGGGTTTACGTGAGAGAAAAAGGTACTAGTACTGTTTTCTTAGTGGATGGTCGCCGATTGAATGTAGATAATAAAAAACTGAAAGGAGTAAAATAAATTAAAAAAAATTATTCCGACTTTAAAAAGATAAATAAAACCCACTAAAAATTTAAAAATAATGAATAAAAATATATAAATGAAGTCGCGTAATAACACATGGTATTACAGTATAAAAATCTTTTGTGTATTTAGTTTTTACCATTTGGTAGTTAAACGGAATGGCATTACCCGACTTTAGTTTTCTATTTTTTTAATAATTATTTTTAAATTTTTAGTGAGTTTAATTTATCTTTTTAAAGTCGGTTTAATTTTTTAAAAACTATGTATATACATTAATATTACATAACATATATTTTTAGGGCATTGGTACAATACTATTGGCACTGTAAATTTAATAATAGCCTAAAAGTATTGAGTCCATCAGTTCAAACTGCTACGTATTTTATTAATGATAATATTTTCTAACATTTGGATCGTAATCGATTCTTAATAAATTATTAAACTATTATAGATATGCCATTGCGAAGGTCTCACACTTATTAATATTTTAATTAAGCATTTTTGTTCTGTTACGTCAAACAAAATGTTTATTTTTTTTTTTGATATATATGTTTACTCGTTTTATTGACGTGTATTTCTTAAAAAAAAGGTTTTTAATGTACTTATGGATAATTAAGGAATTTTAATAAATAATAAAAATATGTTCATTGCAATTGGTTGTTTTTCATGTTACTATTATAAATCATATCCTTATTAATAAATAAGTCGGTCAGTTCCCTTATTCATAACTTCTAACTACAGACAGCATTTGCATATTTTGGCGATTTTCAAGAGTAATAGCATTTTTAGTAAAATATGGTTATGACGCATATTATACATATATTTTCGAAAAGTACAGGTGATGGCCCGGTTGGTATTATTCGCACCAAACAAAAAAAAAATGAACATAATCATCAAGAAAAGCATGAGTAGCCGATGGTTTTACCAGAAGGCTTTTTTGCTTTTAATTTTACAGAGTATTAATAAATTTTATTTTTGGTCACTTAAGAAACTTCCCCCTGGTAATAAAAATGTGTAAATTCAACACTGACGTTATTTAAAATGCTAAGATTTTTTTTCAAACCTATCATTTAATGTTGCATATTCTGCCACCTTTCATGTATTGTTCACGCATATTTGCATGCATATTTCAAATTTTTTTTTTGTATATAATCCGGACCCTACTTAAAATATTGTAATTTTCAAATGTTTAAAATTATAACGTTTACTTATAAATTTATAATGTTACAAGGCATATAGGGAGTTCGTAAAATGTGATTTCAAACTACAATGATATAATGCACTCATCAAAATAAGAAAAAAACTAACATGAGCTTACAAATGTTTAGTTCTTAAGATACTGTTAAAGTTCTAAAAAGTTGGTTTGTGTAAATATCTTTTACCCAATCTTGTTGTAATTTGACAGTGGTATTATTGGGATTTATGAACTTATTAACCACTTTATTAAATTAATTAGTAGGCTAAGGAAACCAAAAAATGATCTATCTTACTTCTACCTCTAGTGATATATCCTATTTGGTTCATAAATAAGATATATTCTTGTAATTTAATTTCTAAACAAACATAACTGACTGGAGAAAATTGGAAATGTTTTAAACATTTTGACAGGATATTGAATTTTATATTTAATTTTTACTCTAAAATCATTTTCTAATGACATAGCGCAACATACTGTTTATTTTTAATGTTGTAACAATAGACCATTTATTTAAGAATTTCGTGATTCGAAGTACTTGAATACAAATTTAGTAAATAGTTTACAAGTCTGGGATGTTTTTTTTTTTCTAACATGATTTTTTGTGTTTCTTTGCTTATTGCTTCATCAGGTTGGGTGAACGGTTTGGCGAGAGCAATTTAGGTTGAGGGCTCGCCCAACCCCACCCCTCTCATAGCGCCGCCACTAATAAAAGATAATATTAAAATAAAAAGATTAAATTTTGTAATTTAAAATAGTAAACATTTATTTAACAATAATAAGAGAATAACAAAAATGCTTCGAGTACTGAAGCATATCCTTATATTTTCATAATACTTGCTTAATGCTAAGCAAATTTTACGGAAATCTAAGGCCGATAAATTTATTACTCTATTTTTGTCTTTAAGAAAGAGTACCTGTCACAGCTCGTTAATGTTTATGGTATAACGTGATACATTAAAAAGGAATTAAAAGTCATAGTACTTTTAAATTACCCACTGTGGTTATTTGTATATAAAAGTGTCATATTTAAGGAAAAAATACAAAGAAATTATTTTAACCTTAGTTTAAAATTCACATTTTTTCCTAGATTTTATTTAAGACAAATTATTAAACAGCTTGATATCGACAAACCACGTCAGTGTCCGTGAAAGTATTTTCAACATAAAACTTTACGTGTCCATGTAGAATTACTTTTACTTACTTTGCTATACGGCTACGATAAGTAGAGCAAAGCAATTATAAATTATTATTAAATAACAACAAAAAAAAACATGAAACTATGAATCATCATAGAAAGAAATAGCAATAAAATTTAAATTAAAACTAATAAAAATTAAATAATTTATTTTACAAACCACGCAACTCAAAAATTTTAAAATAATATTTTTGCAATAAGGTAGCTTCTAGGGGGTGTTTAAATCTTATGTGCAATGATGAGTTATGTCCTAGACACCGTAAAGGAACTTTTGTCACGAAAGTCCTAATGTTCGTTGCAAAAACAATATACGTCATCGACTGATTTTGGCGCAATTAAGACAAAAAATAGAAATGTAGGGCCAGGGCCGTTGTTCCTAGGGTGACTTGCGCCCTGGTGCAAAAAATTATTGGCCGCTCCTGATAGAAAATGTAAATTGAGGTATAACATTTTTTAAAGAGCAAAAAAGTCCCTATTTTTACAATACATTACAAAGTCCTTTATTAAAGTAGTCCACATTGTTTTTTTCCTTCGTAAATATTTTTGAAGTGCAAAAAAAGGGCCCCCTCCTAACATTTCACTATTTTCTAGTTTTATATTCTGTGTGCCTTTTATTTGGCAAAATGCCGCCCTCTAATTTTTATCGCCCTGTGCGAGTGCACCAGCTGCAACCCCTCCAGGAACGGCCCTGTGTAGGGCTTCAAAACTAAAGTGGTATAAGTCACCTTTTTTTAAAAATTGAACTTGAGTGTATTTTTATATTTGTTTAGATCATTTTATTTTTATTTTCCGCCAGAGCGGTATAGGTCATAGTTTCACGGTAGGCTAATAGATATCACATTTAAAGTAAAATTTGAAATTTTATTTTATTTTTTTGACAAGCTAAAAGCCTAAATACTAACGTATTGTGGGTGTCTTAAGCGAGGTAAGAGGGAGTTTGTTGACACGGGACTTAAATACTTGATGATTTGGGGGAAGGAAAGAGCTCCGTGGGCGCAGCATTCTAGAAACTCTAGGCATAAAAACGAACAAAGTGGGAAGTTCGGGGCATGTCCAATTGGACTGTATAGGGATGCATACACGCGGCACCACGAGTTTCTCTGTTGGGAACCGTGAGTGGAGGAACTTTACTGGATTCAGAGCAAAAGTCATGGAAGTACCTATAAAAAGCGATAAATCCCCCACAGCCCGACGATGGGCACGAGAGGGAAGCCTTTCTGTAAGTGAAGGATCATTAATGAGACAAGTAGTTCTTCTTTGAATGGAATCAATAATTGACAATATAGCAATATTAACAAATTTGTTTTAAAGGGAAATATCTTAAACTATTTTTTAACATACACCACTGTAATTAAACTATACATATAGGTACAGTATGTCCACGGATGGACTTTACAATAGGACAAATGGACCAAAAATTTAAATGTTTAAGAGAGTCGAGTATGGCAAAAAAACAAGATTCACGTTAAGAAATTTGTTTTGTTTTGTACAAGAGTTCTAAAAACTACAAAAAATGTGAAAAAGGACCAAAACAAAACTGCATTTATTTTTAATAATTTAGAAAAATGTTAAATAAAAACGGTTTTTAGAATTAAATGAGGATCCCATATCTGAACTTTTACATGAAATAATTCAAATAACTTTATTATTGTCAAATTTTTTCAAATCATGGTTTACACCTTTTTTTTGCGTTATTCACCTAGTTTTAATACAACACAATAATTATTGTAAAAGTTTGTCAAATATAAAAAAAAATATAAAACTAGAAAAATTACCTAAAAAGTGTGTAAAACATTCAAACAATTAAAACAATATAATACCAAAATCATTGTATTTTGTTTATTTTTTGTAAAATTTAAGATATCGAATCCTCATTTAATTTTTAAAACCCTATTTAATTAATATTTTGTTAAATTATTAAAAATAAATGCAGTTTGTCCATTTTTACATTTTTTGTAGTTTTTGGAGCCCCTGTATAAAACAAAACACATTTCTCAACGTGAAACTTGCTTTCTTTGCCATACTCGACTCTCTTAAACATTTAAATTTTTGGTCAAACACGTATGCTATTTTATAATAAAATATTCTGCTAACCAAAGTGATTTGGTTTTGCCAACGTGGTAAATACACATACATATTTGTTCCTATTGTGTTTCAGCTTTTATTAATTGTAATTTTGATTTTTTTATAAAGCGGCGATTTTTTTAAACCGTTAGCTACATAAATCAATTGTCCGATATTTCAGAGAGTGATTTTTCAAGTATTTTTAAGGTAAAAAGTGCCTATGAACGTGTGGTCTAAGATGCTTCGCTTTCAAGATACAGGGTGTCAAAGTTTTATTTTTATTTATGTTTTTTCTGCATAATTTCCTAAATAATGCCGATTTCCGAACAAAAATTGGTAGCTGGGGGTTTTTGACATGAGAAATTTGAATTTGTTCTTAATTTAGCTCTTACTTGTAGAGGGCGCTAGCCACATGTATATTCTCACTTTCAAAGGCTCATGACTTTTTGTACAACCCTGTATTTACATTTTTGTTAAAAGAAATGGATTCCTTAGTCATTTTTACGTAAAAAGGTACTCTTATTAGATGACGCTAGGAGCAACCGTTTTCGAAATATTTTAGTTTAAAATAATCGATGCATACGCTTAGTAATAAATATGCTAAGTAAAGACCGGCTACTTGATAAAACCGTCATTTTCGGCATATTTTTTAAATAAAAGAATTTTTGTTTTGGTTTAAATTATATATTTTTAAAATAAACGATTAATTATTAAATTAATACTAAAAATACAACAACAAAAAAGAGCAAAATTAGAATTGCTGGTTCCAAGTGCCTGTTTCATAAATTTACTATTAAATATCTTTTACTCAATCTTGTTGTAATTTGGCAACGGTATTAATGGAATAAAAGGGCCTATTTACCACTGAATTAAATTTTATAATTTAATTTCCAAACTGACTGAAAAAAATTGAAAATGTTTTAAACATTTTATTAGGATATTTTATTTTATATTTAATTTTTACTCTAAAATCCGTTTCTAATGACATAGCGCAACATACTGTTTATTTTTAATTTTATTAAACAATAAATTAATAAATTAATAATAAAAATACAGGAAAAAAATTAAACTATGAATCACCAAAGAGAAAGAAGTAATAAAATTTAAAGTAGAACTAACCATAATTTAAAACTGCAATAAAAAAATTGTAATTACTTTTGTTTCTGCAAGAGGACTACGGTTTATGCGTATTTAATGGAACGTCAAGAATGGGCAAAAGAAACAAGTTAATAAGAAAGAAAATTAGATATTGAGTAATTTTGTCTTGCTAAAGAAACACATAATAATAATTTTTAAAGCAGAATTAAGGTAATATTTTGTTGCAACAATTTCATAATTATAAACCTCGCGTGATTTTAACGACGGCGCGGCGGTCAGCCAAAACTTGATTTAATCAACAATTCTAATACTAATGATAAGTTTACATTAGACATTTATTGCATGATATTTATATCAGACTTAAATTTCGGCTAATGTAAACAATAAAAAAATATCAGACATACATTTTTTACCGTTTACATTAGCCAAGATCAGAAATTTATTTTTTTTTACATGGATTGAGAGCACTTTTTCGAGAAAAAGAATAAAACCAATTAAATTTATTTAAAAAGTATTCGTAGATAAAACGAAAATAAAAACAATTATCTGCCTTTAAATAAATAAGCAGTCGTGTATTTTATAGAAAATCGTCATTACCTTCGAGGTCGAAATTGTAAATTTTTTGGTTTTGGGTTTTATTTTATGTTATTTGTAGATACTTTTTAAAATGACTTAAAGTGGTTTTTCTTGAAAAACACAGCCAAAGGTACGAAAAACATGTAAGGTACTAAGAAGTTCTTTTAGTTATTTACTTGAAAATTTCGTACTTTTTTTTCTTAACAGGTTGTCCAGTAACTTATTCGTCAAGGGGTGAATTTACAATAAAAATTAGAAAAAAAACTTTATATGAACATATGTCGCTTTTATGTATAGAGTGTTAAAAATGTTATTATATGTTGTTTTTTAATAAGTTTTATGCCAATTTAGGTATTTTTACAAAATGTGGGGCACGCATCCTATGCATTAAAAGATTTTTTTAATATACAAGAAAAAATTACCAGTGTCACCCATAATTCTGTAAGGTAATTTTTTTAAATTTCCATTTAATTTTGAATAAATTTACTCTCTTGATTTTTTGATTTAATGTGCCTATGGCTTTCGTTTAAATAAATAAAATCCATTTCTCGGTATACCTTTTGTAAATAAATTGTCATTCGTATGTAATTTGTTACTAAGTAAGATTGAGTTGAGTGAATACAGCGAGTTTTAGACATTCAAAAAAGAGGAATAAAAATAGTACGTTTTGGTGTCCTTTTGGGTGCTCCAAAGAAAATATTTAAACTGGCTAAAGTATCAAAAAAATAAGTGGTAAAGTTTTATTAAAGTGAAGATAATAATAGACAATTATTCTTCATAAGTGATACTAAAAGAATTTCGAACAAGGTTTTTAGTTTAAGTATTCACACAACGTTTCGGGCAGTCCTATCTCTGTTCGTTTTCAAGTATAAACTAATAATTTTCTCCTTTATCCATTATTTGTTTACACTTAAAAACGGACAGAGATAGAGACTGTCCGAAACATTGTGTGTGAATAGTTAAAATAAAGACAATGGAAGTCCAAAATTCTCTTAGGGTCACTAATAAAGACATAATAATAGTTAGCTTTTTATTAAATAACCTTAAAAGTCGGATGTGTTGATGCGAGAAATTAGTAAAAAGCAGGGTTTGATTTGGTATACGCAAAAATGTTGAAGCTAAAAAATAGCCTATATTTTCTAACTTACAAAAAAAAGTAAATTGGAAGCTTTTATGGCCATAATGGTAAGAGAGTCTAAGAGGGGATTTCGGGGTTTACTACAGTGCGGGAGATTAATATACCGGAGGATACCTTGTACCCGGTTAGTACCTCCACCAAATATGAACCCCGTATATAGGGCCGATCATCCTCCAATCCTTCATCAAGAAAAATAATAAGTGAATCAAAGAATGAAGACTTAAGATAAGGGGAGTTAGTCACATGCTAACCAGTGTATATTTCAATAATCTGTCAATTTGAGAGAGACGTAAAGAAAACAGAGCGCCACAAAAAAGTAACAGTTACAAGCGTGGCGTTTTTTTTTAAAGAAAATATTTAAAGTATAACGAAAAATACATAATCCGATACGATCCAAACGATTTTCACAAGCCGTAATGTTAACAAGTCGATTCCCTCACCGATGACAATGTATACATTATATCACATTTCTTCTTTCTATCACCTAAGCTTTGTATCCCAATAATAGGTTCTCTAACGCTCGTGTAAATTCCCATTTAGCGTAGTAGGTGCCCCTAGAACCGAAATTAACCGAATTAAACGTTTTGGGCAGCAAATCCAAATTTACTAAGAAATATACCATTAATGCATATTATTATATTTCTATTTTATGTTCTACAATATAAGAATATAAGTAAACAGTAACATATAAATAAATAAGTTAAAACATAATTTTATGTTATGTGTATTAACAACCATTTATTTTAAGTAAATAGTAAACTAAATAAAACTTTAAATAATATAGCCCAAGCTTATTGATTCTACTTAAAGAGGTAATAAAGTTAGTAAACTTAAATAATTTATTAACCCTAACCCTGTTTTATATATTTTTAAGAAGGGTAAATAATGACCATCCTAAAACAAAATAAAAATAATAAGTGTATATTTATATCTACAAGGTGGGCCAAACAGTGACGTCAAAACTTTAAGGGCTAACTAACTAAAAATATTAAAAAAACTTCAAATAAAAATTTGTCCCAAACGTCTTAGTCTTCGAAGTTGAGGGTGTTAAAAATTTTAAATAATTACTTTTTTATATTAACTTTTATACCAATTGAGATATTTATAAAAAATTTGGTGGACGCCTTCTATGCACCAGAACACATTTTTGGCATACAAGAAAAAATTAATTATTACCAATGTCGTCCATGGGGGTTTAAGGTTAATATTTTTAATAAAAAAATGGCACGTCACTGCATTTTTCTAAAATAAGCATAATTTTTAAAATTCCAATTAAGTTTGGAACAAAATCTCTTGATTTTGATGCACGGTTTTTACGTAAATAAATAAAAACCAAATCATGCTCGGTCATTTTGTATCGATAATGTCAAATTCTACAGTAAAAAATACTTTTGATTACTTATTCTTTAATTAAATTAGATAGATTGACCATGCCGAAAGAGGGTTTTTATTTATTTACGCGAAAATCGTGCATCAAATAAAAAAGTCAAGAAATCAAATTTGTTTTAAACTTTATGTAAATTAGAAAAACTTTTATTTTAGGAATTATTTTTTATTAAGACATAATTAAGACATAATAACCCCTCATGGACGACACTGGTATTAATTAATTTTTTTGTATGCCAAAAAATGAGTTTTGGTGCATAGAAGGCGTCCCCCACATTTTTAAAATTATTTTAATAGGTATAACAGTTACTATAAAAATCAATAACTTTTTTAAATTTTTAACACTGTGTAGTTCAAAAACTTAGACGTTTGGGACAAATTTTTATACGAAGTCTCTTATATTTTTAAGTTTAGAATTAGCCCTTAAAGTTTAGACGTCACTGTTTGGCCACCCTGTATATTGATTGACCTACTTTAATAGACATTAAAAACAAACGAAATGTAGGGAATGTGGAAGTATATTGCGTTCGCATTAAATACACAGGGTGTTTTCTAATTGAGGTTAAAAAATTAACGAGGTAATGTCGCTCTCTATGAAAAAAAATGTATACACGTAGGTTCGGAAATACATGGTTTTCGTGATACAGGTTGTGAAATTTTTAAAAATATAGCACTCTTTCGTTTATTGCTTAGTATCCGAGGACAAAAAGTAAATCCCCCAAATTTTTTATCTTTGAACCATACCATAAACATAAGAAAACTATTTTTTGGATTTTTTTATAATACAGGTTGATTCACCATATTTGACACGGTGTTTACCTAGATAACCATGTGGTTAAGAATCATATAAAGGTTAAATGGGGCCACATAATAAAAATGTTTTACCAAATACAGGGTCTCCCCACAAGTGTGACGTATCAAAGTTATTTTAAATAAAACACCCTAAATTGTTTTGGATTCTAATGAAAAAAAAAAAAAATACCCAAATTTATTAACAGAACTAAGTGTCTAATTTTATTGGTTTAGAAGATAGGTATTTTATTTTATATTTTAATGTAGAGGTGCATTTAAATGAATTTTATTTTGACACTTTTAAATCTTTCAATTTCAAAATTTTTTATATCATAAAAACCGTCTTCAATCTCATGCAGGGCTCATAGCGAGGTCGACTGTTGTACAGGGTGTTCAAAAAATAATTTCATTTTTTTAGAAAATAAAATGACAATAACTTTGTTATGTTAAATGAAAAACCCTGTATTTGTTTTCACCACATGATAACAAATAAAATATTTTTTATGGTTTATAGGTTGCGTATACCTATCTTTGGTACTTTCTTCGTAAATTCTGTTTTTACATATTTTTTGTGGAATGTAGATTTTTCCTAAATAGCCCAAAATTAAAAACCTTTAAATGACCTTAAACCTTCTCAAGAACCCATAGGCCAAATTCAATTCGTTGCTACTTTGAATAATACTTATTTAAGCTAAATAAACAACAAAATAAAACTTGTTTTTTTTTATATCTGCTAGTTCTTCTAATTGATATGGCGACGTTAAGTCGAGAGATGGTAAAAACTATCCCAACAAAAACCACCCGATCACCCAAAGAGTTGCTTTAAAAATTGAAACAAATTGAATATGGATAATAAAAAGAAACAAGTATTTTTCGAAATAGTATTATAAACAACGAATTTAATTTTGCCTAAGGGTTCTTTAAAAGGTTTTAGATCATTAAGGGGTTATTAATTTTATGCTATTTTGGCTTAGATTAAAGTTATATTATTATACAAGTTAACCAAAAAATTTTTACCGAAATATTGCAGAGTAGGTCATATTTCCACCCATCTTTTAATAACGCAAATTAAAATTATAATATATTTAACCTAAATTCAACAAATAAATGATCAAACAACGTTCAAATACTAATGACGAAAACCTAAAATATTAGGAATTGTATTTTTGCGCAATTAATTCAATTTTAATTTGGACAAACTATGGTGTTTTGGTATTGAAACACGCATTAAAAGTTCGGCTGCTTATTATATAATAACCATGATTTGGTAATGGTATGAGTCGATGGTATAAGTAGCTGCGGGGTTTGTACTTTCGATGACCTAGTTTCTGGTAGACGTAGCGTGGATGGACAAATGAATTTAGTGAAGACTGGTTTGTTTATATTAAATAAAGAATTTTTATTTAAGTAAGAATAGTAATAATTGTACTGTTAAGTTAAATACCCCTTTAAGAAATATTACAAATATTTTTATGACAAAGTGTATTTAAATTGTAATAAATTAAATTTTAGTATGAAATCAAAAAGACAATGCAATTTTGCTTATAAGTAGAGCTTTATTCTTTGATATTCACTGTTCACTAGATATTGCCTACTGACGTATTCTGATTTAAAGGCTGGTTTTACACTCATCAAATTTGTGTCAAATAAGTTTGATTAAATATTTGATACCATTTTTTTTGAAGACGAAAATGTAAAACAAAAAATAATGTGAAAAAAACTTCGTTGAAGCAAATATCAAGGTTACCAACTAAGAGGATTATTTCCTCATAAAAGTAAAAAACATGACACACTAATATAATAACTATAAATACCTAAAAGTTAAACGCTGTCCTTAAAAATCTCCCCCAGGGGTCGCGACCCATAGATTGAAAAACAGTTATATAGAGTAACCAGTGTGTAGAAGCCTTACGAACTTTGACTTCAAAGTAATGCGTAGTTACGCCACAAAATGACAGGTAGTTTCCACTCGAAAAATGTATGGTCTAAATTTTTATTTAAGTAAACTTGCCCAATTGACATGAAAAGAAGTATAATTTAATTGTCTTTTTTATATATATTTCAGTCAAATTAAATATTTAAACATGTATATTAACTATATTACTAGTATGGTATAAAGAAATTCATATTGTCTGTATGTGCTCGAGCTTCAATCGAAAAGAATTTTAATAAAAATTCCTATTCAAAAACGTATATCCATATCTATTCGGAGTAGGTTGCCAAATAAAATAGGAAAAATAAAAATTGAAGTTCTAGAACAATTTTTATTGATGTCTGGAGGGGAATATTAAATACAATCTTTAAAATAAATATTTAATAGTTTAAAATAAAAAAGCACTCCAGTAAAAACCAAAATAATTTGTTTGTGTAAAATGACTATTTATTTTAGCTGGCAGTAAGGAACTAATTTCTATTCTATTTGTACAATCAATGCTAACAAAGAACAAAATTTTTAAAGGAGGGGGTAAAGATCAGCTCTTTTTCGTCCATCGTAGTCACAAAAATTGTTTTTTTTATCACAATTAATTTATAATACCTATAAGAAGTTTAGGTATTGCTCTACATATTTTTTTACAATAATCATAAATAAATAAATAGCAAGTCATATCAAATGGCCATTAAAGTCGGTAATTTTGTTACTTTCAGTGATTGTTCTAATTTTTAAATTAAAAAAAACTGTCAAGCACTTGGCATACCAAGGTTCTCTTTAGTCTTTTAAAAACTATCACAGTGAGTAGGCTTCTAAGCAGCATGTATTTGTTTTGATGCGTCGAGTGCTTGACAGATTTTTTTCGTAGAAAATTATAAAAATTGATAAAAATGACAAAATTTTAACAAATATACCAAGTTTAATTGCCGTTTTATGTAACTTGCTATTTTTTTACTACTTCAAAATAGTTTTTATTATCAAAGTTGAAAAAAACCAACCTTATTTTAATAATTGTTTACGTTTCGGATACCATGCCAATTTTAATGATTTTGGGTATACGGAAGTTTTTTAGGGCGCTGAATACGAATCTGAAAGAATTATTAGTCGGCAATGTTTTCTTTTTGAGATATCCGTTATTAAACTTGAAATGCAAATTTTCATTAAATTGACACTTAATAATTCATTTTTATCTCTTGAAAACCCATTTTTTAATTATTATACCCCTTTTTCCATGTATTTTAAAGTAAAATCATTTATTAAAGGTAAAGCTTTACAATTTTATATAAAAAAGAGGTAGAATAAATAGAAAAATGGGTTTTTAAGAGGTAAAAATGCAATATTGATAGACAATTAAGCAGAACGCTCAAAAATTGCTTGCAAAAAGAAGGGGGAATATGGTAAATTAGGGTTAGTTTTCTATTCAAGAATAATGATGAAGATCATGAGAACAAAACGTTGCCGACTAAAAATCAGATTCGTAATCAGCGCCCCAAAAATCGGTAGGTGCCAAAAATCATCAAAATTGGCGTGTCCGATAAGTAAACAATTACCCTTATTTTCACTATATCCCCCCTTCTTTATGTACACAATTTTTTATATGAGTCTAAATTGGCACACTATTTATAAATTTATTTTTTATTTATTTTTTACCGATTTTTTTATTAAATTCTATTTTTTTTTACCCTTTAATGCCACAACCATGCCTAAATATTTCTATTCCTTTAAGCTTTTACAGGCGACTTGTAAAATGAAGCTTTTAAATTAATGTAAAAATAGACATAATGTTAATAAAAAATAGGTTTTAAAAAGTTTTTTTATGTTTAATAAAATAATATGAGCTAATTTAATATTATATCAATTTTTGTTTGCAAAACCGTGGAGGAAATATAGTAAAATGTATAGTGAGTTTCAACTTTGATGATGGATATCTTGGAAACAAAACGTTTTATCGTTTAGATTAATGATTAGTGCCTCAAAAATCGCCCATATACCAAATTTCGAGAAAATCTAAGTTGCCACATCTTTCTATGTAATAATTCAGCAAATAAAACACAAAAAAGGAATTAAGTATACAGTGTGTCCCAGGATAGATGTTACAAGAGGACAAATGGACCAAAAATTTTATAATTTGTTAACGTCCCTTTGACTTGAAACTACTTTTATTTTTTAAAATAGAACAAAATTGTATAAGTAAATGTAAAGAATTGAATTGTATGTCAAAGTTAAGACATAAAATTTAAAAAAATACTGCCATTTAAATATTGTAAATTTACGGCATTTTATTCTAACAACTAAGACAAACAAAGTAACTAATTGGTATGTCATAACCAAAAAATGTCGAATTCATGTAAAATGTAAAACCTAACATAACTTTAACTTACCCTAATTAATAATTCCAAAAAAGACAAAAGAAACACAAAATATCTAAAAACTGGACTGATTTTTGCACTTTAAAGAAAAAGTATCACAATAACCAAGAAGTCAACTTATTTAGCCAGCGGCAATATTAATCGTGAAAGCCTGCAAAGTGAACTTCTCTTATTATACTGAAAGCACGTTCAGGTGTATGAATCTACCTGTACCAATCGGATCCCACTTGAAAGTGACTTAGCCAATAGGACTACGTTAAAGATGGTCATGTGACTTACTTTCTCCCGCGATATTTCATATTTTGAATTGAAACAGACGGATATTAAAAATTTGATGCATACATATATTATACATTTTTACGTCATTTGTAGGTAACATTTTTTTTTTTCAATTACTAAGAAATTAATTATTATTGTAGATTTTTGTAATTATTCAATTTGGTAATGTTGTAGATAATGAGGTGTTTTATACCGGTGGTTTCGAAAGTATTTCCAAGGAATATATCTGGTACTGTAACAGTTAGATCAGGGTAAAATAAAAAAAACTAATTACAATTAAATAAAATAATTAAAATATAACTTCTGGGTCTAAAAATTACAATCTTAATCAAAATTCTGCTAAATAATTATAAATTGTTACTTATAACTGGGGACCAAATTAAATGTAACATAAAAAGCTTGAAATATGTATGAAAATGGCAAAATATGCAATATTTAATGCTACCTTTTAAAAAAAATCTTCACATTTTAATTTGTTCAGTGTTGAATTTTACATTTTTTTTACAGGAGGGAAGTTTCTCAAGTGACAAAAAATAAAAATCTTATCCCAAAAATTGAAGAGCAACAATAAGATCTTCAGGTAAAAACCCCTGGTTACTCATGCTTCTTTTAATGATTATACTAATAACAACACATAGGCAATGTGAGGAAAAGGGACAGTTTAACATGATTACCCGCATGTAAACTTTTTGAATTGGATAAGTCACATACATCCTTTTTTGTTGCTTTACTGGCCGATATACCTATTTGCTTAACCAGTATATATTTTTTGTTTTAAAGGAATAATCCCCCACCTAGGTCACTCCATGCGCTCACAAAATATCCGAAATGTACTGATAATATGCATCATAACCATATTTTAATGAAAACGTGCTTTTAAGAGACTGGTTATCCGATGGACATTGTTTAAATTTTAAACTATTCGATAAAGCATAGTTTACTTTTGTTTTTTTATGCCTACAGTAAAATTTAGATCAAATACTATTCAAAACACCATAATTTATTACAAACTATTCATTACTTACCTCAGTTATTCAAGTGATTGGTTTTCCAAGAGACTGGTTCTTCGATGGACATTTTTATTTTTTTATAAATCTTGAACTGCCTGATAAAACATATTTGCTTTTTAGGCTAATAGTTAAATTTGAATTATATACGATCTTAAATACCATAAATAAATAAAAAATATTAATTACCTACCTATGTTTGCTGGCGACAAACACATATACAAGCCAACCAATCTTTTTTGTGAAACTTTTTTTTTTAAGAATGTACTTTTGCGGTGATCCCCTAAAAAATCAAGTCGGGATCGCGAGAAAGAAAAGTACTAAGCCCATTTTTTTATATACCGTACGTTGTTCGTGTGGCAAAGCTGCCTCTAGGTGGGGAATATGCTGGATAATTATTATACCTTTATATCATAATTTGTATATTCTTTTTATGCTCTAGAAGCGCCCGAAACTGTTCTTGAACTGCCAAGAGGGTCATAACTGTCAAAAATACTATAGACTAACATAAAAAGGAACGCTTTTGGTGTCGTTACGGGCAGTTTCAGACCTTTAAAGGGAATACAGCAAATATGGTATTATTTGACATATTAAATTTACCTTATAACCTTCCAGCAAAAAGCTACGGAAATTGACTTCTGACATTGAAAAGCTTTAATCATTTAAATGAAAACTACTACCTTAAGCCTTAATTTTAAACTAAACACTTATTTGCACACTTTTTAGTTAATAATATCCTCTCTCAAATATATTTCCAACCCAAATAATAAAGCTTGGATAATATTAACAATAAAGATTAAAAAATTGGTGTTCAATTTAAGGCTTAAGGTAGTTGTTTTCAATTTGTCCAATAGTTTGAAATATTAAAGTTATTTACTGGTGAAGGTCATATTCTGTGGAACTTTTGGTAAAACCAAAAATTGCATTTTTGCGGTGATTAAACATAAGATTTTTTTAAATATATTTAAAAAATGCGTTATTTATTCTTTTCTGCCATCGTTTGTATTTTAAAAAATAGATAAAATTGGCAGATCATATAACATTTTGAAACACCATTTTCACGATAACTAATTAAAAGAGGTATAGCCTGTGGTACATGTTTTCGCTTAGAATTGCCAGCATAAACCATTATTAGATGATATACAGGGCACTTCCAGTTTAAACAGAAATACCGCATTTTATTCAACCGGACATCCCACAAAAATTTCAAAATCGTATAACTCGTCTAAAGAAAATAACAGGCCTGCTAGTAATTTCGTGGGCACCCAGGAATAAAGTGTGTTAAAAAGTCCAAAATCTCAAAAAAGTTTTTGACTTAATTCGACCAAATTCGATATTCCAGGGTAAAACCATATTCTGAATTCAGTTTTGATATCAATGATATGGCCAGATTTTTAGTTTCGCAAAAATCGATTTAAAGTTTTTAAATTTAAATGAAATACCTTTTTCTTATTTTAATCTTGGATTTAAGCAATTTTTAACTATACATTGATATGGAAAACCAATTTTTATCTTTAAGTATTATTAGCAAAAAACGTATTTAGTTTATTTAGAACAAATAATAGGTGTAACGCGTAGGTTTGACCTACCGTTTATACCTTGCAATTTTCAATTTGGTGCCTCGTCCGTCTTGATTCCGTCATTATTAAAGTTTTTGGGATTTGAATTTTTTGTTTATTATCTTGTAGTTGCTTTATGTCAAAACTGTCACTTTAACATTTGCAAGGCATAAAAGAGATAAAAGAGAAAAACTTGACATTTATACCATTGTATAGCAAAAAACAGCGAGAATTCAATAATAAAATCAAAAAAATAGGTATTTTATTTAATTTTAAAAATTTTGACATCACAGGTATTAACACTGAATTCAGAGTATGGTTTTACCCTGAAGTACCGAATTTCATCCAGTTTAATTTAAAATTAGTGACTAAGATATTTGAACCTTTCCAGACCCTTTGAACTCACTCACTATACCGGGTGGTGCATCGTCGAGCGGAACATAGGATATCTCATTCTAAGGGGGCTAATTATAAAATCTCCTGTACATTTTCAGAAAAAATGTAGGAAAACTTTTTAAAGAGACCAATCTAACGAATGCTAGTGCCAAATTGTAAAAAAAATCTAAGCGGTTTTCAAATTATTTAATTAAATGTATTCGCAAAATTACCAAATTTTTGGTTCAGGCAAAACCAAACAGACACCAGCAAACAATTTGTAATAAGGCTGGCACTGACTTATTGACACTTTTCCTTGTGTCAGTGATACCATTAATTTTACAGGTGCCTACCCAAGCAGCAAGCTGACGTCATTATGACGTCATTTTAAAGTCATTTTTGGTCATTTTTGATCATTTTTGGTCATAGGACGTCATCAGGCCAAAATTATGACGTCATTTTAATGACGTGTTTTTGACGTCGTTGAAGTGACGTTTTTCGTCATTTCTTCGTCATACTAGCTCATTAACATCTAATGACGTCATGTTTAATAAACCCGCCAGAAAAATTTTGTGACTATATGATTCGTGTCAAAATCCAACCAAAATATCATATGACAGAAAAATAAAACTAATAATTTTGCAAAATTGAAATAGGAAAAAACTCTACCAATAGATGGCGTAATGGACAATAAACTACTACGATTAATCAACCTCTTCGCTTTTTATCGCCTACACCATACCGATGAGACCAAAATAGTTCGAGACCGGTCTGCGGTTGGTGATCTTAATTAGCTTTGAAAGAAATATCTTCGGCTAGTGTAAAAATCTGTATATCCAGGTTGGACAGTGTCTCGAGAGATGCGAGCTTGCAGCGCAAAGAAATTGCAAGCAGTAAGGGATTTCTTCTTATTTCTATTTTTAAATAAAATATCTTATCATTTTAGCTTAAAAAAAGTATATGCGTCAATTTTTCGTAATCTTAAAGACGTTATTATGACGTCATTACCGGGACGTCTTTTGTCTGTGACTTAGGCAGGTCAATTTAATGTCATTTTGTTGTCATCTTATGACGTCTTTGCTGACCAAAAATGACTAAAAAGAGACGTCAATAAGACGTCAGCTTGCTGCTTGGGTATTTGGTTTTACCTGAACCAAAAATTTGGTAATTTTGCAATTACATACGTTTAAATGACAATCGCTTATTAAAATTTTTTTGAAACTTGGCACGATGGTTTGTCATATTGGTCCCTTCTGAAAAGTTATCTTACGTTTTTGCTGTAAAATGTACACGGGAGCCAATAAATAGCCCCCCATGGGATTTCCTATGTTCAGCTCGGCCACGCAGCACCCGGCATATTCCTTATGCTTAAACATATTTCAGCGTATACAGATGGCACAGATTACAAATGGTTTGCTACAGAGGCGCACTTACAGTCTTGCCGCCCGTAGGCTATTTAATTTTCGCCGCCCAGCCTTGCCGCCTGTAGGCTATTTTATTTTCGCCGCCCATTTCTCATCTTTTCCGTCTGAAAAAGTTTAGAAGAGCAAAAAAAAAAGGTCCTCACTTCCCATTTCTTTCGATTGTAGGTACAAAGAATTCCAAATCCAACAAAATTATTCATCATGAAAAATTTTGAAGAGCAAAAAAAAAAAAAAAAGGTCCTCACTTCCATTTATTTGCCGCCCCCCAAAATCCGCCGCCCTAGGCTTCAGCCTACCTCCAGCCTACTGGCAAAGGCGCCACTGGTTTGCTAAAACGTTTCTTTTAAAAGTGATAATGGTAATAAAAAAGACCCAAAAATTCTAGAATTGTGTTATACACCCTTGGTAACACTAGCATTTTATAAAGCCAATATATTGGCAATTTTATAAACCAGTTTAAGTACGCTAAGCTAACATCATATAAAATCAATTGATGTTTCACCCCACTAATTGCCGAATGGTCTATTAAAAATGTAATTAACAGCCTGTTATACCATTCTTGATTACTTTTACTTAGTGATAAAACACATTGTTAGATGGTATTTGTCGAAAAATAAAATAATGCATACTTTCTAATAAAAATAAAAATTGACTAGAAATTATTTGTGCTAAATATGTAATGAATTTGGGATTAATAAGTATAGCAGCAATTTTGTTTTATTTGTAAAACTACATGATTCCTAAAGTTAAATTGTTAATAAAAATTATTTTAATAGTTAAAGTAATATGTTTTACGCTAGTGTGTAATATCAAAAAATATATACAGACTGTCCACGGATGGAGTTAAGAAGAGACGTGGACCAAATTTTTCGAAAAAGTGTTTTGTTCCATTTGAAAAAGTAAACTGATTTTCGCAAGAGTAACCTGTATTTATTTTGCAAAATGTCATAAGAAAATTTTATTTAGAATTATGTTTGTAATCGATCAAAAACAATAATACAAAATTTTATTGCAATCCATAATTTGACGAAAACTGACGTTTGCAGTAGAAAAATTATGTTTTTGAGAAATTTGGAGGAAGGGATGTTTAAAAAGCAAATTATGAATGTTATTTAGGTCATTTTATTATAAAACTTTAAAATACCTAATTTTTAATAACTCGAAAATCATTTTTATGAATCTTTTTTGATAGCACTATCTAACTTTAATAAAGTTATTTAAATGCTATTCTAAATAATTTTATTAAATGATATTTTGCTTAAAAATTAAAAATAAAGGTAGTTTACTTTTGTAGAAAAATTATGTTTTTAAGTTTTTGCTAATCTCTGTAAACAAAAACATTTTCTCTAAACAACATTTTTAAAAAAATTACTCTTTTTCGAAAATGAAATTTTTTGTCCATTTGTCCTCTTGTTAACTACATCCGTGACACTCTGTATATCGATAGTGCCCTTAATAATAATATCTGCAGATGCTGAGGTTAAAGATAAGCTCGTGGGGACCATAAGCATACAAAAAAATTAATAAAAATGTACCTTTTTGCAGATAATCAAATATTTGATTCAGAAAGTAGATTTTGACAAACTTAGTATCGATGTCCAAACAAACAAACAATTTACTAGATCGCTCTCATGCCTCTTTCAAAGCATGGGCTGCTTGGCAATATCGTTAACTTTCCAGAAATGCCGTATTTGCGAATAAGTTTTAAAAATCTATGCTATTTAAAACGCTGCTCATAATTTTAGTTTTTTCTTAGATGCCAATGCCCCAACATCCCATTTTCTTCTCTAAAAATATGTACCATACAGCGTACTAGGTTCTTTAATATATAAAACTTTCTTATTAATACTCTTACGAAAAAGTTATTTCATATGACAGACACCAAACCCATAATGCACCATCAGATATCAAGTTTTTGTAGTGTTGATAATGATGTTGCTCTGTTCAAGAGAGTACCACACTATAATGTCAAACATTTTGGTTGGGAAAGATGCTTAGATTAAAAACCTGTTTAAACATGCAAACCTTGCTATTTAAGAGAAAAATCCTTTACATCTGAAAATAGTATGTTTAATGTATAAACTGTACTTTGTTCTTAACGCATAAAATTAATAAAAATATTGAAAATGAACAAGTTTGTATATTTGAATTTTACTTTAATCCTAACATATTATGAAAAATATGGTATCTTTCTTTAAGCAAAATTTATATTTTTTTGATTACAATATACCACTGCAAAAACCAACATTTGGATGACTGCATCTTACCTTAGACCATGCATAACTTTTTATAGAGAATAACTTTCATAAAATTCACACAAAAAAGTTTTCTTTTATACGGTGTGAACTTGCCGACACGTTGTAGTAAAATAGGGTGAATTATTTCTGGTTAACTAGTCTATTAACAATTAAACTAAGATATCTCGATCTCTCACATTCAGAATACGCTTTCTGATTGGTTTGAGCAGGCAAGATTTTCGCCTGTCGATTTTTATTACAAATTATCACTGACATTTAGTGATAGAAACAAACTTTAAATTAATTTTTCCTTAAAGTTTTCAGCAAATTATATTATAGTCATATCATTACTTGGAATACAAACCAAAATGCATAACAGAATGAATGTATTTAGCGGTTTAGGTAGCAAATACCAAAGGTTGTTTATTAATTACTGACTTTTATGGTTGTCAATGTTTCAAATAATACTTTTTATATACATACCTTAAAAAAATAACAACATAATTCATCCATGGCCGTTTTTTTTTCTGAGTTTACATTTAGAACAATGCAGTAGTTATTTGATACAGATCGGAAAAGTATATTTACGGGTCGACGAAAACATTTGTTAGGCGAGCCGTAGGCGAGTCCCGCAGTTTTGCGAGTATTCCTGTAAAATTATTTCCGGTCGAGGCCGTACATAATTTTGATTGACTGAAACTGTACTTTTTAGCGCCAGCATTTAAACGACAATAAGGACGTCATCATTTTCATCTGGATGATGTTCGATTAATATTTTTGGCAAAATGATGCTTACTTTACAATACCTGAACTGTCAAACAGTGGCCCACTGAATTTCCGACACCTCTGTCATACAACAGATTTTGACATCAGGGACCGAAAAGTGTCGAGACCGAGCAGCTAGGGACCGGAAAGTGCAATCAGTCCTGCAAAATAAGCATTTTCCGCCTGTAACTGAGTGGAAATTACCCGGTCAATTAAAAAAATATTATACATTGTTGTTACTGCATGTGATCAATTTTTTGAGATACTGTCATTAGGGCAAGCCATTTAAAAATTGCAGTTTGTGTTATATTCAAAATTAAAATATTTATATTATTTATAGCTGCCATTGATTCTACTGCAAAAAGATAAAAACACTTTGCATTTAAAGTTTGTTTCTATCTTCCCATATTCTGAGCAATAAGACATAATAAAAATCGACAAATTTTGAGAATACGTTGCAGCTTCCAAAACAACGAGTAGCGTGAAGCTGCAACTAAACACGAAAAAGAGATCGACATGTATCTACTTCTTTGTATCTTCAATTAAGTAGGGCCTATACTCCTATAGTTACAGACAAAATAATTCACCCTGTACATTTGAGCACCAGATACTTTCAACATATTGTAAAGAAACATCCTGTCAGAATACAACATTTGGGGCATAAATGCACCAATTCATAAAATACCATTTGTGTTCATCTCTGTTTACCATCGTTTACCTTAATATTTCTTATTGCCTTATTGTCTGTTTTCCAATTGAACAATTTTTTTTTGGTAAAAAGATTGAATCACTGATTTTTACTTTTTATAATGTTATACCTGTTCGTTCGATAAATTAAGAGACGGGCACGGTAACACCATAATGTTGTTTTTTTGTTAAATAAATTAAATTATAAAAAGGTTAATGAAAATACTCAGTTGTAAATTTTAAGCAGTACAGAGATTCATCTGTCAGTTTACATAATCTTTTAAATGATCTTTCTGTTACTGAGATTCAAAGTATTTTATTGTTTTTTTCCTTTTTTCTATGAAAAGCTAGAATGCGGTTATATCTAACTGCAATATGGCTGACGCGTTCTGTAAGAGAAAAAATATTTATTTATAACAGAGTAATACGTATATATATAGTGCTTACTGTGTCTGTTAATGGCTTATTTATCAAATTGTTATGTCCCGAAAGAAAGATAATGACATATTTTAAACACCTTCTATATACTTCCTAAGTTGTCATTTTTAAAGGCAATTCTTTATGTGATTACCTTCAAAGCTTACAAAAATACTTTTTGTTGGTCATAAAGCATAGGTGTGCTCCACAACCCTTAACTTTTAGAGAAACATACCTTATTATTCATAATATCACCAGAAAGTATTTAGTTAAATTAATGTAAAATTATTTAAAAACTGTAAATAAATTGCACATTGTTTCCTGTAGAGTTAACCCGTTCATAAGAAGCTGCGGTTGCTCTGCACACGTGCTTAACAACAAAGATCAACTCCAAATCCACCAAACCTCTTAAGGGCGCTGCCGTTCTCATAGGCGTGATATTTTAATACTTGTTAAATTCTTTACTTATTTTATGTTAATTTAACCTGACAGTTTTCAAGTATTTTAATAATAATAATAATACCATTTTCTAAAATACTCTAAAGTCGTTTTTGATTTTACCTGCAATTCTTTATAACAAATTTATAGAAGTATTTTTCTATAAGTTTTCCAGAAAGATGCCACACTTGGATGTTGCTATCTGTTTTTTTACATTGCGTAGCCAAGGGGATTGATCGAGGTGGGCCAGCAAAATGCGTCCTTTCCAGGTTTTAGAAATTTGTTTTTTCGATGATCGTCTTCCGGTTTCCAGAAAATATAGCCATTGTAAGCTTGTAAACCCACCTGTATTGACGGTTGAAGTCGAGCACAAACAGGGGCATATGAGGTAGGGCAGCTAATGCTTAATGAGCGGTATTATTTACTTTTGGCAGTCATATCGCATGTTCTATGCTCCCATGTGTGATGTATATTGGTGCTGATAACACAATGATAGACATCTTCTCCGCAGTAGCAGCTGGAAGTTGCGTTTTCTCTTTCTAATATTATATTAACGATTGTAAACACGAATAAACAGCTGATAAAAATGGGTACTATAAAACAATATTTACATCTGATATTTCTGGTTGTCAGAACTTACTGCAACAACTTGCTAAAATATGACAAACAACAAGGTGTGACTAGAAGAATTTTATGATAAACCCATCGAATTATTATAGATAATTAAAATGTTTTCAGAAATGCTAAGATGCTTGGATTTGAACAGCGTTTGTGTCCATTATTAAATGTTGATATCGAAGTGCAAAATAATATATCCTTACTTGCAGTAACTTGTTAAAGACTGCGTAATGTTGCGCACGATGTAATTAAATCCGCGACACCACTTATTTATTTGGTCGCGGTTAGCTTAACAAGACGGACAAAATGCAAATGTCGACAAGCAACGCCACCAGCACAGCGGCACGTTTCCGCGCACCGAGACATGCGGGACTTACCAGCGGGTAGCTCGTGCCTCCCGGGTGGGGACGTTGTTCTTGTTGCTCGGACCGTGGTCTGGAACCGTTGCTGCAGGTTCCGTCTGGCTGCCATCCAGATGAGATAAGATTACCCGGCAGCCGAGCGCTCAGTGCGTGGTTGTTCATCTACTTAATGAATTCTGTTTGAGACCAGACCAAGGTAACATTTTAAATAACAACTGTAGATACGAATAAATAAATAACTTAAATTGACGGGTTAATCTAGTTTCTATAAAGGAGGCACAGCACCATTGATTTTTTGCCACACCACAATGGTTTGGTCTGAGAGGGGTTTCAGCATATTAGAACGAGTTTATTAAAGAAAAATCTCTTATTTTTAACCCGAAAATTTAAAGTAACGAAACAGCCTGTAGCATGCAACATAAATTAACATTTCAATAACACCATATATGCTAATTTTCGGTTTGTTTTAAAAGTTACCTATCTTTACCGCCCAATATTTTTTTAAACGAATTAAAGTAATTAAAAAGAAAAACCCGTTGTTATTAATTGTAAATTTCCTTAGCATTGTTAGAATGCACGCATATTTGTGATACACATGTCATGTTTAGCTAGATGTTTGATTAGTTTTCAGACAGGTAGAAATAAGACAAAAACACTTACGTAACTGATAGTAAGATGAATGGTTCAAGCTTGTTGCTGTTTTTGTTAAAATTGCCTGCTGACATTTTTTTTAGGACGACGTTTATTTGTTATTAGCAGATTGATGCATGGGTTTTCGTAGTATCGGGGTTCACTGTCCTTAGCCTCAGGTGGTGCACTGTGGCCTTTAAGTTTATTGTACTGATCCTCTCACACCATTCCATACCTGGTGGTCCGTTCAAATCACTGCGTGTCGCCGTCGTTCGTGGGATACCGGTCACCTTCATCCAGACGCGCCCCTTGCCCGGTAACGACTATCGACGCCATCGGAGCAATTTCACAAGCGGCATTGCGGTCGTTTCTGCTTGCAACGATGATATGGCACAGTGGGCTTCCAGGCAACAGGTGCTCGCCAAAATCCAAAACAGTTTTTCCTTAAGAGTAACACCTTTATTACTTCAACATTTCAACAAATGTACTCAGCATTTAATAAAAACAGTTTACACCGATAAAATAATGATACAAAATACACAAACCCATGTGTCTAAATATTTGTTGGGTATGAATGCAGAAGTTATATGTTGAAAAGCAAATTTTCATAAAAGTTCTTGATAACCCGTAATATTATTAAAGTCATTTAAACAAATGATATTGTTTAAAAAATTAAAATTAAAGTAGGTTGCTTCTAAAGAAAAATCATGTTTGTCAGTTTAGCAATGGCATACAAAATTTACATTTCCTTTATATATCATATTGTTTTCTTACAACCAAAATATTACTTTTAACAAAGAATTAAATTTGCTCTGTCCTCTTAACTCTCACGTGGGACAAAGGGAACTTCCAGAGCCTTATTTCATTTCAAGTTATATAGCATTAAAATAACATAAAAATTACATTTTTCTTTAAACAAATTGTTAATCATTAAACTTTTTAATGTGTCTACAGACACAATTGCAATTTATTTTAAAGCTTAGTAAAGTAGGTTTTTAAAGAGAATACCAGAGAATTATTGCAGTTATTAGCTCGGAAATTAATGCCGACCTTGCTGAAATATAGCTTGAACTCATAGAGTTGCATCATCATGTTGACACATTAACGTAAAAGGAAAACATTTTACTCGGTCAAATATCTGAGAAACAAATTAAAAACTTAATCACAATTCTGTTTTCTGCCTGGCAAAATCGATATTCATCCAACAAATTAAAATTCCAAAATTTGTTTTCGTTTTATAAAACAACTGTTAAGACCCAAAACGAATTAAGCATAATCCCCCATTTTGTTTCTGCCTACAAAATGGCGTATCTAATCGTAAAGTACCCAACAAATTAAAAATTTCGCTCTGTGTTTCGCTTACAAAACCGTTTATCCATAGCATTCTCGGCACAAACTGAAAACCCAATACATAATTTGCTTCGCTCACAAAATGTTTCATCCAACTATAAACACGAACAACCAGAATTCTTGTTCCTCTCATAATGTTTAATAAACCATACCAGAAACAATTAAAACCTGTCTATAATTTGCTTTCTGCCCACTTGTCGCAAAGATCTAACAACAAATTAAAAACTAATCTAGGATTTGTTTTCGCTTCACAATATGTATACTCCATCGGTTTTCGTCATAAGACTGTTTATCTATCCGTAAGACCAGCAACAAATTAGAAACTCATCTAGAATTTACTACATAAAATCGTTTACTCACAAAGAACCAGAAACAAATTCTGAAACCTAGCCAATTTTTTCTTACAAAATCACCAGCAACAAATTGTAACCAATCTAAAAGTTCTGTTTCGCTTACAAAATCGTTTATTTTAACCGTAGTTAATTATCCTAACCCATACCTGCTTTCGCTACAAAACGTATATTTTAATCAAAGAACTCAGATATACACAAGTTTAATTTTAGAATTTGTTTGCCTTAGAAATGTATATTCAATCATCTCGTTTCCACAGCTGTTCGAAAATCGTATATCTGGCCCCATCAAGGGTAAACTTTATCTATAATTTATTTCAGCTCATTACCGTAGCTATCTACATAAACCTAATCTTGTTACGTTATAAAATCGTTAGCCCAATCAGCAAAGACAGAAACAAATTAAAACTAAATCTTGTGAATTGTTTACTTACAGTCTGTTTATTTACCGTATTCTTCAATACAAGAATTCTAAAATAGATCCTACAGTTTGATAATCACCATTAAAGTTGTAACCAGTATATATCTCCACTGTCACTCTACTTGGGTCGCTGTTTTACTGAGGTTGCAACCAGAGCCGGGATTCTCGATTTTGACATGATTCTGAAACAAATATCTCTGAACAAACTCCTCTGATATACTTGATAGTCAATACATTTGCGCATTGAGCATATGAACTGCAGCTTATTCTCACATTTCGTTTTAAGTCCACTTACAGCTAGGCTCGGATTTGATTTATTATTTTTGATTGTTAAATATTTTAAATAAGGTCTAACACAAATAAATTTCCTGACTGTTTTTCTTTATTTTTTGGTAATATTCATGAGAATTGTTTTGTTCATATTTTTGTTTTCCAGGCCAATGTGTAATTGTTGAAATAATGTACTGACGTGGATATATTGCTTATTTTGTTGTAAAGGGGCGATACGAATTAGTTTGCTCGTTCTATTTTAATTATTGGTACGAAGTGTACTTATAAATAATAAAATTCATTTCTTGTTTTCGTATTGCCGCCCCATAATCATCTTACACATTACATTAAAATATTTTGGTCAGCATATTTTTTCAAGTAACTTTTTCATTTAATATTTATACATTGAAATAAAATACTCTATTTAAAAATATACCAATACCCGGGCAACGCTTCAATATAGGTTTTTGTACTTTCCGTCTTAATTATATTTTTAAATAGGAGTATTTTATTTCAATGTATAAATAATTAAATGAAAAAGTTGCCCAGAAAAAATATACTTGTATTAAAATATTTTAATGTAATTTTAATTGAAGTTACGGTAATTATTTCCTTAAAAGATGATTATGGGGCGGCAATGCGAGAAAGGCAAAAAATGAATTTTATTATTTATAAGTACACTTCATTCTTTGCCAATGTAATTAAAATAAATTATATGAGCCAAAAAATAATTCGTATCATAGTAAGCCCCTTTTTATTAAAATAAAAAAATGTATAATATTTTTCAGTACATTTATTTCTAACAGAATTTTCACATTTAGCCTGGAAAACCAAAAATAAAACTAAAAACCCAATTCTCCTTGAGAAATATTACTTAAAAAATAAAAAGAAAACCGAAGAGAGTGGGAGTTTATTTTGTGTATATATATCAGAGGGCCTTATTTAAAAATATTTAACAGTAAAATAATAAAATCAAATCCGTTTTCAAGCATATTGCAAATTGGACTAAAATTGAAATGTGACCCAGTGGAATAAATACCAGTTCATAACTTCAATGCGCAAAATTTGTTGACTATCAAAATATATCAGAGGGTTTAATTTAGAGATATTTGATAGAATCATATTAAAATCGAATCCGGTCGCGAGTTTATTGCAAATTTTCGTAACCTCGAAGCTAAAACTAGCGACTTAAATTAGGAAGTGACCCAGTGGAATATATACTAGTTTACAACTTTAATGTAGAAAATTGGTTGATTATCAAAAAACATTATAGGGTCTATTTTAGAATTCTTTAACAGTAAGAAATTACGGTTAACGGTTAAATAAACGATTTTGTAAGTAGAAACAAATTCTAAGATTTAGTTTTTAATTTGTTTCTGAGTCTTTGCGGTTAGACAAACGATTTTGTAAGCAGTAACAAATTCTAAGATTAGGTTTATGTATTTCTGGGTCTTTACGGTTAGATATACGACTTTGTAGGCAGAAATAAATTATAAGATAAAGTTTTACCTTGTTTCTGGGTTTTTACGGTTAGATATACGATTTTGTAGGCAAGCAACGGTAGGCAGAAATGGTTAGATATACGATTTCCTAGGCAAAAACAAATTCTAAAATTAGGCTTTTATTGTATATCTGGGTTCTTTACGGTTAAATATACGATTTTGTAGGCAGAAACAAATTATAGGATTAGGATTTTAATTTGTTTCTGGGTCTTTACGGTTAAAATAAACGATTTTGTAAGCAGAAACAAATTTTTAGATTGAGTTTTTAATTTGTTGCTGGGTCTTTACGGTTAGATAAACGATTTTGTAGAGAAAAAGAAATTAAAACATTAGGTTTCAAATTTGTTTCTGGGTCTTTACGGTTAGGTAAACGATTTTGTAAGCAGAAACAAATTCTAAGATTGAGTTTCTAATTTGTTGCTGGGTCTTTACGGTTAGATAAACGGTCTTGTAGGCAGAAACCGTTAAGATATACAATATTGTAAGCGAAAACAAATCCTAAGATTAAGTTTTTAATTTGTTGTTAGGTCTTTACGGGTAAATATACGATTTTGTGGGCAGAAACAAATTATAAGATTAGGTTTTTAATTTGTTTCTAGTACTTTATGGTTTATTAAACGATATTGTAAGGGAAGACAAATTCTGAGATTAGGTTCCTAATTTGTTACTCGGTCTTTATAGTTGGATAAACGATTTTGTAGGCAGAAACAAATTATAATATTAGGTTTTCAATTTGTTGCCGGGTCTTTATGGTTAGATAAACGGTTTTGTAAGCAGAAACAAATTTTAGAGTAAGTTTTTAATTTGTTGTTGGGTCTTTACGATTAGATACACCATTTTGTAGGCAGAAACAAAATAAAGGGATTATGCTTTTAATTCGTTTTTGGGTCTTAACGGTTAGATTTACGATTTTATAAGCAAAAACAAATTTTAAGATTAGGTTTTTAATTTGTTGCTGGGTCTTTAGGGTTGGATATACGATTTTGTAGGCAGAAACAAATTGTATGATTAGGTTTTTAATTTGTTTCTGGGTCTTTACGGTTAGTAAAAATGTTTTCCCTTTTTTTTAGATTAATGGTACTGTCAACATGATGTGCAATAACTCTAAATTATGGGTTCAAGCACTATTTCAATAAGGTCGGTATTAATAATTTCCGAGCTTAATAAGGCAACTTGCAATAATTCTCTAATTCTCTTTAAAAACCTACTTTACTTTTAAAAGCTTTTTAAAATAAATTTTTAATTATTGTCTGTATAGGTCCCACATTAAAAAGTTTAATAAGTTATAGATTTGTTTTAAGAAAATATAATTTTTTTATGTTACATAAATATTTTTAATGCTATATATAACTTGAAATAAAATAAAATATTTTTTCTAGGTATACACACTGTCCACGGATGGGGTTAAAAGAGGACAAATTATTAAAAAATTTAATTCTTTGACAAAAAGTAATATTTTGGTTGTAAAAACAATATGATATATAAAAAAGAAATGTAAATTTTGTATACCATTGCTAAAACTTGATAAACATGATTTTTCTTTAGAAATAACCTACTTTAATTTTTAATTTTTTAAGCAAAATATCATTTTGTTTAAATGACTTTAATAATATTACAGGGTTATCAAAATTTTTTATGAAAATTTGCTTTTCAAACACCTGCTTTCTCCACATTCATACCCAACACAAATATTTAGATTTTTATGGAGTTTAATAATATTTTGTATCATTATTTTTATCGATTGTAAACTTTGTTTTTATTAAAATTTTTTAATTACATTTTATTTAAATAATTAAATAATAAAGGTGTTACTCTTAAAGGAAAAACTTGTTTTTTTAGTTTTGGCGAAGCCTGTACACAAAATTACAATACCATATCATCATATTTCTTATACAAGCAAAACATTTTTTGTGCCGCACTTGTGGTTGCTCCGATGGCGTCGACCTCGTCGATTACCGAAACTAAGCACTGAGGAGCGCGGCCATATGTTGGATGGGTGACCGGCTGTCCACGGGTTTTGGGCAGCGGCACGCGGTGTTGTGCTCGGGGGTTTACGAACGGACCGAGCAACCATTCAAGGTATGGAATGGTGTGTGAAAGGAAAGGATCAAGGTACAATAAGCCTTAAGGCTACAGTGCACCACCTAGGGGGCAAAAGTCGGACCAGGGTGGGAAGACCCCGATACTGCGAAAAAAAAAACCCATACGTGGACAGTCTGTATATGTATAAATAAACGTCGTCCTACTTTAAAATGTCAACGGGCAATTTTTGGCTAAAACAACAACAAAGCGAGACCGATTCGTCTTACTATCAGTTCACATGCAATTGTTTTTTGTCTTATTTCTACCTGTCACAGAAACTTAATCAAACGCATCTAGCTGGCATGACGTGTGTATCTAAAATATGCATTACGTTCTACAATAAATACTAAAAATTTTAAATTAATAACAACAGGTTTTTTTCTTTTTTAATTACTTTAATTCGTTTAAAAAAATATTGGAGCTTATTGGTAAAAATAAATGGCTTTTAAAAACAAACCAGAAATTAGCATATATATGTCATTAAACAAATGTTAATTTTATGTTGCATATACTTACAGGCTGTTTCAAAATTTACTTTAAATTTTCAGGTTAAAAATAAGAGATTTTTTTCTTTAAACATGTGTTCTAATATGCAAACCCCTCTCAGTTAGAGCCATTGTGAGTTGTGTAAAAAATCAATAATTTTAAACTGTGCACACTTCCTTTTATAGAAACTAGATTAGATTGAAACCCGTCGAATTTAGTTATTTATTTATTCATTATCTACAGTTTACATTATTTTAAAAATATTTGCCCAATTAAACAGTCTCCAAAAAACAAATTTCGACCTAAGAATGGGGATGAGATAGCCACGCACTGAAGGCGCTCAGCTTATTGTGCGCTCTGTCTTTTTACGTCTGGGTAATGTCAGCCAGACGGGACCTGCAGCTTAACGTGGGTTCCGAACCACAGTCCAGTGAGCGACAACTTAAGACAACGTCCCCACCCAGGGGGAGCTACGAAACTACCCACTGAGTAGGGTCCGCATGTCTACGGTTGCGCGGGACACGGCAAAGTAAGTTCCGGTGCCTTGGTCTTTTGGTGGCGTTTAGCGTCGATACATTTTGCACTTTGTCCGTCTGTTATTAAGCTAACCACTTAATTTCTGACCAAACTTATAAATAAGTAATTGGTCGCAGCAGGATTTGAACCCACATCACGTGTGCGCCCAACGACCCAGCGCTTTACACACCAGGATACCACCCGATCTTTAACAAGTTACTGCCTTATTTAGGTAAGGATATAATAAATAGTCTATTAAATAAAAATATTTTACACTTCGATATCAACATTTAATAATGAGACACAAAATAGCAATTCAAAAATCAAACATCTTATTAGGTTTCTGAAGATAATTTTAATTATCTATAATAATTCGATGGGTTTTAGACAGTTATCGCGGATTTAAATGTGGTGCCTCTATCGGATACTTTTTAAATTCTTCTAGTGCACTATGACATTTGTTTGTCATATTTAGCTTTAAGTTGTTGCAGTAAGTTCTGACAACCAAATATCAGGTATTTTCTATAAATAAAATAAATATTGTTTTGCCATTTAATTCAAGTACCCATTTTTATCAGCTGTTTGACCGTGTTGCAACATTAAATCGTTAATATAATATTAGAAAAGAGAAAACGCAACAAAAAAGTTAGCTGCTGCTGTGAAATAAAAACCTTTCCCAGGAGAGATATTTATAATCTATCATTTGTGTTACGTCAAAAGGCACCAATAATACATCACACATGGGACATGGAACATGCATTATGACACTTAAAGTAAATAATACCGCTCATTTAAATTTACCACTTAATATTAGCTACCCCTGTACAATCATATGCCCTGTTTGAATAATGCACGTGTTGCTCGACTTCAACTGCATCCAATACAAGGTGGGTTTTTTAAGCTTACAATGGCTATATTTTCTAAACCAGGGCAATCATCAAAAAAAATACCGTTTCTATAAAACCTAGGGGGAATATAAAGGACGCATTTTGTAACCCACCTCGATCAATCCCTTAAGCTGCACACCTAGTCTCTTAAAAAACTTAAATGGCAACATCCCTTGTGTGGCATCTTTCTGGAAAAACTTATGAAAAATGCTTCTCGTTTGTTATAAAAAATTTTGGGTAAAATCAAAAACGACCTTTAAATTTTAGAAAAATAATTTATTATTATTATTATTAAAAATACTTGAAAACGTCAGGTTAAATTAACATAAAATAAATTAAAATTTAACAAAATATTAAAATATCACGCCCTGTAGAGGTAACCCGCGCCCTTAAAAGGGTTTGGTTAGTTTGGGTTAGTTCCCTTTCTGATCTTTGTTGTTAAGCACGTGTGCAATAGAACTAACCACAACTTCTTATGAGAGCGGGTTAGCTCTACAAGGAGTATTATTTTAATTTATTTTTAGTTTTTAAATAATTTTACATTAATTTAACTAAATACTTTCTGGTATTCTTTATGAATAATAAGGTATGATTTCTCTAAAAGTTAAGGGTTGTATTAGATTTTACCTATACTTTTTATGACCAACAAAAAGTATTTTTGTAAGCTTTCCAGAGAGGTGTCACATAAAGGGTGTTGCCTTTTAAAGTGACAGCTTAAGGAGTATATAGAGGTG
This sequence comes from Listronotus bonariensis, assembly GCA_014170235.1. Lineage (NCBI taxonomy): Eukaryota > Metazoa > Arthropoda > Insecta > Coleoptera > Curculionidae > Listronotus > Listronotus bonariensis. The sequence goes on along the minus strand of JACEGR010000146.1, from coordinate 57,440 downwards.
TTTAAAAATATGTCATTTATCTTTCTTTCGGGTTTTGCAGAAACGGTTTGATATTTGCCATGGTTTAGAAAATATAGCCATTGTAAGTTTTAGTAAACGCACCCTGTATCTTTATGCTACAGTATTTATGACTTGTTAGGGAAACATAAGTAAATATTTTTTTCTCTTACAAGAACGCGTCGAATTTGGACGACTGTGGTAGCAGTTAGATATAACCGCATTCACTTTCCTGTAAAGAGACTTTTAAACATTATATTTTCATAGAAAAAAAGGAAAAAAACAATAAAAAAATACTTTTAAGAGATCTCAGTAACGGAAAGATCATTTAAAAAAGATTATGTAAACTGTTGGAGTAGATCTCTTGTACTTGCTTAAAAATTTTTGCTTAGTGTTTTCATTAACTTATATTTTTTTATAATTTAATTTATTTAACAAAAAAACAACGTCAAATGGTGTTACTTACCGTGCCCGTCTCTTGAATTTAATAATCAGACGGAAACGGATATGTTAAGGTATAGCCGATACTTAAAAAAATTAAAAGTCAAGTGGACAAATACTTTTTTTTACCAAAAAAAATTGTTTTGATTGGAAACATAGACAATAAAACAATAAAAAATAATATTAAACGGTGTCGGTAAGCAGAGGATGATTTTTAAATAGTATTTTGTAAATTGGTGCAGTTTATACTGCCCCAATGTTGTATTCTTGACAGGATAGGCAACACAATATGTTGCTCCAGGGGTATCACTAGTCTCAAATGTACAGGGTGAATTATTTTGTCTGTAACTATAGGGTATAGGCTAAACGGGTAGAAGATACAAAAAAGTAAGATACATGTCCCGATCTCTTTTTTCGTGTTTAGTTACGCTTCACGCTTACTCGATTGTTTTGGAAGCTACAGCGTGATTCTCAAAATTTGTCGATTTTTATTATGTCTTATTACTCGGAAATATAGGGAGATAGAAACAAACTTTAAATACAAAAGTGTTTTATCTTTTTACGTAGAATCTAGTAGCGTACCTTAAGTAAATATAAATATTTTAATTTTTGAGATATAACGCAAACTTGCAATTTTTTAAATGAAACACCCTGTATTTGAGTATCTCAAAAAATTGATTTTTATTGCAGTAGCAACAATGTATAATATTTTTTTTAATTGACCGGAAAATTGAATTTTCCACTCAATTTTTTAAGCGGAAAATGCTATTTTACAGGACTAATTTACTTTCCGGTCCCTAGTTTACTTTCCGGTCTCTCATTTACTTTCCGGTCCCTGATATCAAAAATCCTGTTAGCCATGACAAAAATTGTCAGAGTTCAATTGTTACTATTTGACAGTTCAAGATATTGTAAAGTAAAGAAAGCATCATTTTGCCAAAATGTGTCAGTGAGTCAGACATGGAAAATCCAGATGAAATAATTGAAGAAGCGTCCTTATTGTCGTTTAAATGTAACACTAAAAATTTACACAGTTTTTTTCCGGTCAATTAAAAAAAAATTATGTACGATACTCGACCGGAAATAATTTTACGGGTCTCCTCAAAACTACAGGACTTGCCTACGGCTCGCCCTGTAAATGTTTTTCGTCGACCCGTAAAATACCATTTTCCGGTCTAGTAACGTAAATAGCTACTGCATTGTTCTAAATAGCTAAACTCAGAAAAAAATAGTTGGCCATGGATTGAATTAATATTTATTTATTTTTTTTAAGGTTATGTATATAAAAAAAAATATTATTTGAAACATTGACAACCATAAAAAGTCCAGTAATTAATAAAAGCAACTTAACAATTATTTAAGTACCTAATAATTTTTTGCACTTGTGTTTAATTATAAAATGTGCTTAAATACATTCCATTCTGTTCTATGCATTTTTGGACTTAGCTTATATTCCAAGTAATGACGATATATTGTAATATAATATAATTTGCTTTAAGCTTTTTAAAATTTAAAAAAATTAATTTAAAGTTTGTTTCTATCACCTAAATGTCCGAGTGATAAGACATAATAAAAATCGACAAATTTTGAAAATCACCCTGTATCTTTCAAACCAATCAAGAAAGCGTAATTCTGAATGCTTCATTAAACTAAACACGAAAAAAAGAGATCGGGACATGTATCTTAGTTTTAATTGTATCTCTTACCGTTTAGCCAAGACCCCATAGTTACAACCAAAATAATTCACCCTGTACATATACAGCGTGTCAACTTAAGTTCACACCGTATAAAAACTTTTTATTATTAATTTTATGAAAAGTTATTCTCTATAAAAAGTTATGCATGGTCTAAAACCTAAAATGCAATTATCAAATATTAATTTTTTGCAGTGGTATACGTAGGTAGTATGTCAAAAAATATAAATTTTGCTTAAGAGAAAAGTACCCTTATTTTTCATAATATGTTTAGGATTAAAAATAAAATTCAAATATGCAAACTTGTTCATTTTCAAGATAAACTTTTTTTATTAATTTTTTATGCGTTAAGGGTAAAAATTTTGGTTTGTACATTAGGGCATACTTATTTTCAAATGTAAAAGGTTTTTCTCTTAAATAAACAAATTTGCATATTTAAAAGGAATTTTTAATCCTAAACACCTTTTCCCAATAAAAATGTTTGATATTATAAAAATAATGGTACTTTCCTCTTGAGCAAAATTTATATTTTTTAACATACCTCGTATAACACTACAAAAACTTATTATCTGATAATTGCATTATAGGTTTGAGACCATGCAGATTTTTTTATATAGGAAATAACTTTTTTCGTAAAATTATTAATAAGAAAGTTTTTCATATGGTGCGAACCTAAGTACAAGCTGTATGAATTTTATATTTTTTTAGAAAAATGGGATGTAATTTGGGACAGTAGCAGCATCTAAGGAAGAAACTAAAAAATTATGGCTTTGCGTTTTAAATATATAGATTTTTTTAAAACGTATTCATAATTTAAATATAGCAATTCTGGAAAGTTAACGATAATACCAAACGGGTTGATGCCCATAAGTATTTAGAAAAACATGAAACGATCCTGGTAAAAAATGGTTTGTTTGTTTAAGATATTGACACTAGAAGTTTGTCAAAATCTACTTCCTGAATCAAATATTTGATTATCATACCCAAAAAAATTTTTATTTTTAATAATTTTTTTGTATGCTTATGAGTTGTTCCACGAGCCCGTTTAATATTATCTTTAACTTTCAGGACATCTTGTATAAATGTGTGGTATAGATATTGATATTAAAGGACACTATCGATATACAGAGTGTCCACGGATGTGGTTAACAAGAGGACAAATGGACAAAAAATTTCATTTTTCGAAAAAAGTAATTTTTTTAAAAAATGTTGTTTAGAGAAAATGTTTTTGTTTACAGAGTTAGCAAAAACTTAAAAAACATAATTTTTCTACAAAAGTAAACTACCTTTATATTTAATTTTTAAGCAAAATATCATTTAATAAAATTATTTAGAATAGCATTTTAAATAACTTTATTAAAGTTATAGTGCTATCAAAAAGATTCACAAAAATGATTTTCAAGTTATCAAAAATTAGGTATTTTAAAGTTTTATAATAAAATGACCTAAATAACATTCATAATTTGCTTTTTAAACACCCGCTTCCTCCAAATTTCTCAAAAACATAATTTTTTAACTGTAAACGTCGATTTTTAGTCAAATTATGCATTGCAATAAAATTTTGTATTATTGTTTTTGATCGATTACAAACATAATTCTAAATAAATATTTCTTATGACATTTTGCAAAAAAATAAAAATACAGGTTACTCTTGCGAAAAAATCATGTTTTTGAATTTTTGCAAACCCTGGAACAAAATCAACTTTTTTCGAAAAAAATTTTGGTCCATTTGTCCTCTTCCTAACTCCATCCGTGGACAGTCTGTATATATTTTTTGATATTACACCTAGAGTAAAACATTTTACTTTTAATTATTAAAATAATTTTTATTAACAATTAAACTTTAGGAATCATGTAGTTTTACAAATAAAACAAAATTACTTATATACTTATATCCAAAATTCATTACATATTTAGCACAAATAATTTCTAGTCAATTTTTAATATATTAGAAAGTATGAATTATTTTATTTTTCGACAAATACCTCTAACAATGTGTTTTAGCACTAAGTAAAAGTAATCAAGAATGGTATAACAGGCTGTTAATTACATTTTTAATAGACCATTCGGCAATTAATGGGGTGAAACATCAATTAATTTTTATATGATGTTAGCTTAGCGTACTTAAACTGGTTTATAAAATTGCCAATATATTGGCTTTATAAAATACTAGTGTTACCAAGGGTGTATAACACAATTCTAGAGTTTTTGGGTCTTTTTTTATTACCATTATCACTTTTAAAAGAAACGTTTTTAGCAAACCATTTGTAATCTGTGCCATCTGTATACGCTGAAATATGTTTAAGCATAAGGAATATGCCGGGTGCTGCGTGGCCGAGCTGAACCTAGGAAATCCCATGTAAATTTTAGGGGGTCTATTTATTGGTTCCCGTGTACATTTTACAGAAAAAACGTAAGATAACTTTTCAAAGGGACCAATATAACAAACCCTCGTGCCAAGTTTCAAAAAATTTTAATAAGCGAATGTCATTTAAACGTATGTAATTGCAAAATTACCAAATTTTTGGTTCAGGTAAAACCAAATACCCAAGCAGCAAGCTGACGGCTTATTGACGTCTCTTTTTAGTCATTTTTGGTCAGCAAAGAAGACAAACAAAATGACATTAAATTGACCTCCCTAAGTCACAAACAAAAGAAGTCCCGGTAATGACGTCATAATAACGTCTTTAAGATGACGAAAAATTGGCGCATATACTTTTTCTTTAAAGCTAAAATGATAAGATATTTTATTTAAAAATAGAAATAAGAAAAAACCCCTTACTGCTTACAATTTCCTTGCGCTGTAAGCTCGCATTTCTCGCGACACTGTCCAACCTGGATATACAGATTTTTACACTAGCCGAAGATATTTCTTTCAAAGCTAATTGAGATCACCAACCGCAGACCGGTCTCGAACTATTTTGGTCTCATCGGTACGGTGTAGGCGATAAAAAGCGAAGAGGTTGAATAATCGTAGTAGTTTATTGTCCATTACGCCATCTATTGGTAGAGTTTTTTCCTATTTCAATTTTGCACAATTACTGGTCTTATTTTTCTGTCATATGATATTTTGGTTGGATTTTGACACGAATCATATAATGTCACACAATTTTCCTGGCTGGTTTTCTAAACATGACGTCATTGGATTTTTATGAGCTAATATGACGAAGAAATGACGCCAAAAACGTCACTTCAACGACGTCAAAAACACGTCATTAAAATGACGTCATAATTTCGGCCTGATGACGTCCTATGACCAAAAATGACCAAAAATGACTTTAAAATGACGTCATAATGCCGTCAGCTTGCTGCTTGGGTAGGTACCTGTAAAATTAATGGTATCACTGACATAAGGAAAAGTGTCAATCAGTCAATGCCAGCCTTATTACAAATTTTTTGCTGGTGTCTGTTTTGTTTTACCTGAACCAAAAATTTGGTAATTTTGCGAATACATTTAATTAAATAATTTAAAAATAACGTAGTATTTTTTTTACAATTTGGCACTAGCATTCGTTAGATTGGTCTTTTCAAAAGTTTTCTTACATTTTTTCTGTAAAATGTACTGGAGATTCAATAATTAGCCCCCTTAGAATGAGATATCCTATGTTCCGCTCGACGATGCACCACCCGGTATACTCAGTGAGTTCTAATGGTCTGGAAAGGTTCAAATATCTTAGTCACTAATTTTAAATTGAACTGGATGAACTTCAGTACTTCAGGATACAGGTGACAGTTTTGACATAAAGCAAATTCCTATATAAAATTAGAAGAAAAAATGAAAAACATACAAGATTATAAACAAAAAAATTCAAATCCCAAAAACTTTAATAATTGATCTAGGTCTTTCTTAAATCAAGACGGACGCGTTACATCTATTATTTGTACTAAATAAACTAAATACCTTTTTGCTAATAATACTTAAAGATAAAAATTGGTTTTCCATATCAATGTATAGTTAAAAATTGCTAAAATCCAATATTAAAATAAAAAATAGGTATTTCATTTAAATTTAAAAACTTTAAATCGATTTTTGCGAAACTTAAAATCTGGCCATATCATTGATATCAAAACTGAATTCAGAATATGGTTTTACCCTGAAATATCGAATTTGGTCCAATTAAGTTAAAAACTCTCTGAGAGTTTTAAGAGTTCTTGGACTTTTAACACACTTTATTCCTGGGTGCCCACGAAATTACTAGCAGACCTCTTATTTCCTTTAGTCGAGTTATACGATTTTAAAATTTTGGTGGGATGTCTGGTTGAATAAAATGCGGTATTTCTGTTTAAACTGGAGGTTTTTTTCTCTTTGGACATACCACGAAGGCTAAGAGCCTAAATACTAACGTACCGTGGGTGTCTTAAGTGAGGTAAGAGGGAGTTTGTTGACACGGGACTTAAATACCTAAAGTTTTGGGGGAAGGAAAGACCTTCGCGGGCAGCAGGTTCCACATTCTAGAAACTCTAGGGATAAAAGAACGAACAAAGTGGAAGGTTCGGGGCTATTTTTTTTAAGTTTTGCGAACTCACGTGTGTAAAGCTGGCATTGTAAAGTGAGAAGAATTTAAATTGTTTTTGCTTAAACTATAGTACTAATATGATTTTCTTTTCTTCATGACATTTCACGAAGGCTTATGCCTCAACTTTGCTATTTTAAATAAAATAACCTGTATATTTTTTCAATAATGGTTTATGCAGGGAATTCTAAGCAAAAACATGTATCCCAGGCTATTCCTATTTTAATTAGTTATCGAGAAAATGGTGTTTCAAAATGTTATATTAACTGCCAATTTTATCTATTTTTTAAAATACAAAAGATGGCAGAAAAAGGATAAATAACGCATTTTTTTTAAATATATTTATAAAACCTTATGTTTAAAGTTCCACAGAATATGACCTTCGGCAGTAATGAAACTTCAATATTTCAAACTATTGGACAAATTGAAAACAACTACCTTAAGCCTAAAATTGAACACCAATTTTTCAATTTATTTATTTATTGTTAATATTATCCAAGCTTTATTATTTGGATTTGGAATATGTTTGAGGAAGGATATTATAAACAAAAAAGTTTGGATTTTATTTATTTGGATTTGGAATATGTTTGAGGAAGGATATTATAAACAAAAAAGTTTGACAAATAAGTGTTTAGTTAAAATTTTAGGCTCAAGGTAGTAGCTTATGCTGAGAGGTTATAGGGAATATGTAATATATCAGGTAATACCATATTTGCTGTATTCTTTTAAGGTCTAGAACCGCCCGAAACGAGACCAAAAGCGTTCCTTTTTATGTCAGTCTATAGTATTTTTGACAGTTTTTACCCTCTTGGCAGTTCAAGAACGGTTTCAGGCGCTTCTAGAGCATAAAAATAATACACAAATTAGTGTTTTCCTTTTACCTTGTAGAACCATTCTGAACCGTTCTCTGAACTGTCACTAGTGTCAAGAACGGTTCTACAACATGAAAAAATGTCAAAAAATTGTAAAAGGAACACTTATGGTGTCGCTCTGGGCGGTTCTGGAGCATAAAAGGAATACAGCAAAATATGGTAAAATTATCGAGCATATTCCCCACCTAGAGGCAGCTTTGCCACACGAACAACGTACCGCAGAGAAAAAAATGGACTTAGTACTTTTCTTTCTCGCGATCCCGACTTTATTTTTTTAGGGGATCACCGCGGAAGTACATTTAAAAACAAAAGTTTAACAAAAAGAGTGGTTTGCTTTAATGTGTGTCGGTCGCCAGTAAACATAGGTAGGTAATTAATATTTTTTATTTATTTATAGTATTTAATATCGTATATGATCTACATTCAGCTCAAGATTTATAAAAAAAATAAAAATGTCCATCGAAGAACCAGTCTCTTAAAAAATTCAGTCACTTGGATAACTGAATTGCTGTCCGTAAAACAGCCTAATTGTCCCTGGTATGGCTTAACTATTGATAAAGTTAATAATTAGCTCTATTGGTAGTGACCCTTCTTTTGATCCTGGTTGTTTTGAGTTCGAATATTGTGTACTTAAGACGTACCTAATGTGGGTTTTTAGTTTTATTGTTAAAAATGTTTAAAATGCTCTGCTTAGTGTAGATTATAATTTAGGAAGTAATTACCTATTGTCTTGAATAAATAAACATTACAAAAAAAAGTTCATGAAAATGTAAACAATTTAAAACCGGAACAAAAAAAAATTATTGACCCACATACTTGACATTGCATATCGACGCTTGAATGGCAGATGTAATAACTAGAGACCAGATTATATGCATTTTCATATTTTGGGCCTTTTAATGAGTAATAGCATATTTTCAATAAAATATGGTTATGATGCATTTTATTAATACATTTCGGATATTTTGTAAGCGCATGGAGTGATCCAGGTGAGGGATTATTCCTTCAAAACAAAAAATATATACTGGTTAAGCAAATAGGTATATCGGCCAGTAAAGCAACAAAAAAGGCATGTATCTGACTTATCCAATCCAAAATGTTTACATGCGGTAATCACGTTAGACTGTCCCTTTTCCTCACATTGCCTATGTGTTATGTTATTTAGCTAATCTGGTATAATCATTAAAAGAAGCATGAGTAACCAGGGGTTTTTTACCTGTAGATCTTATTGTTGCTCTTTAATTTTTTGGGATAAGATTTTTATTTTGTGTCACTTGAGAAACTTCCCTCCGGTAAATAAAATGTAAAATTCAACACTGAACAAATAAAAATGTGAATATTTTTTCTTAAAAGGTAGTCATTTAATATTGCATATTTTACCATTTTCATACATATTTCAAGCTTTTTATGTTACATTTAATTTGGTCCCCAGTTATAAGTAACAATTTATAATTATTTAGTAGAATTGTGATTAGGATTGTAATTTTTAGACCCAGAAGTTATATTTTAATTATTTTATTTAATTGTAATTAGTTTTTATTTCACCCTTATCTAACTGTTGGAGTACCAGATATATTCCTTGCAAATACTTTCGAAACCACCGGTATAAAACACCTCATTATTTACAACATTACCAAATTGAATAATTACAAAAATCTACAATAATAATTAATTTCTTAGTAATTGAAAAAAAAATGTTACCTACAAATGACGTAAAAATGTATAATATATGTATGTATCAAATTTTTAATATCCGTCTGTTTCAATTCAAAATATGAAATAACGCGGGAGAAAGTAAGTCACATGACCATCTTTACCGTAGTCCTATTGGCTAAGTCACTTTCAAGTGGGATCCGATTGGTACAGGTAGATTCATACACCTGAACGTGCTTTCAGTATAATAAGAGAAGTTCACTTTGCAGGCTTTCACGATTAATATTGCCGCTGGCTAAATAAGTTGACTTCTTGGTTATTGTGATACTTTTTCTTTAAAGTGCAAAAATCAGTCCAGTTTTTAGATATTTTGTGTTTCTTTTGTCTTTTTTGGAATTATTAATTAGGGTAAGTTAAAGTTATGTTAGGTTTTACATTTTACATGAATTCGACATTTTTTGGTTATGACATACCAATTAGTTACTTTGTTTGTCTTAGTTGTTAGAATAAAATGCCGTAAATTTACAATATTTAAATGGCAGTATTTTTTTTAATTTTATGTCTTAACTTTGACATACAATTCAATTCTTTACATTTACTTATACAATTTTGTTCTATTTTAAAAAATAAAAGTAGTTAGATCCTGGTCGAGTTATAACTCGCCCTGTATAATACCAATTAGAGTAAAAATTTGTATTTATTAGTTTTGGACCATGAGACCAGTTTTCCCAAAGGGACGTTAACAAATTACAAAATTTTTGGTCCATTTGTCCTCTTGTAACATCTATCCTGGGACACACTGTATACTTAATTCCTTTTTGTGTTTTATTTGCTGAATTATTACATAGAAAGATGTGGCAACTTAGATTTTCTCGAAATTTGGTATATGGGCGATTTTTGAGGCACTAATCATTAATCTAAACGATATTTTTCGAAAACGTTTTGTTTCCGAGATATCCATCATCAAAGATGAAACTCACTATAAACTTGTTTTTACTGTATTTCCTCCATGGTTTTGCAAACAAAAATTGATATAATATTAAATTAGCTCATATTATTTTATTCAACATAAAAAAACTTTCTAAAACCTATTTTTTATTAAATTTATGCCCATTTTTACATTAATTTAAAAGCTTCATTTTACAAGTCGCCTGTAAAAGCTTAAAGGAATAGAAATGTTTATGCATGGTTGTGGCATTAAAGAATAAAAAAAATAGAATTTAATAAAAAATCGGTAAAAAATAAATAAGAACTAGATTGTTAAATAGTGCGCCCATTTAGACTCATATAAAAAAATGTGTACAAGAGAAGGGGGGATATAGTGAAAATAAGGGTAATTATTTACATATCGGACACACCAATTTTGATGATTTTTGGCACATACGAATTTTTAGGGCGCTCATTACGAATCTGATATTTAGTCGGCAACGTTTCGTTCTCATGATCTTCATCATTATTCTTGAATAGCTAACCCTAAATTCACCATATTCCTTTTTCTTTTTGCAAGCAATTTTTGAGCTTTCTGCTTAATTGGCAATCAATATTCAAAGAGGGGGGGATATAGTGAAAATAAGGGTAATTATTTACATATCGGACACACCAATTTTGATGATTTTTGGCACATACGAATTTTTAGGGCGCTGATTACGAATCTGATATTTAGTCGGCAACGTTTCGTTCTCATGATCTTCATCATTATTCTTGAATAGCTAACCTAAATTCACCATATTCCTTCTTCTTTTGCAAGCAATTTTTGAGCTTTCTGCTTAATTGGCAATCAATATTCAATTTTTACCTCTTAAAACCCGATTTTTCTATTTATTCTACCTCTTTATTATATAAAATTGTAAAGCTTTACCTTTAATAAATGATTTTACTTTAAAATATATGGAAAAAGGGGTATAATAATTTGAAAAATGGGTTTTCAAGAGGTAAAAATAAATTATTGAGTTTCAGTTCAGCTTTAAATTAGGAATTATTTTTAATAGGAAGAAGGAGTATGGTAAAAATAAGGAAAATTTGCATTTCAATTTTAATAATATATATCTCAAAAACAAAACATTGCCGACTAATAATTTTTTCAGATTCGTATTCAGCGCCCTAAAAAACTTCCGTATATCAAAAATCATTAAAATTGGCATGGTATCCGAAACGTAAACAATTATTAAAATAAGGTTAGTTTTTTTCAACTTTGATAATAAAAACTATTTTGAAGTAGTAAAAAAAATAGCAAGCTACATAAAACGGCAATTAAACTTGGTATATTTGTTAAAATTTTGTCATTTTTATCAATTTTTATAATTTTCTACGAAAAAAATTTGTCAAGCGCTCGACGCATTAAAACAAATACATGCTGCTTAGAAGCCTACTCACTGTGGTAGTTTTTAAAAGACTAAAGAGAACCTTGGTATGTCAAGGGCTTGACAGTTTTTTTAATTTAAAAATTAGAAAAATCACTGAAAGTAACAAAATTACTGACTTTAATGGCCATTTTATATGACTTGCTATTTATTTATTTATGCTAATTGTAAAAAAATATGTAGAGCAATACCCAAACTTCTTATAGGTATAATACATTAATTTTGATAAAAAAACAATTTTAGACTACGATGGAGGAAAAAGAGCTGATCTTACCCACCTTCTTTAAGAATTTTGCTCTTTGTTAGCATTGATTGTACAGATAGAATAGAAATTAGTTACTTACTGCCAGCTAAAATAAATAGTCATTTTTAAAAACAAAAACAAATTATTTTGGTTTTTATTGGCGTGCTTTTTTATTTTAAACTATTAAATATTTATTTTAAAGATTGTATTTAATATTCCCCTCCAGACATCAATAAAAATTGTTCTAGAACTTCAATTTTTATTTTTCCTATTTTATTTGGCAACCTACTCCGAATAGATATGGATATACGTTTTTTGAATAGGAATTTTTATTAAAATTCTTTTCGATTGAAGCTCGAGCACATACAGACAATATGAATTTCTTTATACCATACTAGTAATATAGTTAATATACATGTTTAAATATTTAATTTGACTGAAATATATATAAAAAGACAATTAAATTATACTTCTTTTCATGTCAATTGGGCAAGTTCACTTAAATAAAAGTTTAGACCATACATTTTTCGAGTGGAAACTACCTGTTATTTTGTGGCGTAACTACGCATTACTTTGAAGTCAAAGTTTGTAAGTCTTCTACACACTGGTTACTCTATATAACTGTTTTACAATCTATGGGTCGCGACCCCTGAGGGAGATTTTTAAGGACATCGTTTAACTTTTAGGTATTTATAGTTATTATATTAGTGTGTCATGTTTTTTACTTTTATGAGGAAATAATCCTCTTAGTTGGTAACCTTGATATTTGCTTCAAAGAAGTTTTTTCAAATCATTTTTTGTTTTACATTTTCGTCCTCAAACAAATGGTATCAAATATTTAATCAAACTCATTTGACAAGAAGTTTGATAAGTGTAAAACCAGCCTTTGAATCAAAATACGTCAGTAGGCAATATCTAGTGAATAGTGAATATCAAAAAATAAAGCTCTACTTATAAGCAAAATTGCATTGTCTTTTGATTTCCTACTAAAATTTAATTTATTACAATTTAAATACACTTTGTCATAAAGATATTTTTAATATTTCTTAAAAGGGCATTTAACTTAACAGTACATTTATTACTATTCTTTCTTAAATCAAAATTATTTATTTAATATAAACAAACCAGTCTTCACTAAATTCATTTGTCCATCCACGCTACGTCTACCAGAAACTAGGTCATCGAAAGTACAAACCCCGCAGCTACTTATACCATCGACTCATACCATTACCAAATCATGGTTATTATATAATAAGCAGTCGAACTTTTAATGCGTGTTTCAATACCAAAACACCATAGTTTGTCCAAATTAAAATTGAATTAATTGCGCAAAAATACAATTCCTAATATTTTAGGTTTTCGTCATTAGTATTTGAACGTTGTGGGATCATTTATTTGTTGAATTTAGGTTAAATATTATAATTTTAATTTGCGTTATTTAAAGATGCGTGGAAATATGACCTACTCTGCAATATTTGGTTAACATTTTTTGGGTAACTTGTATAATAATATAACTTTAATTTAAGCCAAAATTAATAACCCCTAATAATCTAAAACCTTTTAAAGAACCCTTAGGCAAAATTAAATTTATTGTTTATAATACTACTTCGAAAAATACTTGATTCTTTTTAACACGCTTTTATTAACTTGGGTTGTAACTATCTATCTATCTATCTATGTAACGGAATCTTTGAGCCTAATTTTAACCAACTTTCAGCTATTCGATTTCTTTGAAACTTTGCACACGTGTCAAGGACCGATGAAGATGCAATAATTTAAAAACAGTATCCCGTTATCTTTTTTGAATCGCCAGGAAAAAAATTCCATTATATTATAAAAACAACACCTAGGATGCCATCTGTTGGCAACATTTCAAACTTTGCTATTAAATGAAGAAGAAATTTTTTAGTTTTTACACAATTTGGTTAGTTGCACCATGGGTGTTCAATTTTTATGAACAATAAAAATATAGGGTTAGTTGCACCATTAGTTCAAGGATTCCATAATAAAAATTACATTATGTGTAATGTATACATAATACATAATGTGCAATTAATAAAAATTAACATTCTTTTTTTGGATCGCCAGGAAAAAAATTTTCCTTTATATTATAAAAATATAAAAACAACACCTAGGTTGCCACCTGTTGGCAACATTTCAAACTTTGCTATTAAATGAAGAAGAAATTTTTAGTGGGTTGCAATATATTGGCAACGGTCCAAACATTGCCTGGATTGCCATCTGTTGGCAAAATTTCAAACTTTGCTACTTAATGAAGAAGAAATTTTTAGTGAGTTGCAATCTGTTGGAAAAATTTTAAAATTTGCCACTCTTGTTCATTAAAAAAATTTTCGCCATTTTGTCAAGAGTAGCAGAAACTAAAAATGAAAAATAATTAATAGTTTAAAAAAACTAAAAAACACGCTTTTATATGCAACCGAACTAAAAATTAGAAAATAATTTTTCATTAAAAAAAATATTGTCATTTCATAGTAAAAAGCGTGGGGTGATAAATATATTAAATGTTATAATTATTATATTTGCAAATATCTATGATGGAAAAGTTATGAAAAAATAGTAAAATGCACCCCACGCTTTTTACTATGAAATGACAATATTTTTTTTAATGAAAAATTATTATTATCCATATTCAATTTGTGTAAAATTTTAAAGCAACTCTTTGGGTGATCGGGTGGTTTTTGTTGGGATAGTTTTTACCATCTCTCGACTTAATGTCGCCATACCAATTAGAAGAACTAGCAGATATAAAAACAAACAAGTTTTATTCTGTTGTTTATTTAGCTTTAATAAGTATTATTCAAAGTAGCAACGAATTGAATTTTGCCTATGGGTTCTTGAGAAGGTTTAAGGTCATTTAAAGATTTTTAATTTTGGGCTATTTCAGGGAAATCTACATTCCACAAAAAATATGTAAAAAAGAATTTACGAAGAAAGTACCAAAGATAGGTATAGGCAACCTATAAACCATTAAAAAATTTTTTTATTTGTTATCATGTGGTGAAAAGAAATACAGGGTTTTTCATTTAAAATAACGAAGTTATTGTCATTTTCTAAAAAAATTAAAGTATTTTTTGAACACCCTGTACAACATTCGACCTCGCTATGAGCCCCGCAGGATATTGAAGACGGTTTTTATGATATAACAAATTTTGAAATTAAAAGATTTAAAAGTGTCAAAATAAAATTCATTTAAATGCACCTCTACATTAAAATATAAAATAAAATACCTAGGTATCTTCTAAACCAATAAAATTAGACACTTAGTTCTGTTAATGAATTTGGGTATTTTTTTTTCATTAGAATCCAAAACAATTTAGGGTGTTTCATTTAAAATAACTTTGATACGTCACACTTTTGGGGAGACCCTGTATTTGTTAAAACATTTTTATTATGTGGCCCCATTTAACCATTATATGATTCTTAACCACATGGTTATCTAGGTAAACACCGTGTCATATATGGTGAATCAACCTGTATTTTAAAAAAATCCAAAAAATAGTTTTCTT
This sequence comes from Listronotus bonariensis, assembly GCA_014170235.1. Lineage (NCBI taxonomy): Eukaryota > Metazoa > Arthropoda > Insecta > Coleoptera > Curculionidae > Listronotus > Listronotus bonariensis. Next base: position 42,138 of record JACEGR010000146.1, on the reverse strand, counting down.
ATGTTTATGGTATGGTTCAAAGATAAAAAATTTGGGAATTTACTTTTTGTCCTCGGATACTAAGCAATAAACGAAAGAGTGCTATATTTTTAAAAATTTCACAGCCTGTATCACGAAAACCATGTATTTCCGAACCTACATGTATACATTTTTTTTTTTTCATAGAGAGCGACATTACGTCCTTAATTTTTTTACCTCAATTAGAAAACACCCTGTGTATTTAATGCGAACGCAATATACTTCCACATTCCCTACATTTCGTTTGTTTTTAATGTCTATTAAAGTAGGTCAATCAATATACAGGGTGGCCAAACAGTGACGTCTAAACTTTAAGGGCTAATTCAAAACTTAAAAATATAAGAGACTTCGTATAAAAATTTGTCCCAAACGTCTAAGTTTTTGAACTACACAGTGTTAAAAATTTAAAAAAGTTATTGATTTTTATAGTAAATGTTATACCTATTAAAATAATTTTAAAAATGTGGGGGACGCCTTCTATGCACCAAAACTCATTTTTGGCATACAAAAAAATTAATTAATACCAGTGTCGTCCATGAGGGGTTAAGGGGTTATTACCTATGTCTTAATAAAAAATAATTCCTAAAATAAAAGTTTTTCAAATTTACATAAAGTTTAAAACAAATTTGATTTCTTGACTTTTTTATTTGATGCACGATTTTCGCGTAAATAAATAAAAATCCTCTTTCGGCATGGTCAACCTATCTAATTTAATTAAAGAATAAGTAAACGAAAGTAATTTCTTACTGTAGAATTTGACATTATCGATACAAAATGACCGAGCATGATTTGGTTTTTATTTATTTACGGAAAAACCGTGCATTAAAATCAAGAGATTTTGTTCCAAACTTAATGGGAATTTTAAAAATTATGCTTAGTTTAGAAAAATGCAGTGATGTACCATTTTTTTATTAAAAAATATTAACCTTTAACCTCTCGACAGGTAATAATTAATTTTTTCTTCTATACCAAAAATGTGTTTTGGTGCATAGAAGGCGTCCACAAATTTTTTAAAAATATCTCAATTGGTGTAAAAGGTAATATAAAAAAGTTATTATTTAAAATTTTTAACACCTTGTACTTCGAAAATTAAGACGTATAGAACAAATTTTTATCTTAAGATTTTTTATATTTTTTAGAGTAGAGTTAACCCTGAAAGTTTGGACGTCACTTATTATTTTTATTTTGTTTTAGGATGGTCATTATTTACCCTTCTTAAAAAATATATAAAACAGGGTTAGGGTTAATAAATTATTTAAGTTTACTAACTTTATTACCTCTTTAAGTAGAATCAATAAGCTTGGGCTATATTATTTAAAGTTTTATTTAGTTTACTATTTACTTAAAATAAATGGTTGTTAATACGCATAACATAAAATTATGTTTCAACTTTTTATTTATACGTTACTGTTTACCTATATTCTTATATTCATGAATTTTAGGCGAAGAACCAATTTTAAAATGGTATTTACCAATCGGTTATGTTGACGTTTAAACAATGTATTATACGTCAAAATTGTCACCAAATATTACCGCGGTTATAATTGGTTGAACGCCTTAAATTGATGATTGTAAAACATAAAATAGTAATATAAAAATTTGCATTAATGGTATATTTCTCAGTAAATTTGGATTTGCTGGCCAAAACGTTTTATTCGGTTAATTTCGGTTATAGTAGAAGCGCCCACGACGCTAAATGGGGATTTACACGAGCGTTAGAGAGACCTATTATTGGGTGGCAAAGCTTAGGTGATAAAAAGAAGAAATGTGATATAATGTATACATTGTCATCGATGGGGAATCGACTTGTTAACATTTCGGCTTGTGGAAATCGTTTGGATCGTATTGGATTATGTATTTTTCATAATGCTTTAAATATTTTCTTTAAAATAAAAAAAAATCGCCACGCTTGAAACTGTCAAAATTATTTTTGTAGCGCTCTGTTTCCTTTACGTCTCTCTCAAATTGACAGATTATTGGAATATACAGTGTTTAGCATGTAATTATCTCACCCTATCTTAATTCTTCATTCTTTGATTCACTCTTTATTTTTGTTGATGGAGGATTGGAGGATGATCGGCCCTGTATACGGGGCTCATATTTGGTGGAGGTACTTAACCAGATACAAGGTATCCTCGGGTATATTAGTCTCCCGCGCTGTAGTAAACCCCGAAATCCCCTTTTAGACTTCCCTACCATTATGGCCATAAAAGCTTCTAATTTACTTTTTTTTGTAAGTCAGAAAATATAGCCTATTTTTTAGCTTCAACATTTTTTGCGTATACCAAATCAAACCCTGCTTTTTACTAATTTCTCGCATCAACACATCCGACTTTTAAGGTTATTTAATAAAAAGCTAACTATTATTATGTCTTTATTAGTGACCCTAAGAGAATTTTGGACTTTCATTGTCTTTATTTTAACTATTCACACACCGTTTCGGACAGTCCTATCTCTGTCCGTTTTTAAGTGTAAACAAATAATGGATAAAGGAGATAATTATTAGTTTACACTTGAAAACGAACACAACAAAACCTTGTTCGAAATTCTTTTAGTATCACTTATGAAGAATAATTGTCTATTATTATCTTCACTTTAATAAAACTTTACCACTTATTTTTTAGATACTTTAGCCAGTTTAAATATTTTCTTTGGAGCACCCAATAGGACACCAAAACGTACTTTTTTTATTCTTCTTTTTTTGAATGTCTAAAACTCGCTGTATTCACTCAACTCAATCTTACTTAGTAACAAATTACATACGAATGACAATTTATTTACAAAAGGTATAACGAGGAATGGATTTTATTTATATAAACGAAAGCCATAGGCACATTAAATCAGAAAATCAAGAGAGTAAATTTATTCAAAATTAAATGAAAATTTAAAAAAATTACCTTACAGAATTATGGCTGACACTGGTAATTTTTTTCTTGTATATTAAAAAATTCTTTTAATGCATAGGATGCGTGCCCCACATTTTGTAAAAATACCTAAATTGGAATAAAACTTATTAAAAAAACAATATATTTTTGTAAACATTTTTAACACTCTATACATAAAAATGATATAGGTATGTTTATATAAAGTTTTTTTTTTCTAATTTTTATTGTAAATTCACCCTTGCCGAATAAGTTACTAGACACCCTGTTAAGAAAAAAAGTACGCAATTTTCAAGTAAATAACTAAAAGAACTTCTTAGTACCTTATATGTTTTTCGTTCCTTTGGCTGTGTTTTTCAAGAAAAACCACTTTAAGTCATTTTAAAAAGTATCTACAAATAACATAAAATAAAACCCAAAACCAAAAAATTAACAATTTCGACCTAAGTTAATGACGATTTTCCATAAAATACACGACTGCTTATTTATTTAAAGGCAGATAATTGTTTTTATTTTCGTAGTGTCTACGAATACTTTTTAAATAAATTTAATTGGTTTTATTCTTTTTTCTCGAAAAAGTGCTCTCAATCCATGTAAAAAAAAATTAAATTTCTGATCTTGGCTAATGTAAACGGTAAAAAATTATGTCTGATAATTTTTTTTATTGTTTACATTAGCCGAAATTTATGTCTGATGTAAATATCATGCAATAAATGTCATATTCAAACTTATCATTAATATTGGAATTGTTGAATAAATCAAGTTTTGGCTGACCGCCGTCGTTAAAATCACGCGAGGTTTATAATTATGAAATTGTTGCAACAAAATATTACCTTAATTCTGCTTTAAAAATTATTATTATGTGTTTCTTTAGCAAGACAAAATTACTCAATATCTAATTTTCTTTCTTATTAACTTGTTTCTTTTGCCCATTCTTGACGTTCCATTAAATACGCATAAACCGTAGTCCTCTTGCAGAAACAAAAGTAATTACAATTTTTTTATTGCAGTTTTAAATTATTGTTAGTTCTACTTTAAAGTTTATTACTTCTTTCTCTTTGGTGATTCATAGTTTTATTTTTTTCCTGTATTTTTATTATTAATTTATTAATTTATTGTTTAATAAAATTAAAAATAAACAGTATGTTGCGCTATGTCATTAGAAACGGATTTTAGAGTAAAAATTAAATATAAAATAAAATATCATATTAAAATGTTTAAAACATTTCCAATTTTTTCAGTCAGTTTTGTTAATTTGGAAATTAAATTACAAAATTTATTTTATTTATTCATCAAATAGGATATATCAGTAGAGGTAGAAGTAAGATAGGTAGATCATTTTTTAGTTTTCCCAGCCTACTAATTTATTAAATTAAATTTAATTAATTTAGTGGTAAATAGGCCCTTTTTTCATTAATACCGTTGCCAAATTACAACAAGATTGAGTAAAAGATATTTAATAGTAAATTTATGAAACAGGCACTTGGAGCAAGCAATTCTAATTTTGCTCGTTTTTGTTGTTGTATTTTTAGTATTTATTTAATAATTAATCGTTTATTTTAAAAATATATAATTTAAACAAAAATCAAAATTACAATTAATAAAAGCTGAAACACAATGGGAACAAATATGTATTTGTATTTACCACGTTGGCAAAACCAAATCACTTTGGTTAGCAGAAAATTTTATTATAAAATAGCATACGTGTTTGACCAAAAATTTAAATGTGGCAAAGAAAGCAAGTTTCACGTTGAGAAATTTGTTTTGTTTTCTACAGGGGCTCCAAAAACTACAAAAAATGTAAAAATGGACAAACTGCATTTATTTTTAATAATTTAACAAAATATTAATTAAATAGGGTTTTAAAAATTAAATGAGGATCCGATATCTAAAATTTTAGAAAAAATAAACAAAATACAAAATGATTTTGGTATTATATTGTTTTAATTGTTTGAATGTTTTACACACTTTTAGGTAATTTTTCTACTTATTTTTTTATATTTGACAAACTTTTACAATAATTATTGTGTTGTATTAAAACTAGGTAAATAACGCAACAAAAGGTGTAAACCATGATTTGAAAAAATATGTCAATAATAAAGTTTTTTGGTTTATTTCATGTAAAATTTGAGATATGGGATCCTTATTTAATTCTAAAAACCGTTTTCATTTAACATTTTTCTCAATTATTAAAAATAAATGCAGTTTGGTTTTGGTCCATTTTCACATTTTTTGTAGTTTTTAGAACCCCGGTACAAAACAAAACAAATTTCTTAACGTGAATCTTTTTTTTGCCATACTCGACTCTCTTAAACATTTAAATTTTTGGTCCATTTGTCCTATTGTAAAGTCCATTCGTGGACATACTGTATACATATGTATAGTTTAATTACAGTGGTGTATGTCTAAAAATAGTTTAAGATATTTCCCTTTAAAACAAATTTGTTAATATTGTTGTATTGTCAATTATTGATTCCATTCAAAAAAGAGCTATTCGTCTCATTATTGATCCTTCACTTACAGAAAGGCTTCCCTCTCGTGCCCTACGTCGGGCTGTGGGGGATTTATCGCTTTTTATAGGTACTTCCATGGCTTCTGCTCTGAAGAATTGTCCAGTCTAGTTCCTCCACTTACGGTTTCCAACAGAGAAACTCGTGGTGCCGGGTGTATGTATCCCTATACAGTCCAATTGGACAGGCCCCGCACTTCCCACTTTGTTTTTCTTTTATCCCTATAGTTTCTAGAATGTGGAACCTGCTGCGCCCAGGGCCGTATTAAGGGTGTGAGGCGCCCTAGGCTACAATTCCCAGAGCGCCTATTTTCCTACTTAAAAAAATTTCGAAGAGCAAAAAAAAAAGCTCCTGACCTCCATTAAAACCTCATTCTCTACTTTTCGCGTCTATTTTATTTATATCCCCACAGAAAAGTTACTTCTAATCTCCACCGACCAAACTTTTTAAAAACTTCCCTGTCTAGCGCCTATTACTTCCCTGTCTGGCGCCTATTTTTTCATGGCGCCTTAGGCTATAGCCTAGTCAGCCTAACGGATAATACGGCACTGGCTGCGCCTACGGAGCTCTTTCCTTCCCCCAAATCTTCAAGTATTTAAGTCCCGTGTCAAGAAACTCCCTCTTACCTCGCTTAAGACACCCACAGTATGTTAGTATTTAGGCTTTTAGCCTTCGTGGTTTGTCAAAAAAAAAAATAAAATTTCAAATTTTACTTTAAATGTGATATCCATTAGCCTACCGTGAAACTATGACCTATACCGCTCTGGCGGAAAATAAAAATAAAATGACCTAAACAAATATAAAAATACACTCAAGTTCAATTTTTAAAAAAGGTTCTTATACCACTTTAGTTTTGAAGCCCTACACAGGGCCGTTCCTGGAGGGGTTGCAGCTGGTGCACTCGCACAGGGCGATAAAAATTAGAGGGCGGCATTTTGCCAAATAAAAGGCACACAAAATATAAAACTAGAAAATAGTGAAATGTTAGGAGGGGGCCCTTTTTTGCACTTCAAAAATATTTACGAAGGAAAAAAAACAATGTGGAATACTTTAATAAAGGACTTTGTAATGTATTGTAAAAATAGCATATTTTTGCACCAGGGCGCAAGTCACCCTAGGAACAACGGCCCTGGCCCTACATTTCTATTTTTTGTCTTAATTGCGCCAAAATCAGTCGATGACGTATATTGTTTTTGCAACGAACATTAGGACTTTCGTGACAAAAGTTCCTTTACGGTGTCTAGGACATAACTCATCAACACCCCCTAGAAGCTACCTTAATGCAAAAACCTAATTTTAAAATTTTTGACTTACGTGGTTTGTAAAATAAATGATTTAATTTTTATTAGTTTTAATTTAAATTTTATTGCTATTTCTTTCTATGATGATTCATAGTTTCATGTTTTTTTGTTGTTATTTAATAATAATTTATAATTGCTTTGCTCTACTTATCGTAGCTGTATAGCAAAGTAAGTAAAAGTAATTCTACATGGACACGTAAAAGTTTTATGTTGAAAATACTTTCACGGACACTGACGTGGTTTGTCGATATCAAGCTGTTTAATAATTTGTCTTAAATAAAATCTAGGAAAAAATGTGAATTTTAAACTAAGGTTAAAATAATTTCTTTGTATTTTTCCTTAAATATGACACTTTTATATACAAATAACCACACTGGGTAATTTAAAAGTACTATGACTTTTAATTCCTTTTTAATGTATCACGTTATACCATAAACATTAATAAGCTGTGACAGGTACGTTTCTTAAAGACAAAAATAGAGTAATAAATTTATCGGCCCTAGCTTTCCGTAAAATTTGCTTAGCATTAAGCAAGTATTATGAAAATATAAGGATATGCTTCAGTACTCGAAGCATTTTGTTATTCTCTTATTATTGTTAAATAAATGTTTACATATTTTAAATTACAAAATTAAATCTTTTTATTTTATGATTATCTTTCATTAATGGCGGCGCTATAAAGGGGGCGCGGTTGGGCGAGTGCCCAACCTAAATTGCTCTCGCCAAACCGTTCACCCAACCTGATAATTAAGCAATAAGCAAAGAAACACAAAAACAGTCCTGTTAGAAAAAAAACATACCAGACTTGTAAACTATTTACTAAATTTGTATTCAAGTACTTCGAATCACGAAATTCTTAAATAAATGGTCTATTGTTACAACATTAAAAATAAACAGTATGTTGCGCTATGTCATTAGAAAATGATTTTAGAGTAAAAATTAAATATAAAATTCAATATCCTGTCAAAATGTTTAAACATTTCCGATTTTCTCCAGTCAGTTATGTTTGTTTAGAAATTAAATTACAAAATGTATCTTATTTATGAACCAAATAGGATATATCACTAGAGGTAGAAGTAAGATAGATCATTTTTTGGTTTCCTTAGCCTACTAATTAATTTAATTAAGTGGTTAATAAGCTCTTAAATCCCAAATAATACTATTGTTAAATTACAACAAGATTGGGTAAAATATATTTATGATATTTACACAAACAAACTTTTTAGAACTTTAACAGTATCTTAAGAACTAAACATTTATAAGCTCATGTTAATTTTTTTCTTATTTTTATGAGTGCATTATATCATTGCAGTTTGATATCACATGTTACGAACTCCCTATATATCTTGTAACATTATAAATTTATAAGTAAACGTTATAATTTTAAACATTTGAAAATTACAATATTTTAAGTAGGGTCCGGATTATATGCAAAATAAAAGCTTAAAATATGCATGCAAATATGCGTGAACAGTACATGAAAGGTGGCAGAATATGCAACATTAAATGATAGGTTTGAGAAAAAATCTTAGCATTTCAAATAACGTCAGTGTTGAATTTACATATTTTTATTACCAGGGGAAGTTCCATAAGTGAACAAAAATAAAATTTAATTAATACTCTGTAAAATTAAAGAGCAAAAAAGCCTTCTGGTAAAACCATCAGTTACTCATGCTTTTCTTGATGATTATGTTCATTTTTTTTTTGTTTGGTGCGAATAATACCAACCGGGCCATCACCTGTACTTTTCGAAAATATATGTATAATATGCGTCATAACCATATTTTACTAAAAATGCTATTACTCTTGAAAATCGCCAAAATATGCAAATGCTGTCTTTAGTTACGAAGTTATGAATAAAGGGAACTGACCGACTTATTTATTAATAAGGATATGATTTATAATAGTCACATGAAAAACAACCAATTGCAATGAACATATTTTTAATATTTATTAAAATTCCTTAATTATCCATAAGTACATTTAAAAACCTTTTTTTTAAGAAATACACGTCAATAAAACGAGTAAACATATATATCAAAAAAAAATTAAACATTTTGTTTGACGTAACAGAACAAAAATGCTTAATTAAAATATTAATAAGTGTGAGACCTTCGCAATGGCATATCTATAATAGTTTAATAATTTATTAAGAATCGATTACGATCCAAATGTTAGAAAATATTATCATTAATAAAATACGTAGCAGTTTGAACTGATGGACTCAATACTTTTAGGCTATTATTAAATTTACAGTGCCAATAGTATTGTACCAATGCCCTAAAAATATATGTTATGTAATATTAATGTATATACATAGTTTTTAAAAAATTAAACCGACTTTAAAAAGATAAATTAAACTCACTAAAAATTTAAAAATAATTAATAAAAAAATAGAAAACTAAAGTCGGGTAATGCCATTCCGTTTAACTACCAAATGGTAAAAACTAAATACACAAAAGATTTTTATACTGTAATACCATGTGTTATTACGCGACTTCATTTATATATTTTTTTATTCATTATTTTTAAATTTTTAGTGGGTTTTATTTATCTTTTTAAAGTCGGAATAATTTTTATTTAAATTTATTTTACTCCTTTCAGTTTTTTATTATCTACATTCAATCGGCGACCATCCACTAAGAAAACAGTACTAGTACCTTTTTCTCTCACGTAAACCCTCAGCACAAAACGAGAATGCTACCCCTAATAGATATAAGTTGGGTATAAACAAAAACACCTGACCCACAAAAATAAAATGCACGCAAAAAAAATATAAGCAAGTATTAGCTAAATTACAACGACATGACAGATAAGAATATTTTGACATACTACCTTGATTGTTCAAACATCCAGCATAAGTAGCAAAGATAGGAAAGCTTTGTCTAAATAATCATTTAAAAGAAATTGAACCGACTTCAAAAAATTAGTAAAAGTCACTAAAAAGTTAAAAATAATAAAAAAAAAATAAAAAAAGAAGTCGGGTAATAGCATATTGCATAAAAGTATAATATCTTTTGTTTTTTAGTTATTAACATTGAGTAATTAAGCACATATGTTATTACCCGACAACTTTCTTTTATTATTTTTTTTTAATTATTTTTAACTTTTTAGTTACTTATACTATTTTTTAAACTCGATTTTTTTTAATGATTATTTTAGGCTTTTTAGTTTTTTATTATTACAATTAAATCGGTAAATATATGACAACAATGGAGGTTTAATTAAGGAATTAAAAAAGATTTAACTAACCAGAACTAACCATGACTTCCACCTACAGTCAGTCTTTAGTTCCTTATATTTTCTATCAAAAGCTTATACATCGATGCACAGGGGGCTGCAATAAATCGATACACACGGGGCTGAATCTAACAGCTTGTAGATTGGTAGAATACATTATATCTGTCAAAAGCTTATAAATTGATTCACACGGGGCTGCAACTATCCGCTTCTCGCTCTTTTAGTTCAGTGAAAAGGGTTAATTTTACCCCAAGGTTGTCGATTCTGAATGCTTGATCTTTTCTACATATGGCAGAAGGAACAAAATCTATGTCGAACCCAAGGGCGTCAAAACCTTTGGGGTGGTTTTCACTCCACCCCCCATGGGATGGAAATTGTTTATAACATTTTAGGAGAAATCGATTAAAAAAGTAATTTTAAGCCAAAAAGGTTTTTAATATTTTTTTGTTAAACCAACATTTCAAGTTATTCGCGATTGAAAGTAATAATTTTCGACAAAAAATTGATGTTTTTTGTGAGGTTTTTGCAAATAACTCTTAAATTAGGCATATAATTAAAAACTGCAAAAAAAAATGCATGTTTTAAAAACGAAACAAAACAGTTTTATATTATTTTTTTACGACTAATACGAAGTAAGATACGGCGTGTTAATTGTTAGCTTTTTTCTTCTGAATTTGATGGATTTAAAGTCAAATAACAGGCAAATGCTGAATATTTCAAAAAAACTCATAGAGTTTTTTTTTTTGAAGCACCTAATTAATTCTTTCTTTTTTAAAAGTTTTTAGCATAAAAATTAGGCGAGTTATGACTTTTGTACAACCCTGTATTTACATTTTTGTTAAAAGAAATGGATTTCTTAGTCATTTTACGTAAAGGTATTTCTATTAGATGACGCTAGGACAGTTTTCGAAATATTTTAGTTTAAAATAATCGATGATACGCTTAGTAATAAATATGCTAAGTAAAGACCGCCGAAAATGACGGTTTTATCAAGTAGCCGGTCTTTACTTAGCATATTTATTACTAAGCGTATGCATCGATTATTTTAAACTAAAAATATTTCGAAAACGGTTGCTCCTAGCGTCATCTAATAAGAGTACCTTTTTACGTAAAATGACTCAAGGAATCCATTTCTTTTAACAAAAATGTAAATACAGGGTTGTACAAAAAGTCATGAGCCTTTGAAAGTGAGAATATACATGTGGCTAGCGCCCTCTACAAGTAAGAGCTAAATTAAGAACAAATTCAAATTTCTCATGTCAAAAACCCCCAGGTACCAATTTTCGTTTGGAAATCGGCATTATTTAGGAAATTATGCAGAAAAAACATAAATAAAAATAAAACTTTGACACCCTGTATCTTGAAAGCGAAGCATCTTAGACCACACGTTCATAGGAACTTTTACCTTAAAAATACTTGAAAAATCACTCTCTAAAATATCGGACACTTATTAAATAACACCCTGTATATATATATATATATATATATATATATATATATATATATATATATATATATATATATATATATATATATATATATATATATATATATATATATATATATATTATATATATATATATATATATATATATATATATATATATTATATATATATAGATATATATATATATATATATATATATATATATATATATATATATATATATATATATATATATATATATATATATATATATATATATAAATCTGCTTCCGCAGACAATCGAACCCGGGCTGCTCACGTAACAGGCGAGCAATTAACCACTGGACCAGCAGGGCTTATACACGTAGTTAAAAACCTAACCTTTTATAACATTAGTATAGATTGATATAAAATATGTCATTATTTTTCTCAGAAATTTTTGTTATATATTATGAAATATAGCTTTTAGCACTCCAGAATAGTGTAGCTCTTTAATTGTGAAAGAGTTTTTATGATCGGTTTAGTATTTCCGAAGATTAGCCCTTACAAAGTTATAGTTTATCCAAGATAGCCCACTTCGTTGGGTGTTAATATCTGAAGATTTTGTTTAATCATAATAAAATATAGCCTATAACACCCCTAAATATACTAGCTTTCTGATTGTGAGAGAATTTTTATGATCAGTTCAGTATTTCCGAACATTAGCGGCTACAAACAAACAAACAAGTACAGTTACAAACTTTACCTCTTTGTAATAGTAGTATAGATAACATACTTTTTTGTATTAACAGTGGGCTTAACTGTGCAAGAAATATCAGCTTACATGAACAAGGCTGTCCCTAAATATTTATTTTTAAAACCGTTTTTGATTTAAAATACATTTTTTGCAAGGAAGCTATTCTTACTGATTTTTGTTAAACACAACATTATTTAAATTAGTTCACATGAATTAAAGAGTTTAAAAACGCAAAAAATAAATAAACGTACTTTGGTGCAACTTAATTAAAGGTGATTGATTAAAATTATATTAATAAATAATAACCGTATGAACAAGTATTTAATTTGTTTTAGCATTGCACGTGGAACCAATTTTCATTACATTACAAAAAGATATATAGATTTTTTTCTTCTCTACTAAATATTCTTAATTAATGGAACCTCCTAAAATATAAAATTTGTCTTCTATATCTTAGGAATATAAAAAGTTGTCTAAATGTGGGTAACTAATTTTTGTACATTTAAACTTATCCAAGAATTGTTGGATGTACAAGGTGGAAAGGCACGTTTTACCTAAAAACCCCTTAGAAGAAAAAGTATAGGTTACCTATAACAAAAATCAAGATATGCTGCCTCTCACAGACGTGCGGAATATTTTTTAAATAAACAAAACTTTAAAAAATAAAACACACTACCAAATTAAGTGTTACACATTTGACTTTTACTTATAATAACAAGGCGGTTTAAAGATTTAGATATCTAATATGGTCGGAGAAATTCTGTACCGGGTGTTAAGTTATACATACCCCCACCCCTTAACTTGTAAATTTTTTAGCTTACAAAATAAAACAAAATGTCAGTTTATTTGGGGTTACTTCTGCAGTTTTTAAACTAATAATAAAATTTGTATTATTCTCCCAAGATATACAGGGTAAAAAAAGTCTATTTTTTTATTGGACCACCCTGTATATTATATCACCGAGTAAAAAACATATTTTGATTTTTTTTTGATAATTTACATTGATTCTATAGTATCCGTATTTCTCATCAGAAATGTTATGATCTCCTAAGTTATACAGGCTACGACAAAAAATAAAATACATATTTTTAAGAAACGTCCTGTATTAAATCACTATTAAAAAGATATTTTAAATAGTGTTACAAAACAGCGTATATTATATATCTATATTTAATAATTTTTGGAATATGACAACTAACTACTTTTAATTATTGCTGTGATAGTTAATTAAAATTCAATTCTTTGTAAATGTAGCATTTTAAGGATTCCTAAAAAACATTTTTATTCGTGATAGAATCTACACGGGGTTCCATTTAAAAATCATACTTCCTGTAGTACCCTGTATATCTTAAGAGGTAATTAAAATCTGATACCTGATTCAAAAACTACATAAATAATTTACATAACAAAATAGTATTATTATTTAATTTATACGATAAAAAAGAAGTTAGAGGAAGTGAATTTATTACTTGACAACCGGTAAATTACCCAGATTGACAAATGGTTCATTTTTTGTTTTGTTTTTTTTTTTTCGTAAAAAGAAAAGTTTTGAATAGCCTAACACTTAACCAAGCCATTTAAGCTGCAAAATTTTGGACACGTATTATTCAGACAGCCTGTAAAGTAGAAAAATAAAAGGTACAATCTTCTAAAATAACAGACTAATAAAATACCTGAATTGGCCTTTCCAATCAGTTTAATATTTTTTACACTTACTTACACTTGCTTTTTATATTCCGGTTTTTCTGTTGTTTTATAAGTAGGTGGTTAAACTGCAAGTACCGTTTAGTCTGATATTTAATTACAAGTAATTATACCAACGGATGTTATTAATTGAAGTGTATACCAAACTCGGTAAATAGCTCAAAATCACCAAGGTGGGAAATTGGCTTCAGAAGGAAATAAATTATATGAAACTTCTTTTTATTGATCAAGCAAATATAGTTATATATTAAAATTAATTACTTTAAGTTTCATAAATTTTAGAGTACGTACCTAAAATTATATTCACAAAAAGTCATTTTGTGAACGCGTCCCAAAGTACAATCTGTAAAAACAAATATTAAGAAAAGATATTAATTTATCCAACTTAAACATTTTATATTAGGTACTTATGACCAGCACTTTTTTAAGTTTACCACATTTTAGGAAACTTATTTAAAAAAGTCCTAAGTTTTACATAGAATTATGCAAAAATTTGTTGTCCGGACATTTATTACTCATTTAGTGAACGCACTTGTGATTGGGCCAAAATAATATACAGTGCATTTCTTTAATGTCCCCCCTTTTTATTTTTAAAAGGATTAATTTAAAAAGTAAAATTTTGGAGTATGAAATTAATGCATAAATACTATATTTTAGAGTGATATTGACAGATGAAATTTTAAGGTGGCCGCTGGGCGCACTCTTGGGTAAAAAAATTAAATTAAATAGGGGTCATGTGACACACCATTTTTAAGCTCCTGACCAGTACTTTAACACCCTAAAATACTTTATAACTCTAGAATATAAAGTCCATAACTTTACTTAATACAAAATGGCGGTACTTTAAAAGTACCTAAATACCTGATTTGGATACCATACCATATTTCCAAAACCACTTAAGTTAGATGTACTTAATGTGTGGTTTTTTTAAAGCTCTTTTAACGATCTGGTACTATATATATACAGGGTGCTTCAATAAAAAAATATATACTTTTCTTTCTACCCTGTATAGGTATTATTGCCAGTATTACCAATAAAAATATATTTTAAAGAGCTTTAAGAAACACTACATAAGATACATTTAACTTTATTAATTTCGAAGATATAGCCAACCAAACCAGGTATTTAGGTAATAAGTGGTGAGCGAAGTGCAGGGGTAACGTATCAGCTTTTCACCGCAGCGATCCAGGTTCAAATCTCGAAACCGGACATTGGCTTTTAATCGCTCGTTACCTTACAGATGTCTTGGCAAACCACTGTGGCGTAGTATTCTGCCAAACCCAGGTAGTGGTTATTTAGAAAATAACGTCCGTGGTGGCACTACCGCGTTGTGTAAAAGGTGTTGTGAAATGCTAAAATTGCATGTTTCAGTGCTTGGATAACGTTGACGGAACAGCGTGGAAAAGGGGTTAAACATCTAATAACCTGACACCTACGGTACTCTGGTACTTAGGCATAAAGCCTTCGTGAAGTGTCAAACAGATAAAAAACAAAAATTATAAAGTACCGTCATTTTGTATTAGATTAAGGTATGACTTAATATTCTAGAGTTATAAAGTACCCGTCAAAAGCTTTAAAATAATGTGCCACAAGACTTCCCTTTCCATTAAACTTTCTTCTCCAAGATGGCGCCCAGCCGCCATCATAAAATATGTATCTGTCAATTTCCCCCTTAAATATAGTATTTATGCATCAATTTCATATTTCAAAGTTTTACGCTTTTAAATTGATCCGTTCAAAAATAATAAGGGGGAGGGCATTAAAGAAATGCACTGTATAGTGACCGCAACTATTCGGTGCTAGGGGTCAGTAGTAAAGGCCAATATTGAAAAGCAAACAAAAATGTCCTCGCCTTATTAAAAACTATTAGGAAAATTCCTGACTTTTTAACATAATTTTTTTTCCTGGAGGGGGGACAAAACGCCTAAAAAAGCCAATAATGCTACATTTACACCCCCACTTTCCCCAGAAAAAGCCTAATTATACCTCTCCTGGGGGTGGGGAGGGTGCAATTGCCCTATTAACCCCCCTGTTAGGCTCTGTGTTTTACCGCCTAAATGGAAAAAAAAATATTTTTGGCATTATATTTAATTTAAAAAAACGTTTCCAATGTGACTGATTATAGCGAAAGTTCTATCAACAAAAATATAATAATAATAAAATACCAAAACCTAAACTCCATGCTTGCTTAATCGGGTTATTTTTAAATTATAAGCCAATTAACAATTTAAAATACTTATATTATATGATTATAGCTTGCATTTTTTTTACAGAAATCAATTTTAAAATTTTTCACCTTGGTGATTTTCAGCCAAATACATTTATTATATATCTGCAAATTAGGCATTTTATATTAAATATAAAGCAAATTTACTTTATAGTTTGTCAGTGCACTTAAAATAAATGAGGGGACGTACGATAGGCCATTAACCGCCTAAAACAACACGATTTACCAATGGCAGCAACGAGTTTACCTTGAACTCAAAAATAACCAAAATTTAACAGGTGTTGGTCATTTATTTCCAATGCAAATGCCAATAAAAAGTATTAAATTTGATACTACTGTGAAATAAATTAATTAAATATTTGTTCGGTAGAGGATTTATTTTTTTATTATTGTCTATGAAACTATTTGCCAACCCAATCTTGCAAAAAATATTTGAGTAGTCCAATCGATTTGAAATTATAGGTCGAGTGGTATACGGCTAGATTAGTTCCCTAAAAACTTACAACTAGCCAACACAACAACACAGAATTTTATTAAAAATTACACTCACCCATTCGTCTACTCGACAATTATCGCTTGATTACAGAACAGATATAATTGCATAGTAGAAATCGAAAATTACACATTATGTTTTTAATTGTTGAATTTGAAAATTATTATTCCTTTATTTGATAGTTTTACTTTCTTTGAGTAATTTTTCCACTAAATTACACTCGTGCATCTAAATAATCAGATAATTCAAGTGTATTGCCTTTTTAAGAACTACTCTCGTTCATTTTCACATTATGGCGAAAGAGTCTTCTTCCTTCGGAGTTGGGCTCTTTCGCCAAAATATGAAAATGAACTCTAGTAGACTTTAGGCAATAGGCTTTCAAGCAAAATTATCAATTATTTTGATGCACTTGTGAAATTACCCTCAATTATAAATTTTGACATTTTCTATCAATTTTGACAACCGGTTTAAATGACAAAAATGTATTCGCTGTTAAACAGCACATGTGGTCTAATCACCTATCTAAACAAAATTTATCCAAAAATGGTGTTTTCTGATTGGTTTATTTTCTAATGAGGAAAATAATCATATATTATATTACAAGACCTATAAATTTAATCGATTAAGCTGCCTAACCATATTTTGAGTAAGATTTTTCTTGGAAAATAGTTGAATGTACAATAATTTATTAAAAACCAAGCAAAGCCAATCTTACAAATAATATTTGGGCAGTATAATCGATTTAAATTTGTAGGTCGAGTGGTATACGGCTAGATTATTTTATATATAATATGATTTGACATTTTCTTTCAACTTTGACACCTAGTTTGGATAACAAAAATGTATTCGCAGTTAAACAGCACATGGGGTTTAAACACTTTGCTAAACCAAGTTTATCTAAAAGTGGTGATTTCTGATTGGTCTATTGTTTATTGAGAAAATAATCATATATTATATCACAAGACCTTTAAATTTAATTAACTACCCAAAATATTTTGAGCAAGATTTTTTCTTGGAAAATAGTTCAATGGACAATACTTTAATTAAATTACAAGACCAGGCAGCGGTCGAGGGTTCTTATTTCAAAATTTAAAACTAGAGACCGCGAAGCGGTCAAGTGTTTTTTTTTAATTATTGTCTATAAAACTATTTGCCAAGAAATTTTTGCAAAAAATATTTGGGTAGTTTAATCGATTTGAATTTGTAGGTCGAGTGGTATACGGCTAGAATACTTCTAAAAAAACTTACATTTAAGCCAAAAACACAGAATTTTACTGATAATAATTTTTAACATTTTCTTTCAATTTTGACAAATAGTTTAGATGAATTTATTCGCGGTTTAACAGCACATCTGGTTTAATCACTTATCTAAGCAAAATTTATTCGAAAAATGGTGGTCTGTAATTGGTCTATTTTCTATAGAGGAAAATAATCGTATGTTATATCACAGGACCTATTAATTTAATTGATTTTCCTACAAGTTGCCGATCAAAAAATTTTTGCTTAAGGTAGCATATTATTTATTTAGTTTAATTAATATAAGCATTATAATTATTTGATCTAGGTACTACATTACATTTTTCTTCTATCGAACGAAAATGAGACATATTTTTAAAACGTTTTCTTACCTCCAAAATGTATTATTCCTGTAGGTAGGCTAGGCTAAGCATCGTACTTTTCCGGCCATGGAGGTTTTGTGAAAATTTAATATCAAGGTATAAAAATTAATCAAAACAAGACATGTTTATCGTGATAAATTAATTAAAATCAGAAAAGTTTAATAGTAATTTTTTATGGCATACTATTATTAGTTTATATTAAAAGAAAAGATGAGCCTCAGAAGTAACAAAATAACCTGTAGTTTTATGTAAGACAAGTTTTAAAAATTACGCATTATTACTCTTTAATAGTCATCATTTAACTATTTTACGCACGTGTTTATAAAATAATGGTTAATACATATTTTATTAAATGTACGTAAATTGGTAAAAAATTGATTTATGATATTTAAATATATTTACATTATATTTTTTAATTTAAATTATACTTAAATCAATTATTTATAATAAACAGTTTACGTTAAAGCAAATTTTTATTAAACTAAAGTGTAATTATTGTTTTTTATTGATTTTTTAAAATTACCCAAATTTTAGATTTGTAGAAATACATTAAAAAAAATAAAAATTTTGTTACAAAATAAAGATATTTAATATTTATTTATAAATTTTGTTATTAGATTATTTCTTGAAGCCTTATAATATTTTATTTAAATTTATATTCCCAGAAAACAAAATAAACTAGCCAAAAAATATAGGGATAACTTTTTAGAAGCAATTTATTTATTTATTATTTTTTTTTAATTTTAAAATCTCATCATTAACATTTTTTTTTGTGGGGGCCATTTTACTTTTATTTTATGCACCTTTTTAAAAAACGATGTTTCCCTTTGATATGATATGTCACAATTTTAAGACATTTTTTATTTTTATATCAAAAATCGTAGAAATTAATTTTTGCCGAGTTGGCCATGACTGCGGAAGCCATTAGCTCTACAAAAATTACCATTTAACTCCTTATACGGATCTATGTTGAAAAAGTTTATGCTGGTTCATTTCTAACAACAAAAGTTTATGATGGGATCTCAAAAATCGAAAGGTTAAAATAACCATCTGGACACACAAATGCATTGCATTTTTTTTGTTGTCCAAATAATGTTTTTACGGATTTCAAAATTTATTTAAAATAAAAACAACCCTTTTTAAAAATGCAATGCAGTGAGGTGCTAAATCCGTCGCCCCTCTTCTAACTTCTGGACCGTTCTTTATAATTTCATAAAACCAGAAACGATAATTTATGACCAAGGCCTGCATTTTTTGACAGTATCAATGACAGCTCTAAATGTCAAGGTAACTGCTGATTGTCATTTTGAAATACTTTTAAATGATTACCCCAATACCATATTTTTGAAACTCATAAAGTTAGATGTCATTAATAAAGTATCAAAAGCTCATTTAAAGATCTTTTTATGGGCGACATTGGTTATATACAGCCTAAGACAATAAAGTACATTTTTTTAAATAAAACACTCTTTATATTATATTATATACTATTAAAAAGATCTTTAAATAAGCTTTAGGTCAATGCCACATTTAATATGTCTAACTTTATGAGTTTCGAAAATATGGCCATCTAAATATGGTATTCAGGTAATTATTAAAATACCACCATTTTGTAGTATGTTAAGGTACTGACATTATATTCTGGGGTTGTAAACCTACCTCCTTTTCATTAAATAAATATATTAAAAAAT
This sequence comes from Listronotus bonariensis, assembly GCA_014170235.1. Taxonomy (NCBI): domain Eukaryota; kingdom Metazoa; phylum Arthropoda; class Insecta; order Coleoptera; family Curculionidae; genus Listronotus; species Listronotus bonariensis. Next base: position 22,291 of record JACEGR010000146.1, on the reverse strand, counting down.
GGCGCCAAGCAGACACCTTGGCATTTAGAGCAGTCACTGATATGTCAAAAAATGCAGACCTTGCTTATATATTTATTATCATCAGTTTCATGAAAATATTCTGAACGATTCAGAAGTTAGAAGAGGGACGACGGACTTTAGGGCCTTACTGTATCTAACTGAAGACGCATAAATGTATTTGATTAATTTTAGAGAGTATAAGCAAGAAATACATGTATGTGTTTTTAAATATAAAATTTTCTTTTGATTTTCTCAGGATGTCAAAAACTAAACAGTATTGGGAATGTTACTGCTAGGTTCAATATACATAGTTATAATTAAAATGTGTATTTTTAACATTATTTTATGTGCTTTTTTATCTTTTTTAATAATATTTTCTATTTATGTCTGGATTAATAATTTATTTTATAACTTATTTGTGCGGTTCCAACGAATGTTAAAATTTAAATTGTAAAAGATTTGGTGGTTTATTTGTATTTACACACTCTTTAAGACTGAATTAGGAAAATTGCTTAACTTAATAATTCTAGTTCCTAAGCCTCCAATTATTTATAATACTTTTTCAATTTTTAATTAATTAATTACTTTATGTCTTTCTAGCACAATGACGCTGGTACAACCATCCCCTGACATGCAAATTCACATCAGGAAAGCCCTTAACGAAGATGTCAACACAAGACAGTCCGACCTCGAACATATCAAAGAATGGTTAATAAAACAACCTCATTTGCCTGATACCTGGGGTAAGATATTATATGTATAGGTACCAGGTGGTGATCGCCCACTGGCCATAGAAAATCCCATGTAAATTTTAATACTTTTAAATATTGGCTCCCCTATTGATTTTATAACAAAATTGTATAAGCCAATTTTGATAAAGTTGATGAGATAACCTTACACACTAAAATTTTGTTATTCTTTACCAAGTATATTAAATGTTAAAAAAAACTATAAGTAAAGTTGTTGCATACCTGATAAATATTGAATCTACTAGCAATAAAAGTTTTGTCAATTGTTTAATTGACGTATTACATTTTATTAGTTATTAATTGTTATTCATTTACACGTTGTGCTAGCTCGATACATTCAATTGAGGTTTAGTGTGTTAAATACTAACAAGAAGAAACTCCAATCTCTCGGAAAATTTTCAACCAACATTCACCAATATTTAAAGGCAGACCCACAAATATAATTTGTATAAATAATTTTTGATAAATAGCCCCATACTACAAAGTCACATGATGTTAGATCTGGAGATGTTAGGGGCCATATTATTGTTCCTCTTGTGAAATTAAGCCTTTTAGAAAATGTTTCAAATAAATAGTCCCGAACTTGTCCTGCGTTGTAGCAATTGTAGACACTTCGTTAGAGACTTCTGCTGCACCAATTTACATGATCTTTCTTTAAAAATTATCCTTTGTTACTAAGACGTCTTTTTGTAATGTTTAATTTTTTTCTTTAAAAATAAAATGCAACGTGTGTTGCCTATACCACGTGGAATATTAAGTTAGACGCAGTATCGGTTGCTTTTGGGCAGTACAAACTAGACCACTTTACTGGATATATTTTTCGGCAGTAAACACTGCACTAACTTACTTGATCTTTTTAAAAGTAATTTTCTTGTTACTGAGACCTTTCAACAATATTTGTTGTCTGGACTTTTCTAAGTATTTGCTTTAACGCGTTAACATACCAGTTCCCGTCCGATCAATAGGTGTCAAGCGATGTCGGGCATGGTTAGTATTTAGATGGGTGACCGCTTGGTAACATCTTGTGCGGTTGCTATTTTGCTGAATATATTAAATTAATAAAACCATTATTAAAAAGACCAAGCTAAAATTTTCAGCCAGTAACTACGCGGGAGAGTTGTACTATTACAAATAACAATTTAGATGATCTTTTTTCTTTTAATGATCCTTAGATTACTAAGATATTTCTATACCATTTATTCTGGTTTTGGCTTTTTCAATAAAAAAAGAATGTTTTTTTTCCAATGTAATTTTTTTCCACATAAGTGTAAAGGCGCTTAAATGTAACTTCTATTAGCGTGTCGAAATTCAACGCATTTTGAAAGATAAAGTTCTAGTTAGTTTGATTTAGTAATCTTCCCTTGCAAGGCATAAATATTGCGGAAGACGTGCCCAAAATATTGCATGCAGCTCGTGTCACGCAACATATGCATATTCGAGCACGGGGGTTGCTAATATAAGGGTTTTATGTGGTAAATATAAATGCGCCGTATTTACCCTATGTGGCACGTTGCATGTTGCATATTTAATGTATCATTGATAGAGGACCGCTTGACGTACCACAAATAATTTATAGGTTATTAATACCGCTATCAAAGGTTTTTGCCTTACCTGATGTCTTGATGAGTTTTATTTCATTATTTTGTTACGTTTCTTTTTTATTCTAATTATATTGTAGACCATGCCTTAAGCGATTTTAATTGGAGTCAATTAAGCCCTAAAATGATTATATTTACTAAGCCCAATGGCATCTTCAGCAATACCTTAACAAATAACCCTGTATAATCTAATAACATTCATTTTTATATATTTTTTTTTGTAAGGTTACTAATTAAAAATATTTGACACGGTCATAAAAATAATAAATAAGCCACGAAAATGTACCTATGTAATTTTAATTTTATTGACAACGCATTGAAAAATAACTGAAAAGTTATATTGCACATAGTTCTTTTAATTTTTTGCTAATTGTTTTTCATATTTTTAAAAACTTTTTCACTGGTTGACTAATTAACTTGAATAAAAAAGATATTAAAATATTAGTTCTATGCTGTAAAATAGTAAAATCATTTTGGATATTATACAGGGATATAAAAATAATAAATAAATTATAAAATTCCTTAGGACGTTTACTCATTTTTGGGCAAGCCCAGATTTTTTTTGTGTGTGCCGGTGCCCCGACCGACGCGACGCTCAAAACAAAAGTATTCAGTACTTTGACCAGACCAACTTTTTATACAGGGTGTTACACAATTTATCTGACAAACTTTAAGGGCTAATTCTAAAATAAAAATATATAAAAACTTTTAATGAAATATGTCCTAAACGTTTTAGTTTTTGAACTACAGGTTGTTCAATTTTTTTTTTTTTATATAATAATTTTTATACCAACTAAGATATTTTTTTAAAATGTCCTTTACACTAAGAAAGATTTTTGGCATACCAGACACAAAATAATTTTTACCAGTGGCGTTCATGAGGGGTTTAAGGTAAATGCTTTTTAAGAAACAAATGGTGCACCACTGCATGTTTCGAAAATAAAATATTTCTTTAAAATTCTCATTTAGCTTGACACAAATTTGATTTCTTAAAAAAATTATTTGATGCACAGTTTTCCCGTAGATAAATAAAAACCATTTCTCGGCATGGTCAAATCCCTATCTAATTAAAGAACAAATATCGAAGGTAATTTTTCACTGTGGAATTTCATATTATCCATACGAAGTGAGAAATGGTTTTTATTTATTTACGGAAAAACCGTGCATTAAATAATAAAAAAAAGGTAAGTGATCAAATTTAATCCAAACCTAATGGGGATTTTTAAGATTATTTCTATTTTTAGAAAAGGCAATGGCGTAGCATTACTTTATTAAAAATGGTTTAACCTTTCATGGACGACACTGATACTTTTTTTGTATGACAAAAAAATGCCTCTAGGTGCATAGAAGGCGTCTCCCAATTTTTTTCAAAATATCTAAATTGATATAAAAGTTATTATTAAAAAAAAATGTTTAAATTTTAACACCCTGTAGTTCAAAAACTTAGACGTTTACGACATATTTCATATGAAGTTTTTTTCATATTTTATATTGTAAAATTAGACTTTAAAGTTTGTCGGATAAGTTGTAAACCACCCTGTATGTTTTTAATGCCCTGAATTCGAATCCGGGGTCTGTTTGGTTTCATCAGGCTTGAGTTTTAAGTAAACTGCGATTTTCGGCGATTTTTAGAGTTTTTGTAGTTTACTTAAAATTTAAGCCTGATGGAGCAAAAGGGACCCCGGATTCGAATTTAGGGCATCAAAAATAAATATAAAAAAATGGTCTGATCAAAAGTACTGATCACTTTTTTTTTTGTGTGTCGGTGTTTTTAATTAAGTGATTAAAACATTTTAAATTTGCCTAATGTTTTTATTATACAGATACAGGCTAAATTCTGATCAAGACATAAAAACATATTTTACTTAGGTTAGGTTATGAAATGAAATCAAATATTGACAAGAAGTACACAATGTTCAAAATAAACTAATAACCATTGTGTAATTTCTTTAAATTTATGGCATTGTTAATGTTATATGTTTTAACAAGTAAATTAGTTTAAATATGTTATTAGGCTAAATCAACTTTTTTAGCCCAGTTTTTTCAATATTTTTAAAAAGACTGGATGTCCGACGGACATTTTTCAATTTTTAATTCTTGAATTGTCTGATAGAACATAATTATTTTATTTTTGTGATTTTTTTATGCTTATAGTAAAGTGAATAAAATGCGATCTAAAACTCCATAAATTTGAAAAAAATATAGATTACCTGCAAATTTCTACTGGTTGTCCGACGGACACATATTGCGAAAGCGAAACTTGATCGTCTGAAGGTGCAGCTGTAATAAAAAAAAATGACGAATGGTCGGTCGTAATCATTTACCCAGAGTACCGACTTATCGACAGTGTACACACTATGCCATTTATATTTTAATTTAAAAATAATGTGGTTGTCTGGGACCAAATATATATATATATATATATATATATATATATATATATATATATATATATATATATATATATATATATATATATATATATATATATATATATATATATATATATATATATATATATATATATATAAAAACTGAACAATTTAAAAAATGATAGCATAATTTTTCTTAATAAGTAGTATATTTTTGTTTTTACCAGGAACAGAGTCATTTCGGGCTTGGACAAATAAAAGTTAATTGGCCCATTAATTTATATTGACTTTAACGGCTAATATTTTTTAGATTCTTAGGGCCAGTTATAATGGCCATAAATAAATCGGAGGACTTTAACTGACAAATTATTTTTATTGTTTACAAAAAGGAAAAATAATGCATGCTATATTATGTAGATAAGAATGATGTAACAAATTAAGTAAAAGCTGTCGCTTGGAGTACGATACCAACAACGGTAAACATATTATATTTCAAGGTTTTCCATTGACAGTGAAATACTTTACGCACTTAAGAGGTAGATGCAAGAAAAGAGGAGAAAGTTACTACAATATTTTATTGAAAAACCAAATCATAAGCACATTCTGACCACAAATTTTTAGTACATATTTGAAATGCTTACCCAGTTATTGGGATTTGGATTTAAAGACTTTTATGTAAAAAGTGTAAAGCTTTAAAATATGATGTAGCAAGTCCTCATGTCCTTGATAACAATGATAACACTAATAATTAAAATATGATCTTCAAAACACGAAAATGGAATTATATATTAATTATCACGTTATAGCCATATGACCATTGCTTAGCGAACGTATACGCCCGCACGGCCATGATCGTATATGCCAAAACTGTGCATACGTTTTGTTCGGCATGCGATCCCTCACATTTAGAAAAAGTATGCGTGCCATGCATGCCCTGCGGCGGTTCCCAAAACAGTGTGCTGTGAATTTACTTTGAAGTACCGACAAGTAAGCGAACCTTTCCGAATGCGTTCCTCCATGAAATTATTTTTACGTGTTCACGACCCGAACGCATACGTTTGTTGCCGTGCGGCCGGTTACGTTCGCTAAGTGTGAACAAACTTTTAAAGGTGTGTACTTAGCGAATGTATACGGCCTCACGGCCATGACTCTGTACGCCAAATATGTGCATATGTTTTGTTCGTCATACCTACATCATGTCCACATTTAGGAAACGTATGCGTGCCTTGCATACCCTGCGCCCTTTTTAAAACAGTGTGCAGCTAATTTACCTTAAACAACTGACAAACAAACGAATCTTTTCGCATGCGTTAGTCCATAAAATGGATGGTAAAAATAAAAATACTTTTAAAGGTGCGTATTTAGCGAATGTATACGGTCGCACGACCATGATCCTCTCCGCCAAAAATGTGCGTATTAATATACACTTTAAACTACCACCCTGCATTTCAAAAGTTTAAACATTAAGAACATAGGTATTAACTAAAGTATGTTATAAGGACCTTTGTTTAACTTTTTACAGTTTAGGATTCTTACAAAACAATATTCACTAGAATCTTTTAGGTTTAATATAATACTTTCAGAAAGAAATGATCTAGCGGCTGTATTATTAAAATCAATTAGCGTATTACACTCGTAAAAAAATTAATGGCCTTATTAAAAAACACGAAAATAATTGTATAAAATTTAATTTGTTTACTACATCATTAGTGACAATAATTAACCTTAAACCCTTGAATTATAAAATTTAAAGCTTAAAACCACTAATCGCTTTTGTAATAAAAATCTTGATATAATGGCGATTGTCTGTAATATAACATTCTAACCACAGCGACTTTTCCATTATTTTTCCATTATCTACATTGACTTTTCTATCTCATTTAATTTGCAAGGGTATGTTAAGTATTAGCAGTGTTTTTTTTTAATGGAAGAAAACTAATAGATTTTTAAATAGTTTAAAATGTTACAAAAACGGAGACCTAATGTCCTTATTTTAAAGAGAATTAATTTAATAAAAAAAAAATTAGTGTAATGTCACAAAAGATACTTATAGAGTATTGAAGTTAGTCAATTACAAATATTAAGAGTTATAGGTATGTTTACTTTAGAAAATATCCCTTTATGAATCTTTAGAATATAAAACATAAAAACAATTTTTTAGAACAACCAACCAACTCTAATTTGTCAGTTCGTAATGTTGTGTATCAGATATATACTTATTTCCGATATGTCTAACTCTTATTTAACGAAAAATTGTGTATTAGTGGCAAAATCACTTCATTATTTATCAAACACCCACAAATATTATAATACTAGCTTAATATTTTCAATTTTTAGATGAGGATAAAATAATGACCTTCCTAAGAGGATGTAAATTTTCACTGGAAAAAACCAAACAGAAGCTGGATATGTATTTTACAATGAGAACTGCTGTTCCGGAATTTTTTCTAACAGAGATGTAACGTCACCAGAACTACAAAAATTGCTAAGCTTGCGTAAGTATTTATATCGGTCATCAAAGGTTTTTAAAGAGCCTTAATTATTTTATTGACACGTCTGAGCATTTTCGGATAAATTGGTTTATGCTCTATTGTAGTATCTCATTTGGACCTACCTCTAACCTATATATATTGATAAAAAAATTTTTTATCCTTGCTAAAATAAAAAAAAATGCTTTACTGTTAAGTTCTGAGTATACGGATATAGGAGATAGAGTGTTATGTTTTTTATATTAAGCCAAGGATTGCGTTCTTTAACCACGTTATACTTAGGGGTTATTACCAATACCCAATTAAAAAAATTAAATTATTCGTTTAAAGCCATACACTGTAAGCATACCTCCCGTCTATGCTCGAGAATTATTTTTTTCTTATCATCTATGCTCAAAAGACATTAGCAATACCCGATAAAGATCCCATTTTTTCTTGTTGAGCGATGCACTATAAGCATAACTTTCGTCTATGCTTAAAAGTGATTAGCAATACCCAGTAGAGAAAATCTAATACTTCTTGCTAAAAGTTATTAGGAGTACGAAAGAAAAGATACAATTCTTTTTAAAGCTGTAAGCATATATTTCCTTTATGTTTGATAGTTGTTAACAATACCCAGTAGAAAAGATTAAATTCTTCTTGTAAAGCAATACACTGTAAGCATACCTTTCGTCTACGCTTAGAAGTTATTAGTAATATCCAAAAGAGAAGATCAAGCTCTTCTTGTTAAGCGATATACTGTACGCATGCCTTTTGTTTACGCTTGGAAGTTGTTAGCAATACCCAGTAAAGAAGATCAAATTCTTCTGGTAAAGTAATACGCTGATAAGCATACCTTTCGTCTATGCTCAGAAGTTATTAGCATTATCCAAAAGAGAAGATCAAGTTCTTCTTGTTAAGCGATATTTACGCATACCTTTCGCCTATGTTCAGGAGCTACTAGCAATACCCAAGAGAAAACTGAAAGTCTTCTTTTAAAACAATACACTTTAATCATACCTGTGAAGTATACTTTTTTCTATGCTCAGAAGTTATTAGCAATATCCATTAGAGAAGATCAAGTTCTTCTTGTTAAGCGATACACTGTATGCAACCATTTTTCGTTTTGAAACCACCGATTTTAAATTGCCAAAGTGAAACAAAAAAGATCCTTAAAAGACATTAGACTAAGTCGCCAAATTTGATGCTCTATTTTCAAATATTTATAAAAACCGGCATATAAGGCTAAAAATTTTAACATCTTTTACTAAATTAAAAAAAAAAGAAGTTAGTTCTGGTTAGTAGTATTAAAATAAGATAAGGTTTAATAGGTTTTTTAAAAAAATAAAGCCAGCCATTATTTTTTAGAAATATACCACCACTACCAGGTCTCACACCAGATGGCAAACGAGTTGTAATTTTAAGAGCAAGAGAAAAAGACATAGAGACGCCGCCACTGGCCGACGTTGCTAAACTAGTCCTGATGATTGGTGATGTTCGATTGTCTGCTGAAGAAACGGGTGTTGCTGGTGATGTGTATATATTAGATGCGACTGTTGCTAGTGCAAATCATTTTTCCAAGGTATCACCGTCCATTGCTAGGAAGTTTTTAGTTTGTGTTCAAGTAAGTATTATTTTTTATAGGATTGTTTAAGTTAGGTTTTTGATAAAACAACTTTATATAAAAATATAATTGGAAGTACCTTAAACATAAAATAAGTAAAAGTTCTTTAAAGATGTACCTGTTTAATATATTGTTACAGACTTTCAAAAATGTGTTTAGGTTAGAGAATTGATCATTAAATTTAGTTTGTTAATTTATTTAAATAATTTACCTTAATTCTTCCAAGTTCTTTTATCACTTTCGAAGGTTTTCGAAAACGCCCGAATTATCCATTAAGAACTTTTATGCCATCCTGTATTATGGAATTTTCGCGATATTTCTTGAAAATTCTAGATCATTCTTTACTCTTTCACCATACTATAAAAGGGCGACGAGAAACCTCCGATCGATTAGTATAGATTCGACTTTTGTGCTGTAAACTTCGAGACATTGACAAGTAAAGATTTCGTCGTTGTAACCATAGTTACGTTCGATTGTTAATAAAAGGTATAAAAACGAAGAGATGTTTTTATATACGAGGCGATACGGAACAATATCTTTAAAAAATTATTTAAAACTCATCTTTCTGAGCTCGAACTTAAAACCTGTATTACTTCTTTTCTCCGTCTTTCACTAGTAGAATAAGTCCATTTATTTTAAGATGAATCATATATCGTTACTTTTGATTAATCCGAAGCTTTGGATCAGGTATAGCATGATGAGCTACTTGTTGTTTTGTTATTGTAGATGACCACACTTCCAGCTTTTTAGTTAATACTGGAGTACCCCAGGGCTCAGTACTAGCATTACCTTTATTTCCTATTTTTACATTAACGACTTTTTCTCTTTTACAATCATACTGTCAAAGACCCCTAATACTCATTTTTTAGATCTTGTAGAAAGTGGCGTTGCTTGATTAAAGTCAGGCGTAGGCAAAGTCGTATCCGCGAGGCTCCCCTTTCCTCCTTTATGTCCTCCAAAAAGTTTTAGTGAGCAAAAAAAAGGTCCTAACCCCTTTTGCCACAATGCTATTTGCCTTTCCCATACTATTTCATATTTAAAATACAGTAATGCGAGGCTCCGTTTATACCACATTACTACGGACCTAAAAAGCACCTTTTCATACCCCAGGCGTGAGGCCGTAGGCGACCGCCTACGCCTAACTACGCTACTGCTTGTAGACGTACACGCATCTCTGTAGAATCCAATTTGAAAGTCCCCAAATTTTCTACATTTTTCATTGAGTCTTAGAGTATCATAACTGTGGCATCACAACCTGCTGTCCCTAAAAGTTTCTCTTAAATAGGTTCATAGGCAATGCATAAAAAAGACGTGTAAAACACTAGCAGGTAGATTTTAGACAAAGAATACTTTCATGTAAACATAGTAAATCATCGGTCTTCCTTTGTTGTTGCTTTACTTTCCCATAAACCTTTTGATTTCGCTGAACGTGTATACTAAAGTATAGCATTTAACCATGATGGAGTTAAGTGTAATAATCATGTTACTATTTAACATTAGTTAATTTTATGTTGTTTCAAGGAAGCCTATCCAGTCAAACTTAAAGAAGTTCATGTAGTCAACGTCTCACCTCTGGTAGACACAATAGTCTCATGGGTAAAACCATTTTTAAAGGAAAAGATAAGAAACCGTATTCACCTCCATTCTACTTTTGAGACTCTCCATAAAATGGTACCAAAGGAAATTTTACCTGAAGAGTATGGTGGTACTGCTGGAAAAATTCAAGATTTTCACGGTAATATACCCATTAGCCAAAAATAGGTTATCAGACAAAATCATGTTGTTCTTTTGGGGGTGGATAAATAAATTTAAATTCTACTTTTGTAAACAAGTTAATTTTTAGTTTGTATTCTTATTTATTCTTTATTTAGATCGAAATCTGACCATGCCGAGAAATGGTTTCTATTCATTCACGCGAAAACCGAACATCAAACAAAAAAAGTCAAGGAATCAAATTTGTTCTAAACTAACCGTGGATTTAAAAATATTTTTTTAGAAAAAATGCAGTGACGTATAATTTTTTTTCTTGAAATATATTAAGTTTTGAAACTTTAAATCGCGCCAACCCTACCTTAGCCCAGGACTTTAAAAGCCAACCTTATACCATTGGATTCGTAATAAAAAATATATATTTACCTGTTTGATTTTTTGGAAAATAAATGACGGTAAATGCATACCTTTAAGTTACCTATTTACACCTGGTTGGCAGGTATTATGCTCACGAAAAGGTTACCAAACCGTGTTGTGGCATTATCTACATACTATAAACTTTTTATTTATGTAAATTTAAAATAAAAAAAGTGTTGGTATTCATGTCAAAATTTTAATTACGGTATATCAGGCCAGGATATACACTACTCAAAACAATTATCGCATATGCTCGATTTCTTTCATAAGCTTTAATACAAAAATGCTTTGATTTAAATGGCCAAATCTCTTTTAATAATTAAGTTATTAAGACGATTAAAAAAGAAAATGTTACGAAAACGTGAAGCTAGAACTTAATATTAACCGTTGTTTTTTACTGTAAGCAATAAATCCTACGGGGTGATAAAAAAAATTGAAAAAATGAATAATTTTTAATCGCCCTATATAATCTGCTGTTAAAAGGGAGAAATCTCATTTGTTAATAATTTATACCCTTACCCATTTCTGATATTTTATAATCACAAATTTGACTACTCCCTTTCAACAGCACATCATACAGGGCGATTCAAAATTAATCGAGCATATGCGATAATTATTTTGAGTAGTGTAGTTTGTCACCCCCGGGAATTTATGTATTAATAACTTTTATTGTTATTTTTTTTATTTCATTAGAAAAAAGGATGAGGGGTCCATATATTTAGCCCGATCTTAGACTATAAATATAGTGCCAAAATCGATATTGATCAATATATTGACCTTGCAAGGGATTAATTTAAAGAATAATATTGATGTCAATATTACTAAAAAAATAATGCCAACGTTTATATAATACCCGTCAATACATATATTGAAAGTGCGTCAATATTATCGATACGCGTAACAGGTATACTGTGTGTCCCAACTTTACACGAAATTACTTTTTTCCTATACAAGATACAAGATAAACTAAGAATCGTTTAAATAGCTGCGAAAACTAAATAGTTTAGCTATGGTTAGTTTTGGTTTAGTTTATAATTTTCTACTCAAGCTCTGTAGGGAAAAGTGGGGAGGCTTCATACAATTTTTATATTTTGCTTTGTGGAATGCCGTCTTTTAGGTATATCTCTTTTAATTTATGACATACTAGTAGCTTAACTATTTTATATTGTGGTAGAACCTTAATATTATTGAAAATATACATGCGCGAGTTTCCACAAGACTTTTACAAAAAAGCAAAATGTATGAATGTACCCCATTAGTGGGGTACATTCATACAACCGAAGGGCCACATTTAACATCACTATTAATTCGTCATAATTATTGTTTATTATTGTTTTATACCATACTTTATAAAAAAAACACAAATACATTTTTTTAACATACAAAACAAATAGTAAAATTCAAAATTAAAAAACTGGTTTTATCCAAATCTGTTAATGCCTATTTTAACATCGCAATAGTTTCGTGATATGAACATAAGTAACGAATAGTGAACAGAGTGTCATTAAACGATCCTTATGTTACATGTATGGTTATCTACCAAAGACACTTAATAACATTTTTTGTTTTAGTCAGTTATAATTATTAAAAGTAACAATCTTAAAATATAAAAAAAAATATTGCTTATACATTATTAATTATATCGAATAAAAAATCTATAGTTAACACAAAGATACCTTAACTTACAAAACCTAAAATTAATAGAACTATGGTAATATCATAACTATGTCTGATAAATTAACTGATCCTTGACATCCAAAGACACAAAGTTCATAAAGCACCCTGCTTTTTTCCGTAAAAATGAAACTTAAACTACTTTACATAATATTTACAACTATAATCGTCGGTGTAACAAAAAATAGTAGTTAAAAAAATATTCCTAAAGAGCCAGGGGTACAATTATACAGTATGAATGTGCTCCATCACATGCTAATTAATAAAAAAATTAGAAATAGAAAAACCGTATTTATCTATGTTAATTTACACATTAAATAAGTGCCTTTGTATTATTATAATTAGAATTAAATAGCAATAATTAATCCAAAAATAGTAACTGGCCATAAAATGTGTAAAAAGTTACGTTATGAAATTACATACGCGAGGCAAAAACACGATTCGTGTTGTGCACTTGATCTTACCGCACCGAAAATTCTGAAACTTCACTAGTCTGTAAACACACATAAAAACTGTGCACACCCATTCACGTTACTATTTTACTTCGTGTCTAACTTCAGATAAACTCAATGTATATAGGTGCCGCTTGTATGAATCCCTTTGTTTTTTTTTATAAAAGTAAATATTAGGTCTCAATTAGACAAGAAAAAATGTCTTACCTTTTACTTATTTAAATATAAGCTAGATAAAATTTAATATTTCTATTAAAGCACCGTGCACTATCAAAATAGATTTTGCAATAATTTTTACCCAGCTAACCTCATTTAAATATATTTTTTAGATCAATGGATGAAAAAATTAGAGGACTATGGGCCATGGTTTAAAGCCCAAGAAGACATTAAGGCCGATGAATCAAAGCGTCCCGGAAAGCCAACCAATTACGACGACTTATTTGGATTAGATGGAAGCTTTAGACAATTAACCATTGACTAGATTTATTTCGTTATTTTTTGTACGGGCACTTAAAAATCAACATTATATCTTAGTTAAAAATCTTTTTATAGGACAGGCTTTTAAAAAATACTTATTTTAAACAAATTATTTAATATTTTTAGATATACCTATTTTTTTACAGCTGTTTGTTTTTATTTACATATTAAAGAAAATAGCAAAAAAATATTAAAACGATTTTTTGTATTTTATATATTGTTTATGTTCATACATGTCCAAATAATTAAAATTATTGATTTTACAATAGTGTCATCTTAAAATTTACTTATTTTTAGTCATGTTTACACTGGTAATGCTAAAATATTCTATACTGTGATCTTTTATTTTTTCAACGCTATTTTTATAAGTTTATTTTACGTTATTTTTTCTTGTAATTATGGGGATTTTACAGCAACTGCTGGTGACGGCCGTTAGTAGTTCAATATCCCCACCATTGTTAAATATAATTTTTAAATTGTTAAATATTGTCTATAAATTTCTTTTAATCTAATAATTATATTTATTTTTTAACAGCAGTCAATAAAATATTTATATTTGGAAGCCTAAATAAAATTTTAGAACATTAATTTAACTATGGTGCGGGTATTGCCCTACCAAACGGCCAACACCAGCCGCCTCTGGGGTTTTAAAAAGTAATTTAAAAAATAGTTAAAGTATATATAAAAAAATGACCTGTAACAATTTCTTGCAACCTCCACTGTATTTTCAGGCTGTCATGTGCAATATAAAAATATTTCTAGAAAAAAATATAATATAGGTAAGGTTTTTTTACATTGTCCCGAATTTCTTGTAATATAAACAAATTATTTGACCCAATACTGTTTTTTAATTTATCCGCTGAAAAATACTTTACAAATAATGGTAGGGGGCCCAAAGAGGGGATTTCGGGATTTACTACAGCGCGGCATTATATATATAATACCGGAGAATACCTTGTACCCGGTTAAGTTTCTCTACCAAACATGAACCCCGTATATAGGGCCGACCGTATAAAAACCCAAAATATTTTCATCAGAAATTTTCAAACGCGTTAAATTAAGATGTGATCTATGTGATAAGATTCATAGCGATTTAACAGAGAAAGTAATTTCTCTTTTGTTATATTGTTTTTGTTTTATTTTTTGTTTATACAGGGTGGTCCAGATCATAACCATAAAATTTTAACCACGTATCCTACGTCAAAAATAAGCCCTAGTTTGATATGGTACATAATAATAATAATAATAATAATAATAAGACTATCTTTGTATCATGCATGAGAATGTGTTTTATTTTTTTACTCGAAAACGGTGCCTCGTACGTCAAAAAGTCAAGAAACCGAATTTGCTCCAAGTTAAATAAGGAACTCAAAAGTAATTTTCATTGTTGTAAAAACCTGGGGCGTATAATTTGTTTGTCTAAAAATATTCAGTTTCGATGCAGTATGGACGCCACTGGTAGAGTAATAAAAAAATAATTTTATGCAAAAAATGCTCCTTGATGCTTAACCCAATGCCCCAAATTTCATAGAAATATTTCAAGCAGTGTAAAAGTTATTAATAAGAAACATTTTTTTCTAATAATTTTAACACCCTGTATCTCGGAGAGGAAGCATTTCTTGACATATGTTTATGTGACAAACTATGGCTTATTTTTGACGTAGAATACGTGATTAAAATTTCTTAGTTAAGATTCGGACCTTCCTGTAGATTAGCTGTTTTTGTGAGACACCCTGTATATTTTGTAGTCTATCTGGTACAAAAGGCCATATTAATTTAGATTTTTATTGTATTTATTGAAATCATACATAAAAAGCAACAAAATACCATTATTCATTTCGAAATAACTCAAAGTCCCTATTTCTCCTGTTTCGATCCATTGTGCGGCGTATGAAAAATTATCGCACAGTCCTGTCAAAAGTTAAAAGAATAAAAATAACTAAAATCACATATTAATCTATCATATTTTCTGCTGTCGACGAAAAGTATGGTGTGCAACACGTTTTTAAACTTGTTGCACAATATGTATATATAATTTATAGGTTATTAATACCGCTATCAAAGGTTTTTGCCTTACCTGATGTCTTGATGAGTTTTATTTCATTATTTTGTTACGTTTCTTTTTTATTCTAATTATATTGTAGACCATGCCTTAAGCGATTTTAATTGGAGTCAATTAAGCCCTAAAATGATTATATTTACTAAGCCCAATGGCATCTTCAGCAATACCTTAACAAATAACCCTGTATAATCTAATAACATTCATTTTTTATATATTTTTTTTTGTAAGGTTACTAATTAAAAATATTTGACACGGTCATAAAAATAATAAATAAGCCACGAAAATGTACCTATGTAATTTTAATTTTATTGACAACGCATTGAAAAATAACTGAAAAGTTATATTGCACATAGTTCTTTTAATTTTTTTGCTAATTGTTTTTCATATTTTTTAAAAACTTTTTCACTGGTTGACTAATTAACTTGAATAAAAAAGATATTAAAATATTAGTTCTATGCTGTAAAATAGTAAAATCATTTTGGATATTATACAGGGATATAAAAATAATAAATAAATTATAAAATTCCTTAGGACGTTTACCATTTTTGGGCAAGCCCAGATTTTTTTTTGTGTGTGCCGGTGCCCTGACCGACGCGACGCTCAAAACAAAAGTATTCAGTACTTTTGACCAGACCAACTTTTTTATACAGGGTGTTACACAATTTATCTGACAAACTTTAAGGGCTAATTCTAAAATAAAAAATATATAAAAACTTTTAATGAAATATGTCCTAAACGTTTTAGTTTTTGAACTACAGGTTGTTCAATTTTTTTTTTTTTATATAATAATTTTTATACCAACTAAGATATTTTTTTTAAAATGTCCTTTACACTAAGAGAGATTTTTGGCATACCAGACACAAAATAATTTTTACCAGTGGCGTTCATGAGGGTTTAAGGTAAATGCTTTTAAGAAACAAATGGTGCACCACTGCATGTTTCGAAAATAAAATATTTCTTTAAAATTCTCATTTAGCTTGACACAAATTTGATTTCTTAAAAAAATTATTTGATGCACAGTTTTCCCGTAGATAAATAAAAACCATTTCTCGGCATGGTCAAATCCCTATCTAATTAAAGAACAAATATCGAAGGTAATTTTTCACTGTGGAATTTCATATTATCCATACGAAGTGAGAAATGGTTTTTATTTATTTACGGAAAAACCGTGCATTAAATAATAAAAAAAAGGTAAGTGATCAAATTTAATCCAAACCTAATGGGGATTTTTAAGATTATTTCTATTTTTAGAAAAGGCAATGGCGTAGCATTACTTTATTAAAAATGGTTTAACCTTTCATGGACGACACTGATACTTTTTTTGTATGACAAAAAATGCCTCTAGGTGCATAGAAGGCGTCTCCCAATTTTTTTCAAAATATCTAAATTGATATAAAAGTTATTATTAAAAAAATGTTTAAATTTTAACACCCTGTAGTTCAAAAACTTAGACGTTTACGACATATTTCATATGAAGTTTTTTTCATATTTTATATTGTAAAATTAGACTTTAAAGTTTGTCGGATAAGTTGTAAACCACCCTGTATGTTTTTAATGCCCTGAATTCGAATCCGGGGTCTGTTTGGTTTCATCAGGCTTGAGTTTTAAGTAAACTGCGATTTTCGGCGATTTTTAGAGTTTTTGTAGTTTACTTAAAATTTAAGCCTGATGGAGCAAAAGGGACCCCGGATTCGAATTTAGGGCATCAAAAATAAATATAAAAAAAATGGTCTGATCAAAAGTACTGATCACTTTTTTGTGTGTCGGTGTTTTTAATTAAGTGATTAAAACATTTTAAATTTGCCTAATGTTTTTATTATACAGATACAGGCTAAATTCTGATCAAGACATAAAAACATATTTTACTTAGGTTAGGTTATGAAATGAAATCAAATATTGACAAGAAGTACACAATGTTCAAAATAAACTAATAACCATTGTTTAATTTCTTTAAATTTATGGCATTGTTAATGTTATATGTTTTAACAAGTAAATTAGTTTAAATATGTTATTAGGCTAAATCAACTTTTTTAGCCCAGTTTTTTCAATATTTTTAAAAAGACTGGATGTCCGACGGACATTTTTCAATTTTTTAATTCTTGAATTGTCTGATAGAACATAATTATTTTATTTTTGTGATTTTTTTATGCTTATAGTAAAGTGAATAAAATGCGATCTAAAACTCCATAAATTTGAAAAAATATAGATTACCTGCAAATTTCTACTGGTTGTCCGACGGACACATATTGCGAAAGCGAAACTTGATCGTCTGAAGGTGCAGCTGTAATAAAAAAAAATGACGAATGGTCGGTCGTAATCATTTACCCAGAGTACCGACTTATCGACAGTGTACACACTATGCCATTTATATTTTAATTTAAAAATAATGTGGTTGTCTGGGACCAAATATATATATATATATATATATATATATATATATATATATATATATATATATATATATATATATATATATATATATAAATATATATATATATATATATATATATATATATATATATATAAAACTGAACAATTTAAAAAATGATAGCATAATTTTTCTTAATAAGTAGTATATTTTTTGTTTTTACCAGGAACAGAGTCATTTCGGGCTTGGACAAATAAAAGTTAATTGGCCCATTAATTTATATTGACTTTAACGGCTAATATTTTTTAGATTCTTAGGGCCAGTTATAATGGCCATAAATAAATCGGAGGACTTTAACTGACAAATTATTTTTATTGTTTACAAAAAGGAAAAATAATGCATGCTATATTATGTAGATAAGAATGATGTAACAAATTAAGTAAAAGCTGTCGCTTGGAGTACGATACCAACAACGGTAAACATATTATATTTCAAGGTTTTCCATTGACAGTGAAATACTTTACGCACTTAAGAGGTAGATGCAAGAAAAGAGGAGAAAGTTACTACAATATTTTATTGAAAAACCAAATCATAAGCACATTCTGACCACAAATTTTAGTACATATTTGAAATGCTTACCCAGTTATTGGGATTTGGATTTAAAGACTTTTATGTAAAAAGTGTAAAGCTTTAAAATATGATGTAGCAAGTCCTCATGTCCTTGATAACAATGATAACACTAATAATTAAAATATGATCTTCAAAACACGAAAATGGAATTATATATTAATTATCACGTTATAGCCATATGACCATTGCTTAGCGAACGTATACGCCCGCACGGCCATGATCGTATATGCCAAAACTGTGCATACGTTTTGTTCGGCATGCGATCCCTCACATTTAGAAAAAGTATGCGTGCCATGCATGCCCTGCGGCGGTTCCCAAAACAGTGTGCTGTGAATTTACTTTGAAGTACCGACAAGTAAGCGAACCTTTCCGAATGCGTTCCTCCATGAAATTATTTTTACGTGTTCACGACCACAATAGGTTTCTATTACGCTCGAGTAAATCGTGGGCTCCCCTACTATAATACGCCATTTGCGACCTGATCAATCAATTTTTGCAAACCCCCATTTTTCTACTTGGTGGGTCTAGAATACATTAAATTAAGGACGCACTGTTACCCAACCCAAGACGAATACACACATACATATACTGCAATACGTATATTCTTGTATTTTATATTTACGTAAATTTGTAGGCCTCTATATGCAATAAATAATTAATATTATTAAGGTATCTACAATTTTTTAACTTTTCAAAATATTTGACAAAAAAGAAAACAGCTGGATGGAAAGAGTTTATGAACAACTTGGCAACAATGCTTATAGTTCACTCTTATTTTAATCCGTAGGTCCCTTATAGGTCGGTTTTATTGCTTTTTAATGATCGGTCGCAGATGAGCCAGTCGCAGATAGGCCTATTTTCTGTAATACAATGCTCCTTATTGCCAGATAAATGCGTTTAATAATAAGATCATGCAAAACTGAAACATCCAGTGGTTCTAATGGCCTTTTATGCATTTTATTGGTGTTTATTAATTGGCCAGTTAGGTTTTTTTCTTTTAAATTTATTATTACTGTCTGGCGTGTAAACGGATTTTTAATAGCTATTTATTATACAAAGGAAAAAAGCTTTAGACATTGTCTTCTTCCGTGTTTTCTATGTAACGATGTGGTTTTATTTTTGAGAAAAAGATCGAATCCACTTTAACTTAATCTAAAAATAATTTATGGAAAGTATAAAGTAAAAACATAAAATGAAATAAATTAACGAAATGATCACTTTCTAATAAAATCACGACTGCTAATCAAAATTGTATTTTTGTGTTTTTAATTTTTGGTTCCTATTTTTGTTTGCCGATTGACACTTTCTAGGACGACTTAGAATTTTTTTTAAAAAGTTAGCTAGACATAAAGTAAACACTGAATACCCTAAAGTTAAATTTTTAATTGCCTAATCGAAAAATATAAAAACTACAAAAATAATGGCATATTAATTTATTTTAATAATGTGCTAGAGCTAAATAATCGCCTCATTACTTAAAACAACAGTATTACCTTCTTTTTAATTTTAATATCCTGTATTTTAAAAATAGGTGAGTCCCAGATCGTTGCTCTTGATATATCCAAGGCTTTTGACCAGGTCTGGAATACCGCGCTCCATAATAAACTTTCCTTTTATGGTCTTTTTATCTAAACTTTGTACTCCACTCTCTAGTTACCTTTCTGATCGAATTATATAAGTTATTGTGGATGGCCACTCTTCAAACTTTCACCAAGTAAATGCTAAAGTACCTTAGGGCTCATTACTGACATCAACATTGTTTCTTCTTTACATCAACGACCTTCTCTTGTCCACAACTAATTCCATTCATAGTTTTGCCAACGATAGTACCCTTCACTCCAGTATTTAGGTTTCTAAACCAATCTCCAAACCTTATTTAGAAAGCAAGCGCAAAGCGATGCAGGTATCTCTTTCACAGGACCTTCATTTAATATTGTCAACCCCGTCAATTTGAATGCATCCAAAACAGAATCATGTTCCTTGTCGCGAAAAAGTCATCAAATACTTATCCTTTACTTATGAGCGTCCAAGTTTTGCAGAGCAAAGACACCTTTAATCTTGTGATCGTCACATTTGAGAATAACCTTAACTGACATAAACACATTTTATCTATGGCCACGGCAGCTTTAAAAAGCTTGGATTTCTCTTTGAGCCGAAAAGTATTTTTCCCCTTCTAATTTATACACTTTATATGTGTCCCAAATCCGACCTTCCTTGGAATATTGTTCTAATATCTGGGCCATGCCGTCCCCACAACCCTTAGCATTCTTGATTCCATTCAAAAAAGAGCTATTCGCCTCATAAATTATCCTTCACTTACAGAAAGGCTTCCCTTTCTTGCCCATCGTCGGGCTGTGGGGGATTTGTCGCTTTTTGTCCAGTAAAATTACCCCACTTGCGGTTCTCAAGAGAAAAACTCGTGGTGCCGCACGTATGTATCCCTATACGGTCCAACTGGACAGGCCCCGAACTTCTCACTTTTATCTTTTATCCCTAGAGTTTCTAAAATGTGGAACCTGCTGTCTACAAAAGTATTTCCTTCTCCCCCAAATCTTCAAGTATTTAAGTCCCGTATTGAAAAATGGTTGCATGCTTACCTTTAAATGAAAATTTCCACTATCGTTTAGAATAAAAAATTAAATTTTTTAATAGCAAACTATTGAACAAAGGTTTTTTATTTTGAAACGTCGCAAAAATGTGATATATCGTTGGATTTAGAATTAAAATACGAGGTAATTAAAGTGAAAACCAAATATTTCCCTATTTAAAAAAAACAAAGTTTATGATGATGGCTTCAAGACGAAATGTCGGATTTTAAATTTAATGGCACCATTTTATGCAAAAAATGAGGCAATGATATTGTGTCGCTTGTTTTAAAATATCTCTTTAAAAAAAACGGAAAAAAGTACATTAAAACTGCTTCACACAATTTCGTTTGTTTTCGGATAATTCCTAAAACACCTGCAAAAGCATAAAAATGTGCAATTTTTTCCTAATTAAACTAACCCTTATCTCTTACTGTTTCCGAGATCCTAATGTTCCCCCTCCAATTTGTAACATCCTGTAAATTAACTGTTTAAAATAATAAAAATAAATATTAAAGAAGACACGAACATCCTGTATACATATTGTTGGTGACATGATGATCTACCGGAATGATTTGTTGTCTATCTTTGTTTACAGGTGAAAGGAAACATAACTAATTATTAAACAAACTATCAAGTGGCATTCATCCGCAAAACGCATTACAGTATGAAAATACCGACCTTTAAATGATTTTACTAAAATATTTATTTAATGTTCTTGTAACATCACATTAAATACGTCAGTTTAAGTGTTATATGGTAAAATGGTTATTAAAACGTTTTAAACCGCCAATTTAAGACGCATTAGGGTAAGTTTTATATACTTTATATTTTTTTTTTAACTGTAGTAATTTTTTATGTCATTTTTAATTCAAAATGGCGAAATTGCCGTAATGATGCTTAAAACAAAAATTGATAACGGCAATTGGTTACCCAAAGCTTTCATTAGGTCTTTTATTACCAATCTTGTGTAAAATTGGTATATTTGCCACAAAACAACTTTTAAACTCTGCCAAAAAATAATATATACTTATGTTTTAAAAAGGTAATATTAATTTGATACTTTTGAATAAAGATATTTATGCAAAAAATATGTATCACGTCT